>OX421844.1:23431404-23458904 GCA_949127995.1 Suillia variegata
AAGAAGGGAATATCAATTTTTTTTTTGCCTAGTTTCAACTTTGACTAATATTAATTTAACACATGTTTCATAAAACTCAATTATTTTAATAAAATCATTCTTAATTTATTTGCAGTAATGTAAATATTTATATTATGAAACTAAAATCATTTTTCTTAATAGTGAATGTTTACTTTACTATTGTTCTTTTTTTTTTTTAAATTCAGTATTTTGACATGACGTAATAAATTATTTAATTTTAGTCGTGTTGGGCTGTTAAGACGATGGGATGAATGTTAGATAGTTTTATTTAAATTTTACGTCAGGGGATATGATTTGCCACATCCTATCTAACGGATGGAGTAGGTTTTGGTAATGGTGAGTGATGGAAAGATGTGTGATTTTGTGAGTCCATTTAATATTTATTGTCGGAGAAACAAACTAAATTTTTAAGTTATTAATGTCGTAACACATGAATGATCGAAAAAAAACACCGCCCACTTATTATAGAGACATATAAAACATATGTGCTATAGGAAGCATAATTTTAAGTATTTCGAAAATTTCAGACCCTAACTAATTACCTGCAATCCTCTCTTATGAGAGAAAGAAAATAGTTTGTGGTGTTTAAGTCAAAATGACGAAGCAGGATCTTAGCCGTCCTGTAGGAATAAAGTTATGCTCACTAAGATTTTGTTTTCGAGTTCGTTTTTAAGTCTTATCTTTCAAAACACCAAGAGATGGAAGTACCTGTTACTCGCTTACCTCTGATAAAGAAACATAAGTTTCGGCAAGCCCATCTGCCCTCACATTGCCTTAGATCTCCTTGTGTCCCGCAATCCAGGTAATGTTTCGTCCATTTGATTCAGCATTCCCGCACACAAAGTGACTTAGTCGTTGTAGCAGTTATCGCTTTAATAGCAGCCTGATTATCAATGAAGATGTTAATATGCGAGTTTAAAGGCTTGGACGCAGCAAAGACATCATCCTGAAAGATGTTGCAGAAATCGAAGAGTCTGTATGCTTGTTGGATATCAAATTCTGAGCAGAACACAGAAGTTCCCACACCTTAAGTAGTTTTAGATCCATCTGTGAAAAAATTAAATAAGTGGATATGTTGGAACTCAGGCAACATATCTACTCATTTAATGTGTTTTATCCTATTTTTACATGTGGACATATTTCTAAATTGTCTTGTGGGATAACACAGTCCGAGCTAACGTATCTGCAGTGTCCAAAAGGTCTTTGTGTGAACTGGCCTGTTAGCATCAGCCTTAGTGCAGAATTTTTTGCTGAATTCCGAGCAACTAGGCGTATGCATAACTCTGCAGCTCTCTGCACTTTCTCCAGCTTGATGACAAACGTCTTCTTGTCCATTGCCTTCCACCAAACTACAACTCCATAAAGCACTATGGTCTCTCTTCCACATTCAGTCTCCACGTCGACTTACTGTCTATAATTACCCCTAGGTATTTTGCAAGTCCGTCTTGTAATTTAATTATGAATGGATTGGTGGGGTGCTTCTTACGCTGGGGTCACTTTTTTGCATTTCTTTGGACAAGGGGTCAAAACATCGGACGAAGTTTAGTAAGAAATTACTTAGAAGCTGTTATAAAGCCACTTAACAATTCATTGTTCCTAGCAATGGACTTTCTATTAGGATTCTGTGACGACTCATAAGACTAAAACGATCCAGACTTGGCTCCAAAACAATTTAATAATAATGCTCTGGCAGTCTTATTCTGAACCATCTGAATTTCAAATTGTGGACCGTTATAAAAAAATTGGGCCCAAAAACATTAAGTATTTTTAATTTTATAGCATAAAATGTGTGTAACAATATTTATGTCCCTACTAAGTTAATATATATTTAAGTTATACGGATTAATTTGTTTTCACATTAAATCATTATATATACCATCTGGTTAAGTTCTCTACACACGAAAACGAGTCTGTGCGTACCTGTCTGATAGAAACATTTCCGTTTTTAATTGTTTGGCAATCATTTTTATAAAAAAAAAACGAAAACATTAAATTAAAATCGGTATTGAACGTAAATCAATTCATCCAAACGTTTTTAAATTTGTTTTCGTATTTTTTAAACAATTTTTTACTTTATTACATGTAAGTTTAAAAATGTTTTTATACAAAACTTAAATCTACTTCAAAACTACAATAAACTCGCTGAAAATATTATTTTTGTTTAGTCTCCACTCTAAACTAAATTTGGATATATTTTGTTTGACTATTTACGATTTTTGTTGCCTTGCGCTAGTGGACGATTCCCCTGACCAGAGGGTCGCATGCCACCAGGAATACCGCCACCACCGCTCTGTGTATTACGGTTACCAAAATTGTTGCGATTGCCACCACGTCCACGCTGGTTTTGACTTTGTCCACCGCCCGTTGCCCCGCCGCGGCCTTTATTCATTTCAGCGCGATTTCGGGACTTAGCTTGTGCGTCTTCCTTGACCATTTCAATAACTTCGTCAGGAATACGCAGATATTTTATGGTACTTCCACGTATATAGCACTCAGGCATGCGCCAAAAGCGATCGCCGTCCTAAATATTGAAAAAATACACCAACAAAAGTTTAAAACATTAAACATTTCGAAACATATAATCCTTAAAACCTTGGAAGTGCAGATAACATCGCGCAGATTAATATTCATCCATGAATCGCAGCTGACCAAGTGTCCATTGTAGGTTTCACCATTTTTTAGCTCCACAAGCTGGAAATAATTAATATAGAATTTTTTAATTAGGCTACTTATTAAATTATTTTTGTGGAAATACTTGTATATGAGAGCCTTTTTAAGTCAGGCAAATAAATATGAAATGAACTGGAATAAATATAAGGAATAAAATTGTAGTCAAAATTCTAAAACTTTTTGTACTGCTTTCCATTTTTGTTTTTTCTTTTGTTTTGATAACAGATGTTTTCAGTGAATGTAGAAGTCTTTAAATTTTTAAGAAATTTAAATATTTTCTTTGGTACATATATTGATTTGACCAATTTCTAATTATGTGAGTAAGATATTTTAGGCTTATTGGTCACAATTAGCAAATGCAATTTAAAAGTTTTAATTCACTGTTTTAATCAACGTTTCTGTGCTTTTTTAACACCTTTTTCGGGGTTGTGTTTTATTTTTGTAAAAATTTAAGAATATAAACAAAGGACTTAAACAAATATTTAAGGACAAATAATATAAATGTACATTTTAACATTTAATATAAATTTATATCACAACTAATGAAAAATTATTTGTTTACAGCATTTATTTCAAATATATTTTCTGTTTTCAATTTCAATTCAAAATTTAATTTTTAACGCATTATGAACTACACTAACTATTTACTAAACTTATTTATAATCGTTAACCAATTAAAGTTATGAGGGTTAAATTTTAACATAATATAAAAAAATAACAAACTTGAACCACCCTAATCGTTTCCAAAAATTAATCAGCTGTTCCCTATAAAAAAATATCAACTCAATATCTCCAATAGTTCTCAAGATATCGTGTAAACAAGAAATCAGTATTTGTAATGGGCGGATCAGTTCTAAAATCAGTTCCAAAAATACTGTGTAGTAAAATTATTGAAGTATTGAAGTTAGTTAAACATAGAACGATAAATTAAAAAGCTTAATCAATTTTGATAAGAAAAAAATTTTTTTTGCTATTGAAATTTTAACGTTAACTTTTCAACGATATTAACGAAATCCACCTGACGAAATTAAGTTTTTTGTAAACTTTTCTGTGTTAAAGTTAAATTCTTAATTAACGATGCCCACCTATGGTAAATACCAAATATGTCTAGTGTCATTTGCACTACAAACTATTTTAAATAATTAAAAAAAAGAAGAGTTTAGTTTTTATCAGATATCACTCATCTTAAAATAAACCTTCGTTCGGAGAATAGATGCTAAATTACCAAATATGTTAAAATCTCTTAAACTGTATTCGCTCAGACAGATAAACGGACATTCAAGTAGACATTAAGTTCTAAAATAAGCAAGATCAGTCAAAAACAACTTCCTCATCCCATAAAAACTCGCTAAAAAAGGTTTTTGAACTGTTAATCAAAAACTAATAAATTCAATTTTTAATAAGAACTAATTTTATAAATAAATAAATCAAGTTAAGGGTGGTCTCCAAAAGACCCCGATACTACAAATTAAAAAAGTTTGTCATGAAACAATTATGTTCCTACCCTCTGGACGGAATTGAGTGTAAATTACTTTTCGGCGTTACACTTATCTGGACACAACCTTATCGAACATTACGTTAACATATGGAACTTGCAACCAAAAATATAAACCGCAATCAATCTAATAAAGAACCTGTGAAGTGTTTGCTTTGACATTCTGGTTTTTATCAACAAAACAGGAAAAGGATTAAGTAAAGTGTGCTCCGTTGACTCCGATTTTATTTTTATTAGACATGTTGTCTTGAGAGCTAAATTTAATTATTGATAAGAGAGCTAAATTGTTGTGTTAACAAAAATGTTAGGATGGGCGTGGCATTGTTGCGGTAAAGCATTAAAGTTTGAAAAAATCTTTTTTATTATTTGAAATATTCGCGGAGTTTTAATCGGATCAGTGATTAAGGTTTTAAATGAAAGGTATTACCTAGTTCTTTAGAATTTTGTAATATTTGTTTTCTTTTTGATATTTTGAAAAGTTTTTAAGATAAAGGCATTTTTTTGCTAAATTTTTAAATTTCTCCTATCTCCACATCACAAAAAATTATAAAAGGTTCTAAAAAATTATAATACCTTACATTCACCTCAATCGTACTGTTTCGTCTAAAACTCAGCTAGTATTCAAGGAAGTTTAAATTTTTTTTATTCACCAAAAAGTTTAGCTCTTAAGACTACATGTCTGGTAAATAAAATCAGAGTCAATGGAGCACGCTTTCTAAAGCCCAGTCCTGTTAAAACATATACTTCACAGGTTATTTCTTTGACCGATTACGGCCGTCCCATAATTGATTTATAATTTAAAATTTAACTATTAAGGCTACGTCTGGTAAAAAAAAAAATTATATCAGAGCCAATGGAGCACCCCTTACTTGTTTTGACAAAAGATCTATTGAAAATGCTTTAAGATCCAACTTCTTTTCTAACCGGGTTATATACGAAAATGATGCTTTTGAGATATCGGATGAGCAGACAATTTTTTTGTAGATTTTGCAACCCATAATTGTTTTAACAATTAAATTTTGTTTTCGAGCCGGTTTTAGAATCTTACCATCGGATGGCTTTGAGCAGTCTTTAGCAGCGAAAGTGGTAACTAAATTCAAAAGAAAACAAAATTATTTTCCAACAAAATTTAAATATTTCACAAGGTTTTACCATTACTAAATAATAAATTATTTACGGTGTCCAGAAAAGCAGTGTTATAAAAAAACTAATTTTTATTTTAATGTTGGTCAAATGTAATTGCGAAAATTACCGATGTTACCACTCGAAAAAAAGTTTCATACTAAATTTGGTAAGAGCCAAATTTTAGCAGGTAGTATTTTAATATAAATTAACGTAAGAGAACAAAACATTTATAGTTTTAAGTTTGCTCACTATAATACCAAATAGTTTTAAGCAAAAATGTAACTGAATTTATTTATCTTCTAATTCTTGAGAAAATAAATAATATTAAGCTATTAAAATCACCCCTGACAAAATTTACCAAAGTGGCAACGCCGAATAAGACATGCAAAAAAAAATAGCCATTTATAAGATGCAGCGTTGCCAGGATAGCATTCATACTTTTCTATTTCAATTTCAAATTTGGTTTTAGCATTAGTCTCCCTTTCCACTAGGCGATTTTTCTTGCGCAATTATTCTCACTTCTCTTTTAGACTTGCCGTAAGCTTTTCTATACGGCAAGTTTTCTTGTGCAATTGTTTCTTCACTTTGTTTACATTCCTTAAATGCAGAATTTTTTTCTCAACAAAAATTCGTATTAAAATTAAATTATCTAAATATTTGTACTTATTTGCCTTTTAACATACAAACAATCTTTATCGCAGTCAATATGTTCTACAATTCCTTTTAAGTTTGCAATATATAAATAAATGAAAAAATAGTAGTTTGATGTGTCAAGTTTAATTTACCTTGAGTATTTAATAATAAAACTTATATTAATAATAAATTACTTACGCTGAAAGGAGAATGTATAAATTATATTTCAACAATACTCAAACAAAATTTCTCAAAGAATGTGTCAACTACGAAGTTAATATTTTGAACATTTCTTTATTAAAAATATAATATTTTTACGTAGTTATATTCAAAAACTTTTGACAGAAATTAAAAAATAGCTGTAACCTAAAACAATATAATATCTATTTAGTATTTATTATTGCAATAATCATTCAAAAATGACGCGAAACTATACAAGAAGAAATATTAAAAACGTCAATAACTCAATTAAAGCGCTACTACGTTTTCAAACCGCGAAGTAGTATCACGCGATAAATACGTCTTTGCATATGCATTGTTGCTGTACTCAGCATAGTAACGTTACAAATTGCACTCCAAATATTTTTCAGATTTTCTGCAGATTAATTTTCGAAGTCAAAATAAATTGCCACTTTTTTATATATATTTGTTTAACAATCTCAATAACTTTGTCAATTTGTTAGATGACTTCAGTGTAGCATTACAAAAACATATGTGTAGTGCTAAGTAGTGGAATACAAATTATTTCAGTTATTTAAAAAACTACCAAACAAAAATTTTTTTTCCACATGGTAACACTGCACTACGATTTAGCATTCCAATACTAAACAACACTGGCATCGGTATTAAGTAAAGCGAATGAATTACGAAGTAAAATAATTATATTTAATTATTTTTTTCCTTAATATCTATTAAAATTATAAAAAAAAAGTCAACAGCGAATATAATAAAAACAATAACAATGGCCAGTTCCTCCAGGTAAGCTAAAATATGGCTGCAAAAAAAAGCGCTCGTGGGTTGGTAATTGTAGAAAGTAATGGACGAATGGAGGGGCACCGCCGTATATTTAAATTGAATACCAAAATACTTGCAGCTGGATCAGCAGCTGGAAAAAATAATTTAATTTATTAAATTTTTTTCTATTAACGCACGGTTCTTAAATGGGGGGAAGAAATCACACTTGAAAAGCAAACACATTCCTGTCCCGAACCTTTTTAATTTATTTTATTTTTAGTACCTAGGAGGAAAAGATAACTAATGAGAAGACACTTTGAAGAAAAAGTGTGAAGCTTGTTTTTTGTGTTTTATCCAGACTGCAGATCCCAAGCAACTAAAAAAATGACTTAGCTCCGTTGAGCATTATTTGTATGTCATCAGTTTTTACTCCCCATTGACATAATTAAATTTTTAAAAAATATATATGTATATACAGTCGTATCTGGGTATAGGGAACTGATTATTACAAGACTGTTCAGTATATCCAGGTTGTTCATCCTTTCAAGGTGAACATTTGTTGTTCTTGCGTTCAGAAATTTACTTATAGAGCGCTTTTTCACGAGACTTCGCAGTGCTAGTATACCAGCATGGTCAGTAGAGTTATTTTGTGTTTGTTTTTTATGGCTATCTGTTTGAAGTTGTTTTCAAAACTTAATTCACTAACCTCCAAAAGTGAAACAAATTGTGAAATGCATTTCCATTTAGAGTACTCCATGTAAAAAATTGGGTGTTCACTATATAATGTGTTCACTATACCCAGACACCACTGTAATTACCAATTTATGTTGAAAGTGCGTAAAGTAATGTGATAAAAATGCAGTATATCGGCGAAAGGGGTTATAACAAGGACGGACAAACGGATTTGAATAAATGAGCTTACATATAAAAGGTTTTGAAAGTAACGTTACAACGTTGATTGATGTATGAGCGAGAAACTAATTTCTAACAATATTTTTTTTTGTAACGAGGACGAATAAATTATTGTGGATAAAGTGCAGTATCCTGGCGAAGCCAAATAACAACGAAATCAAAATATTAAACTCAAGTTCTAAAAAAATTCTTTATACATTCTGACCAACTGAGGAGCAGTTGCATAAAACATTCATATTCTACCAATTATTGTAATGATCACAGTTTTGCTCAAAATTTATATCACTATTGTTATCACCTGAGAAAATATTGATATGCTCGAAAAGCCCATTGTATGCGCATTAAATATGCTCGAAAACAATATGTACGTAGCCAACTTCCAATAGCTTTGTGCTTGGTACTTTCACACCACAATTTTATACCTTAGCATGCAGAATTTTCGTTACTCACCGTTGTGGGTTAATGAATATATACTTCATGTACCATTACACAAAGTTTTGCCAATATAACAATAAAAATTCCCTATAATCGTATTATATGTTACTAAACTTATCGTAACACTTTTCTTAATTAAAGTGTTCGTGGCAAAACTTGTTATAATGTGACAAATTTGTTTAATTGAAAAGCATCACGTTTCAGAGTTACGGTGGTTTTTGTTAAATAAATCCAAACACGTAAATTTTTGATGAAGTTCTCGACAGTGACCATTCCAACTCAAATACTAAATTTTAGATTTCAAGGAGCAATATAAGCGAAATAGTCGAATTTGTTCACTTAGTTTTATTAATTGTGAACGTTGTAGGTGGGCGTATCAAATAAAGTTCTTAAAATTTATCAGACCTGTTTCTAAATTTTGTAAAATAATGACCACACAAACTTATACCAAATTTTATATTTTTGGTAAAAAAGTTAGTGAAATTATCAAATATTTTTGCTTAAATTGCGAGTGTTACAGATTTCCGGTTGTGAGCACAACAACTCCCGAAAATTTCATCACAATAGGATGAATGGTTTAGAAGTGCAAAGGGTAGAAAGGTATATTATGAAATTTTGAATTTTTGAGTTGAACCTTTGTATATGAAATGTTTATTTAATTTTTTTGGAACATATATTTTTGCTAGAGATATTTTTTGTACAATCGTTTGTGATTCTAATTGATAATTGAGGACACCACGAAGTATAATGGAGCTTGTGTAGCAATGTAGAACAATATCCATTTTTGAATAAAAACAATCACTTGCAATTGCAAAAAATTGATAGAAAATAATACAAGTTCAAAATTGTAAAAATCATTGTATACTTGTAAAAAAAATTATATATAATTTTTATAAATACTAAGCATTGTAAACACTACTTTTGAGTTAACGCAAAAAATACCAGCGCTCCTGTACTGACCCAAATTTACCCAATAGCGTGTCGGTACTAGATATTTAAATTTGGGTGAACGGCGCTTTAAATATATAAATAATTATCATCGCAAAGCGTAATCTTTTGATTATTTTTATATAGTAAACTATAACGATAATTTTTTAGAGTAAACCCAAATTTTCAACGTAACTTCATTTCGCAGATCCGACACTAACAAGGTCTGCTGTTATGCTCACCCGGAAGCGTCACTAATAGAGGATTACCGCGCCGGTGATATGATATGTTCTGAGTGTGGTTTGGTTGTGGGAGACCGCGTTATTGACGTCGGCTCAGAGTGGCGCACGTTTAGCAACGAAAAGAGCGGTGTTGACCCGAGTCGTGTTGGTGGGCCTGAAAATCCACTGCTTAGTGGTGGCGATCTTTCCACTATTATTGGACCTGGAACTGGATCAGCATCTTTCGATTCTTTTGGTTCACCTAAATATCAAAATAGACGCACGATGAGCAGCTCGGACCGTTCTTTGATCTCAGCCTTCAAAGAAATCTCCACTATGGCAGACCGCATTAATTTACCGAAAACAATCGTGGACCGCGCGAACAACCTCTTCAAACAGGTGCTTACCGACATTGGTTGTGAGTTCATAATCACAAAAAAATATATCTTCATAATTTGTACATTTTTATATTTCATATGATAATTTTTGATACCATACAATTAATTCGGTCTAGATAAAAAGATAGAAAAAAACTACAAGAAATTTATTTACTTGAAGTTTTTTATTCGATCGTCTATTTCAATGAATTTGTCGTTTTAAACTATTAAAGTTTTCGAAGTCCAATATTTTTTTAAAAGGCGAATTTATGTGCCAATTTTCTCCAATTATATTAGGATATAGATTTTTAAAATGACACGAAGTATACTGAATGTGATTAACAATTTGCGAACTGCCTTGATTTCGAAACATAACTGCAATCTTTATTAAACATTGAAATTTTATTTACTTTATTTTTAGCTGAATTGCAAAAAAATTTTATGCATACATGTTTTGTACTTACTTTTTGTTTGTGAAGTAGTAAAAAAAAGTGTTTTTTATTTTTCTTTCTTTATTTTCGTTTGTTCCGTTTTCACGCCTAAACGTCTAAACCACCATATCAATTACCTAACAAAAAGTGGGCGTGGTTGAAGTAATTTAAAGCCCACCACTATCTCAGAAACGTTGTGCTCTATGATGATAAAATTTAGTGTGGAAATGTATAGTTGCGAAATCTACTATCTCCACAAATTGGGATCAATTTATCTCTCACTGTCATAGTTCAAAAACGTGATGTAACAACATATGATCGGAAAATTCTAAATACTACAATTTTAGTTACATATAATGTGATTTCTGTTTTTGTTATTAAAATTTTTGTAAAATGACCAAATAATTACAAATAAATCAAGTAATGCCGGGTACTTTAAGCTATTTAAAAATATTTTATTAGATACGACAAATGAAAAGTAAAGGGAAGTTGTTATCTCTTATTTATCAAAAAAGTAAAATATATACGTATGAAATAATTATGTACAATATATTCTCAGTTACTACGAAAGAATTTATGCAGTTAGTTAACTTTACTAAAAAACAAAGGACAAAACAGTTTCCTATATGATTTGTATTTTGATGCCTACCAAAATTTTAAAATATATGTGGCTTTTGATATTTTGGCAGTTCGATTTGTCTTGAAATACTTTTTATCTCATTTGTTGCTAAATTTTTAGGTGCATGACGGAAAAAACCTTAAGGGACGTTCAAACGATGCGAAAGCTTCAGCGTGTTTATACATTGCCTGTCGTCAAGAAGGAGTACCGCGTACTTTTAAGGAAATTTGTGCTGTCAGCAAAATCAGTAAAAAGGAAATCGGACGATGCTTCAAACTTACGCTCAAGGCGCTTGAAACAAGTGTGGATCTCATCACCACTGCCGATTTCATGTCACGTTTTTGTGCAAATCTTGGTAAGTTTTCTTTTATCGGTAAAATTGATATATTTTGTAATTTTAGAATAATTTTATATAAAAAAAAAGTTTTTTTATAGTGGTATTTGTGTTTCAGAATAGTCTATAGTTTTAATTTTTTTTATGCAAAAGATTATAGTCATAAGTTTGCTTGTATTTTCAAAATAAAAAACACAAATTTTGTTGTTAGTGTAAGCGTAAATTATAATTTTTTCTTATGAAAAACATTTATATACCTATATATATATAACATTTATTAGCAAGGAGCTTCTTCTACTTCATAAATACACTAGATTTTTTTTCTTGTGCATTAAGAACTACTAACTTTCATATTGAATTTTTCAAAGCAACTCATTTTCTATGTTCTCTATTCTATCTAGTTAAAAAACTTAATTTTTTTCATGTTGAATTGAATTGTTAGAAAATTTTAATTTCTATATTGGGAATTGGAATTAATTTGTAGTGTTTTACAAAAAATGGGTAGATATTACAGTATTCCGTTTGCATGAAGCAGTTGTCAGGTCTAATCGCTAATATTTTTACTTATTTTTTAAACGCAAACAACAATACTCTGTAATTCGTTTAAGATGTCAAAATTTTTGCTGGGAGTTTTGCTCCATTATTTTAACATGAGTAAATCTGCTACCGAAAGTAATCGGATTTTAGTGGACGTTTATGGTGAACATGCTCTAGCTGAGCAAACATGGAGATAGTATGTTTAAAAAAGTGAAGAAAAAGTTTGAAGATGAAGAATTAAAGAGATTGCTCGATGAAGACTTATGTCAGAAATTGGCTACATCATTGACAGTTGATATGTCAACGGTAGAAAAATCCTTCAAAACTTTGGGAATAATCCAGTGGTAAAGTTATTGGGTCCCATATGAATTAAAACTGAGACACATTAAGAGGCGTTTTTTTTTACCTGTGAACCCCTGTGAACTTGAAACAAAAGAGATTTTTGTACCGAATTTTCACTGGTGATGAAAAATGGATCCTCTATGACAATTTAGTGGCGAAGCAGAGCATTCATGAATGGTCCTGCTATGGGTGTGGTGGGATCAGAGGGATGAGATTTATTATGAACTGGTGAAACCATAACTGGGAATCGCTACCGACTATAACTGATGCGTTTTAACCACGCCTTAAAATAAAAACTGCTGAAATATGGTGAAAGTTATTTTGTTGCACGACAATTATCGTCCGTATTTCGCAAAACCGGTAAAAATGTATTTGGAAATGCTGAAATGGGATATTCTATATCACCCGCCATACTCTCTAAAAAATGCTCCATCGGATTACCACCGGTTCCGATGGCCTGGTTAGTCAGGCCATGAGCAGGCCTGTGAAGATTGCCATCTTGCCTGAAAGATGGCTAAAAGTTGTGAATAGTAATGGGAAATATTTTGAATGAGGTATTTTTTGTATTTGAATTCAAATACAAAATGTCGTGAATGTCGTTTCGCGAAGTTACTTTTGGTTGTTCGAAAGACAGCACAAACAGGGTGAACAGAATCATAAATATAATCTATCTAATTGTGCCAAGTCCCTAAATTGTTTTAGAGAGCTCTTAAGTTTACGTTCGTATAAAAACTCAATATCGTGTAGAAACATATTTATATTTTGTTTTGCAGTCGGAATTTTTTTAAAGCCGTCAAATGGATAAATTAAAGCTCACATAACTTATTTAAGCTTTTTTTTGTATATCAATTTAAAAATATGTCGAAGAAAATTTAAATTTAACAGATTTTAATGCTTAAATAATTTAAATTAACAATAATACCCTAATGCTCAAGTCTTAAAAATAAAAGCTAGTAAGAGAATTATTTTCGGCTGTTATGCCGAAGCTCAAATACTCTCCGCCATTTAAGAGACACTAAAAAATGTGCTTCTTGTATCACATATATGCTTTATGTCCCTATAATAAGTGGCCGTTGTTCTAATTCAATCACGCCCATTTTTGTGAGTATTTTTATTTTACTTGATTTGTTTTTTAACGATTTGAAAATGCACATTTAAATTTAATATATATGCATTGCATTTTTTTTTGTTGCAGATTTGCCTAATATGGTTCAGCGCGCCGCAACACACATTGCCAAGAAAGCGGTCGAAATGGACATAGTACCTGGCAGATCACCGATTTCGGTTGCTGCTGCAGCAATTTATATGGCATCACAGGTAAGCATTTCTCTGCTTTACAAGAGTATAAAATATTTTATTTTACAAATGTGCATTTTTAGGCTTCTGAACACAAACGCAGTCAAAAAGAAATTGGCGATATTGCAGGCGTTGCTGATGTCACAATTAGACAATCGTACAAATTGATGTATCCACATGCAGCGAAACTGTTCCCCGAGGACTTTAAATTTACAACACCCATAGAACAGTTGCCGCAGATGTAAAAGAGTGTAGATGAAGGCAACGAAATTGCAAATGCATTCAGCTACTGCAAAAACATATTTTTGTATTTTGAAAATTTAATTTGACTTAAATTTAATTTTTTTCTTATTAAACTGGCGGTTCTAGTAACACTCGAAGAATAACACTTTATTCACCAATAAACATTCATACAGGCATTAAAATTCAAACACAAAAAGTAAAAATTCATTATGACTTCCGATTTTTTGTTTGGCCGGCCGCAGATTAAATTGTTTAGATTTTTTTCCCTTTTCACAATTCGAAAACTTTTGATAGACACTATCAAAAACATTTTGAGTCTATAAATACTATTTGATCATTAAAGTAAAGGTATGACTTTTTTGAGATACCATATTTACATGTGTATAAAGGTGAAGAAGTTATAATAAATAACTTATAAAAATGTCCGCTGGAAATATAAATTCACATACATCAGTCAAGGGTGGCGTGACGTTGGAACAAAGACATATTTCCTTATCCAATAAGTGCACCACCCGTAAACAGACTAAAGTCTGTTAGGAAGGTGTAAAGACACCTTTAGAGCTAACCATAAGTGATTACGAGCCTTTGATGATTAAAGCTGGTGTTGGAAAACCCAGCTGAAAAGACGAAGTCTGGCCAAAACCGAACATTCACAGAAGATATGTAATAATGTTTTATTCTCCTCTAGGCACAGTCTGTATTCCATGCCGGAAGATAGACCAATTTTATTGACGTGAAATTTTAACCAGTTATGTCCCGTGAGATAGCCGGTAATTTTTCGTAGATTGAATCTGCTTAGTGTTATTTTATGCTGTGAGGCACTTATAATCACCGGTAGCTTGGCTCGATAAAGACCTCTAGAGGTGGTCCAGTTCGTTTATTAAAATAGCCTCAAAATCGGAAAATGGACATGAACTTACGACAGCTGTTATGGAGAAGCAGGCAAGTCTCTGTAGTATGTTGAATATTTAGATGGCATACATTTTAGTTACTTTTGGTCACCACACAACGGTATCGTAGGTTATAATTGTTCTTACCAGATCTGGCACTAGCTAAAAAGTTAAAAGTTATCAAACGATTTTAATTTTTTTTGCTAATTTATAACTTTCCTGTTCACTTCCAAACCAAAAAAAGTTAAATAACTAACGTTAAATTTCTTTCGTTAATTCAAGTTAGTTAAAATTAAAACGAAAAAGTAAAAAACAAAAAAGGAAAAATTAAGAATTAAATAATGGCAAATCGTATGATATAATGACATTACTGCCTTCTTGGATGTCAATAAAATTAAATTAGATAAAAACCATTTACATTTGCCCTTGTGCACAATTTATATAAATAAATAAAAAATCAAAAATGAGTGCAAACTTTTATATGCAAAGTTAATTAATATTTTCTATTTTGTTTTTTTATGGCCCTGATGTTATCTTTGGTCTCAATTTTCGAACATGGTTTTTACTCAAGCCACTATAAATTCATCTATAGCTATATGGACCATAGCACTAGTGATAGACTCATAGCCAGTATTATCGAAAGCACCTTCCATGTCTATAAATGCGCAGAGAGCAAGTTCTTTGACTCGAAAAAAGTGAGTTAAAAACTTTCAGAAATAAAACAGTAAAATGTTTCTGCAGTGATTTGTTAGCGTGGAGAGAAATTGTTGCCTTTGTTTTGATTTTATTAAAGTGAGTGGAAATCGGCAAACATATTTTTAGAAAGAACACTTGCTTCCAAAAAAATTATCTAAACACTGAGCAGCAAAAATAGTTATGATTTTAAAACCTTATTATTATCAAAAAATTTAAAAATTATCGTTTTCGCGCTTATATCTTTCAGGTATCAATCGCCACAGTTATGACAAAATATTTATTTAGACGGTTTTTAGCAAGGTCAGAAAAAAATTACTGTTTGTTTCGAGCTACTCTTCACATAAGCTCTTTTTCAAGAATATCGTTTGATCGCACCTTTCACAGAAGAACGTTTAAAGGACGATGATATGCTGTACGCCGTGATAACAGTGGCCTTAATAGCAGTTACTGCAGGCGTAATTTTAGTTCTCTCTTTTCGCTTTCTACTCCCTCCAAACTTATCTCTATGCCAATTCAACACAACGAAATCTCTTTAGAGTGCTTCGAGTTCCTTTATTTTATTGCACTAATTCTTCATAATCGGTTCCCTACTACTAACAAGATAATCACAAAATCAGCTTGATTCAACAGAATTTTTTGTTCGGGCGCTTCTAATTTCTTTTCCCAAATGCACCAATTCTGCATAATCTGTTTCGCGGCGTCAACCCACTCACTCTTTCATTTCCGTTAATTCAACAACGTCATATAGTCTACCGACGGAAGTTTTCAGCCATGCTCTTTATTTTCGCGGACATTTTATTTTTTTTGTATTTGTAATTCAACGAAATCTTAAAATTTCAAGTTAATTTTTTTTATTTCGAATGAAAATTTTAGTTTAATAAATGCAATCACCTTTTTTATATGTTTTTTGACCTACTTTTTAATTTTTCACAGCAAATGTTAAAATAAAATTGTGAAAACGACAGCAAAAGTAGTTTCGAACGATTGCTATCGTCGTTCGATAGCATTTGAACAAGAAATCGAAATATTTGAAGCAAAAACGATAGGATTTTATCGCTTTAAAACGAGAGTCGAATTAAAAAATTCCACCCAGGCTCCTCCGTTACGCTCACGTCTTCACCAATCGATTGCTTTCTCAGCTAAGTGTCCTTGAACCAAAAGTATTGTTGTTCCTTACATAGCCACTCACCTACTCTTACAGCAAACACTTTTCCGCTGAAGAGTTATCGTCCATTTGGACAACATGGCCAAGACAGCGCAGCTTGAAGGTTATACAACCAATAAAACAAAGGGTAACTAAGGATGTGACATTAAAATGGCGCTTAAGCCTTTTTTAAACTTAAAAATGTTTTTGAAAAGAAAAAGAAACAAATATAAACAAATTCTTCGTAGTCAATGTAAGCTATATACTCGTATGTTTATTTAATTCAAAAAATATGCAGTAAAAAATAAATAAATACTAAAGAATAAATAAATATTTTGGTAATTAAGCTATATTTGGATAAACATTTTTTATTTCATATCATTTTTGTATATGTATTGTTTACTATAGTTCCGTTCGATAAAGTTTTAATACTTGCACGTAAGGCAGAAAGCGTAGTAATTTTAAATATAAAAGCGGGTGTTTTAACGAATTTCAATTGAACTACAATAATTAAATAGTGATTTTTGACTAGATTTAAATTGAGTGCGGGAAGTGGTGCTCGAAACAGCGTGAATTGATAAATTTCAATTCAACTCAAAATTGAAGTGAACTTAATCGATTGCCAACGAACACTTTTCGTCGTCCATATGTCCAACGCATTCTAATGCCGGGCGATGTTCCGAATCCCACATGCCAGGGCCGCATCGTTTACATAGGCCGCTAAGTGTGCAAGGTATTTTTGGCAACTGTCGATATTGGTGCAGTAGACCGCGAGCTTTGCGCAGAATTAGTTGTCCATCCATGAACATAGCCAGAGAGCTAAAATGAAGCAGCATCTCGTCTGCGCGTAAATTTTGCGCTACCACATCATCCGCGTAAACGGCGATAATCGCCAAGCATAGGAACAGATGAAAGTAGTCGGTAAGATAGTTTGACCAGCAGGCTTCCCACATGCGAATGACCACTGCTTCAGTGAACTCACGCTTAAAGCACAGCAATAGCCATCTGTGGCAAAATAGCAGCTCCATTGCATCGCTGTGCTTCAATAGGTGCTCGTAAAAACGCGGTAGCATGATGCGTATTAGCTCGCGCAAGTAGCTCAAGTTGCGATCAATGTCGTTGTCAGTAGGGATGCAAACAAAGAAGGCGCGCTGCATTAGGCCAACAAAACACCAGAATGTTTCAGATTCATTTTGCACTTCGCAAAGTACAGGCGCCAGCAAATCGCTCATTCCCTGAAATATATATTAAATTTAGTTTAAAGGTTATAGTAAAATTAAACTAAGATAAATTTATTAATGGACTTTTTATATAGATTTCGTTCAAATTGCTATCATAGCTTTATAAAAGTACATAAATTATAAACTCCATCAGACAAAAAAATAACAAAAATAAGATAACTCGAAGACATTTCAAATTGAATATAACAATAGGTCTCATATACGAGCCACGCGTTCATACAAATATGAGCAAATACGATCCTTAGGAAAACGTGTATTTTTGCCATTTCTGTTTTATAATCGCATATTATAAGGCATCAGTTAATCCGCTCTAGAACTATACATGCCATATATTGTGACTGATCATTTCCCATCCTGTACTATTATAGTCGTCGCTTGAATCTCGTCACTGCAATAAAATCCTTCTTAAGTATTTACGTGCAAGTTAACATCGAACTAAGAATCGTGAAACGGCTGAACATATTTTTTACACTTGTCCAGCGGTGGCAAGACGCAGACTTGACTACTTAGGCAACGGGATTCTAGTTCCAAGTGACATAGTAAAAATTATCATGATGTATAGTATTGTGTAATTAAATGTTAAAATAGTTCTTATTCGTGGAATGGGTCTCTGTCACCAGAATTGAATCAATTTGATTTGTTTTTCTATATAAGTGTATCTCTAGATTTTGTTTAGACAGTCCATTAGACGATTTTGTCTCAATACAGGAGACATTTTCGTTGTGAATGCTGAACATAAATGAATCATTGTTGTAATTTTTTTTAATACTGTTGAAGCAAATTCATCATATAGCGCATAACACTGTGATCATGATGTGGAATAATATCCTATCGGTAGGCAGTGTCCCAGTTGTGAATATGTGGACTTTTAGAAATTAGAAAGAACACATTTAGCATAATCACACTTGCACTGTGCATTTATTTGATGCATGACTTCCAGCATATATGCATTTGGAATTTAGTCCTAGTCTTTAGTAAGTTTTTGTATGCCTGTAATTTTTTCAATTCGCGCAGTGATGTTTAACGCTTCGAACGCAGAAAGTGCGCTGTGTAGCAGGATCGTACTATTACAAATTATTTTGTTATTAGTATTGAAAGGAAACTAGGTGAAGTGAAAAGTGATCTCTTTGACCGCACAAAGTGCTGCAATCGCAAAAAAGATTATGGCAACTTATAGTCCATTCATATTTGGGCAGACATGTCAAATTTTTGCGCGATACAGCCATTTGATCCTGAATTTTAATTTTCCTGAAGGTATGCAAAATATTCCACCGCGGCGTCGATGATCTTCTAGCGTGAGCTGAATTTCTTATTGATGAGCCATATTCTCTTATTGTGGCATCTGCTAGCTCGCGCACCTTCATTTTCTGATCCACCAACATCATTTCACGTATTTTTTTTTTAATTTTCCGTGTAACCGCATCGGAGCGCCTGTCACTACGGATTTCTTCACCACTGGAGTTTCGACCACCACGAAACTCTTGAAATGAATATTTCACAGTGTAATCTGAAGAACCATTATCCCCATAATATTAATCCCACTTTTATTTTGCTTCCTTCGCCGTTTTGCCTCTCAAAAAATAATGTTTTATGAGAGAACGAAAATCGTTTCTTTCCATTCATACTCAACATAATGCGAAATATGTCAACAAAAATCGGCTGTCAAAAAAAAACAAATAGCTGTATCGCGCTGAAATTTACATGTCTGCATAAATATGAATGGACTATAAGGCGCCAAAATCTCTTGCAATTGTACCCTCTTGTTCCTTTTTTTTTGTGAATTATATATGGGTATTCCACTTGTTCAATATGCTAATTATCGCTTAAACGGTTTTCTCTCAATTTTGGTTTGTTTTTCAATTGTGTCCCACTGTTTTTCTACTGCTTTTATTGCTTAATCTTCTGGTATAATTGGAAAAAAAACGCCGTAACCCATATCGGACAAGGCTGTAAAAATTTTTAAATTTTATAATGAGACACATTAATTTTGACTAATTTGAGGTCAACTATATCACCGGCCGAGATATGAGGTATTCAATTAGTCGAACACTCTTTTTTGGGTACACGTGGATTAAATTATCAGGTGTAAACTATAATACCGACTATTTTAACTATTTCTAAAATTCGTATGAGGTTTTTAAATTATTTTTACCCCGCGTTTCTTATATTATTGAAATTTTATTTTATTGAAATTACGGCTCTATGTAAGGGTTAGGGAGTTTGTCCCTAGCAAATTAGAGGAAGAGGTGGGAAATACATTCACAACGGTTTTGTAAAGCCTAAAGAATTAACTATTTTTTGGTATCAAAAGTATGTGTATACTACACACTGTATAGCATATTTTAACAATTTCAAAATTATTAATTTTGGTGTTCGTATAGTCGAACAGCTGTCCGATATCTTTTGTATGGTTATACTAAATTCCTAAAGATGGCCGAAAGCCGAAATATTAAATATAAAAAATTTACAACAAAAACATTTTAAGGAAACCGATAAACTACAATCTAAAATAGGAAAATTTAATTTCTTTTTAATATCACTAACCGAGAAATTTCAAAAAAAGTTCTGATCTGAATAACTTGATATAAATATTATACAATTTCTATGTAATAAAGCGCTGATTCTGAAAATCACAGCCGAAAAAAATTATGTTACACCGTTTAATGAGATATTACCCATTTAATGTTTTTGTAGAATTTCGAAAAGGTAGTATCACGTAACCGTACATTAAATTATATTATTAATTAAATGACGAAAATGCAAAAATCTTACAAGTTTTATAATTATTTGTGAGAAGACGTTTAATTGTGAACAAAACGACGTATCATAGAAAAAATCGGTCAATAGACTTAGATGCAAAAATTTTAAGAGTAATTTTACAATTATTTTTATTCCATAGGATATAAAAAATGCAAATGAACAGATATAACAGGTCGACGAATTGTGAAGTGTTAAGGACTTTTAAAGTTTTTTTTTTATATAAATGGATCATTTTAAACACAATGGCGTTTTCAGCTTATCGCCAAAAATTAACAGATTATTGATTATATCGACCTGTGTATTTAAGTAAAGATTGTATTAAACAAAATGTGTTCCATATCGTCTCTTATTTAAACTTTCATTCGTTTCTCTGATGAGGAACCAAGCGTAGTCCCCCATTATGGCTTCGTTTCAAGAGCCAGCATATCGCCGCTCCATATTTTTTATCTGCTGATGAAATCACTCCCCATGCTCATCGCTCTCATCACCAAGATTCGGCGGGGAAAAATCCAAATGGGAATGGAGAAAGATGATTTTCAACGACAAGTTTACTCCTATTTCGATCAATATGAAAAAAATTACAATGACTAAATTAAAAATAAAATTATTTTAAAGTATTCCGTACCTATTTTTGCGTAATTCGTGAGCAGATTGGCGATAATTTCGTTCAATTACGCGGAAATAATATACTTGTCAAAATAAAAGTTCTTAAAAATTAAAAAAAAGAATAGTAAAATCAATATTGCAATTTTTGCATCTAAGCCTATTGACCGAATTTTTTCTATGACACGTCGTTTTGTTCACAATTAAACGCGTTCTGACAAATAATTACAAAACCTGTAAGATTTTGCATTTTCGTCATTTAATTAATAATATAATTTCATTTTTTTTTTTGAAAAAACAAAAATTGCAAATTGTGTTTAATTTAATTAATTACGACTAAGATGTTGATCTGACAAAAAAAATTGCATCAACATTGATAATAGACAATCTTATTACCTTTAATTTGATCTATCACTAATTGAAATCGAATAACTCTAACGTGTTTAATGTGCAGTTACGTGGCACCACCTTTTTGAAATTCTACAAAAACATCAAGTAAGCTTAATTGTTGTTTTTGTAGGCAGGTTCCAGAAACCGTTGGAAATGTAAAAAATATTCGTTTCGAAAACAAGGGGAATTATTTTTGGTGTTCTAGAAACCGTACGATTTGAAATTTCGCATGTTCCATTCAACTCGTTATAACTTTTGTACTCGTAATTTTTCTGAACAGCTGTTTGCTGTTGCACGGTTAAAAAACGAAACAATAATTTGTAAAAATTTTAAAATAATTGCATTAATTGCATTTGCCGTAAATTTAAATATTTACAGAAAAAAAAATCAAACGAATGATTTTGCGCGATCAACTAACCTTCTGGAAATGGTAAAATCTAAGTAAGTGAAATGGTTGAAATAAAACAAGATTTTAATTACACAATTTCTTTAGTTTTATAGCGCACTACCTAGTCAACAAAAATGCCTTTCAAATGCCGTTCAATGTTGTAAAACCGCGCCTGAAACCACCTTCTATTCCAGCGCATGTTCAGCTGGCTGCTACTTTAAGTTTTCCGGCAGAAAGTGGATTCCAAAAAGCTGTATGAAAAGACAGCGACATTGAATTAAAGCGAAACACTGTAACAGAAATATTAAACTGTATTTAAGAAATCCTGCACGCTGTGGATAAATTTTATTTATTTAATATATGTTAGTAAAATATTCACACAAATATACGAATGTTCCTGGTACTCTTCCATAAAATTTAAGAGTATTGCATCCTGCGCAGAGTTTTTGTGATTTCCCCTTGAAATAAATATTTTTGTATACTTAATATTACCCATTTCTTTTAATTTTATTTAAATTTTTACTTTCGACCACTGCTGCTGATGTGAATTCACACTGGTTTTTTTCATGCTGAATCGATTTCTGGTATCGTAAATTGTTGCGAAATTCATATTGAAAACGGTTAAAATGTAACGAGTAGCAAAAGCGGAATGCAGAACACCAAAAATCAAATTCGATGCGTAAAAATGTCGATTACTTTCGAAAGTGAAATGTAAAACCTGCCTGATAAACTATTTTCTTTTATATTTAAAAACCCAAACATAATTTTTCTTTTAAATTTATAGTTTTTCAGTATTGAAAAAATATTTGTTTGCATTTTTTATAATGTTCTACGCAAATGAACTAATTATAAGAGTCCGTTAAATTTTTACTTAAAAATTCAAGTATACCTACTGCAACGTATTAAAGACCTACCTGAGAGTAGGAAATTCCAGTGTTGTAGAAAGCGTAGTTCAATAGAATGTTTTTCATGTTCTCCGTATTTGGATTGTCATCTCCGCAAAAGAATGGGTTAGATCGATCAGTACGTACAACGTCCTTCTCCACAACGCACTGAACCGACTTCCAAAACTGAATTTGCTCTTCTGGCGACATTGAGTACAGACGTCGCCGCGTAATGTCTTCGTATTCCTGTCGCTTTATGTCCAGCAGCACAGCACGATCTTCAAAACTGGATGAGAAGGAATAACACTTAAGCAAGAAGGGCCAAACCGTTTTTCGCAGACTCTTCTCAAGACCACCAAAGAAAACGCATTTACGCAACAGCAAATCGTCATCGATTTGCCCCTTTTCGTTGAGCAGTGTGCCATAAAAGAAATTAGTGGTGATCTTTTTTACGTTGCCTTCGTCTGGATGTAGTTCGGACTTCTTCACCTCAGGTCGACAAACCATGAACTGACGATATGGCAAGTTTTGACTGTTGTCCTGACCTGGCGCCAAAGTTATGTTGTGCAAAAAGCAATGCCACTGATGCAACACCTGCAATTGAAATTTGTAATAATAAAGTTTAATGACTGTTTTATCTGCTTATTTGTGGTTTCAACCCGCCTAAAAACTAAACGGATCATGAAGTTAGGTGAATTTAACAATTACCTAGTAATGCCTGGTTTCCACTTTGTCATTTGTAATGCCATTTTAAAATGACTTTATTTGACAAGGTGTCATATAACACATAATGTGTTTCCATTACGCCATGAAAACTGGCACAAAAATGATATAGCAGTGCTAGTCATAAAATTCCGCTGCCATATTTTAATTTAGCGTTCCCACTATTGTCAATTTGAAATTTAAAAACAGTGTTTCAAAATTTCTTCGTTCGTGTTCATTTTGTCATTTGAAAATTCAAATGCCAAAATTTTGGTTTTTGCTTGTCAGTTAAGGCCATATATGGATTGTAAATTGTTATCATTTAAATTGCCGTATTAAAAATGAATAAAAGGAAAAATATACAACTAGCTACCGCTACTTTGTGTTTGGCTGCGGTTCTGTAGGAGCAAAGAAGAAAACAGGAGCGAAAAAGAAATCACGAATGGTGGGTACGCCCAGCTTTGGGGCTCCAACCCACCAATGAGTTTTATACAACGCTCTGCATAAATTTCAGACATGAAGATCCCCGGTGGTTTAAAAGTTTCTGACAGTTGACGATTTTGATTTTTTTGGTGCAAAGTCTGTCGCCTTATATAAAAAAGAGCTGATTTATTTTTTTGTTCTTCTTCTTTAAAAAATTGACTTATAAGCCATAAAATGTCTACTAGTCATTTTAAGCCATAACGGTTTGACAGATCGTAGTCATAAATTTACTCCAAATGTAAATGACTGCCGTTCTCATTACAAATGGCACTATGACATATAAAAATGGCATAGTGGAAACCAAGCATAAGATCTTTGGCTCAAATAACCTCCGTTATTTTATAGCCACTACTGTTGTTCTTATCAGATCACACCAATTTTTCGTTCGTAGTTTTGTGTTTCTACTAAAGTGTTAAATACCGAATTTGAACTGGTAACGTGGTTATTATGCTAGAATTTTTTATCATACCCATTTTTATTTCAGTAATTGCGTGTAACTTCTAAAATGTTCTGGTTATCTACACTTTAATTATTTGTATACCTTCGCCAAATGCATGCATGCACGTAAGGAGGCGTTACAAATGGTAGAATAAACTCAATATACTCGGTACGTGCATGCATGTGAGTCGATATCCGATCTTACCCATCTCCGATTAGATAATAATAGCTCGCATACCAAATTTCAGCTCGATAGTTCTTAAACTATGGCTGTTATCACTGGGAAAGACAGACGGACAGACATCGTTAAATCGACTCAGACGCAGATCATTTATATATACACTTTGTCTTACCTACCACACCTCCTTCTGGGCGTTACAAACGGAAGAACAAACTTAATATACCATTCGATACGTGCACTTGCACGTGGCGGAGGATATAAAAACACAAAAATATGTTTGTATAAATTAATTATTTAATTTTTTGTCAATCTTATCAATCAATCAAGCAATCAATCAATCTATCAATCAATCAATCAATCAATCAATCAATCAATCAATCAATCAATCAAATGTTTCGTAAAATTATGTATTCTGATAAATAAGTGTAAATTTTTTTAAAATATACTCCAATTAACTATGTTTTATTATTATTTAAAATACTACTAAAAAGAAATAGCGAATAAGTTACGTAATTGTATTAGGTAAGATATTTGTGGGTATTGGTTAACTAAAGAATTTACATTGAACATCTTAAATATGTCTAAAGCACTTAAAAATTAAGGAAGCTCATACTTAATACTGCCACACAGCACATACAATTGTAAATAACTCAAATCAGTTCCTACTGACGTAACAAGAGGATGCAATGTCTCACTGCGCTTAGAATATGTTTTCAAGTTATTATGGACATCATTCAAAGTAATAACCTGGAACAAAAATGAAACCTGAGAATCCTTAATCGTTCTTCTAAAAACTGTTTAATAATCTGTTTTTCGCTTTATATTAGGCTGTAGTATGACATGCAGCAACAACGCTTTTAACAAATATATTTTTAAATTACTAAAAGTCATTGAATTTGTATACTATTAACAATTATATCACAATGCCTTCATCAAGCTGATTAATTCCCCTCAAGTGTTAGAGATTTTTTCCTCCTTTACTGGATTGTTTAAATGTTTATAGTTTTAGTTTTATAATATAGCCACTTTTCTCTAAACCGTGAAAAATTCTGATAATTAGTATCGAAGTCAATATTAATCTGGACAAAATTGATGGATTATAAGTATAAAATTGTTTTAAAAAGTTTTATAAGTGAATAAGTTATTTACTTAATGAAAATACTTTTCAGTTTTTGAGATATTCAGTTAAAAAATTAAGTTTATTTAAACAAATTTAACATTTTTGGTAAAACTACATTTCAACAAGTTTGGTATCATTTGTTGTGAAATTTTATTGATAAATATTTTTGATAGTTCACGCACAATTATTTTCATCAGAATTATCGCCAGAAACGTAGTACTTACTTTTCTGACTTACGACTTTCAAAAGTTCGTAAACTCTGGAGGTACTACTAACTGGAAGAACCAATAACCACTAAATGGTCTAAATTTCGGTTAAACTTACAATCATTATAAAAAACATTTCCATTTTAAGAAAACATTTTACTCCGACGTATCATTCGAAGTGGAATTTCATTGATCTTAATTCCCTCTTCTTAAAGTTCCCACAATTTTTTGAACAGGTCGAGGATATACACTTGAAGCAAATATTTTCGAGTAAAAAAACACGTTAAAAAGAGAGTATATTATATAGAGAGTATGTACGTTCAGAATTAGGACTCTAAAGGACTCATGCATGTGTAAACGTTTTACATCCGAGCTACAATAACAATTAGTATATACTGTAGGCCCTTATTTAGGACTCATAAAAGTGTCATAATTCTGACGATTTTATGAGTATTCGTTTAATCCGGAAATGTTGTTATTTATTAAGATCAAATCCTAAATAAGTTGAAATTGAAATTTAATTGAATTAAAATTAAATAAATACATAAAATATCAACCGCAGGTTACTTGTTGGAATATGGCCTTTATTTTATTTATGTGGTATTATGCTAATACAAAAAATTCTTAAAAGCAGCACTAAGAACATGAAAATTCAATACATAGTAATAGTTCTAGTACTAATAATTCAGCAATGTTTATCTTAATTTAACAGTTCATAGGTGCAACCCTACGGGATGCGTCTACAGTGTACTGTGGCTGATACAGCTTAAACATATTCCATCTTTATAAAATTTAAAAGTATTTTCATAAAACTATTTAAGAAGGAAAATTCAAATCCAGAAGCTTTAAATCGATTTATCGTTTCTGCTCGTTTGCATATCCATCGGAAGAATTCGTAAACAAACGTTTGAAATACTGACTGCGCAATGATTTCTTTCTCACATTATTGACAACGCTTTGGTTCCTCAGCTTCAGGATGGATGGTGTTGAAGACATCTTCGAAGGGTTCAATCGGAAGCTGTAGGCAATCTATAATCTTGCGCGTGCGTCTGCTGTGTTGGCTGACTTTGTTGCACGTTATGTAAGTTTGCTGTTGTGTATAATTGGCATAACTATTTTGTTAAAGGCTCTCTTAGACAATTAGTGGTACGAGTAGTTTAAAGCGTTTTTCGATATTTTTCGTAAAAACTAGTTTCACCAATTCAGCTGCACGAACTTCGTGCTGTGCTACACTTTTACTGGTTATTCTTCGCGAACTTATTAGCTGCTTCATTGTACTCACTCATTGATCTAAACGTCTGCCGTATGCCTTGAGCTATAAGACTCCTGTTATCCGGTGAAGTTATAGTGGTATTATTCCACAAGTCTTCGGAAGTATTTAAGTTTTCGTCACCTGTTGCTCCGACGTTGCCTGGGCGATCGCCACAATTATAGCCGTTTTTTACACCGGGGTGCTCAGAGTAGTGGTAGTGTTAATGTTAGCTTTTTTTGGTTTTATGGTAATTATCGTCGTAGTATTTGTATTGGCTGAAATTGTTTGTTTGTTACTTACTGTCACCAGTCGTACGATTATTATAATGTGGTTATTTTTACGATAGACATACTAGGTGCAGTGAAATGTGACGATAAAGCCATTTGTTTCGTTTTAACAGCCGATTTTTGTTGACATGTTTGTGTTCTCTCATAAAACATAATTTTTTGAGAGGCAAAACGGCGAAGGAAAGAAAAGAAAAGTTGGATAAATATTATTAGGCTAGTGCTTCTTCAGATTACACTGTGAAATATTAGTTTCAAGAGTTTCG
>OX421844.1:23463904-23751404 GCA_949127995.1 Suillia variegata
GTTCTTTTTGAGCAACGCCTCTAATTCAATTATGGTAGCTGTATGTCCACCTAGCAGAGGCTGCAATTCATTTTTAAGCTCCTGCATGTCATGTTCCACTTCTACCATGCTGCTAATACCGTGAGCTTCCTCTTGTTGCTGCTGCTGGTTTTGTTCCTTCGATTCTTCTGCTTTAAATTGTCCACAATGGTCGCTGTCACTCATTTCTTGCAGAGCCCTAATTTGTGTCGTTTTATGTAGTAATGGGTCGCACTGCTGTGTCAATGACATAGGGGACAAAGAGCCCGTATATGCGGGACAGCTATCTTCTATGGAGGAGCACTTGCACAACGACGAATTCGGAATCCAAGTGAGCAGAAGTGTTGGCCGTTTAGCATTGTTATATTGGTCTACGAAAGTCTTTGTCGTCACAGTAAGATATCCTGGATAATGTAGAATATCCGACTCCTGCCTCGCCACTGTTGGTGGGTGAATGCAAACATTATTCTTGCAAAAGAGAATTTCGTTGTCTTCGTACACGATATCGATTTTTTCATTAAGTTTTTCGTCACCCAAAATAAGACTCGACGCTTTTTTGATTATATTTACAATTGGCATTTTGCTCAATAAATTGGCTCTATTCTGTTTTTCACTTGCCCAATTTAAATGAATATACTAATATTTTTTTTATTTATTGCTGATTTAACCTGTGACCTTTGACAATATCGCACCCACAGAAGTAATGCAAATACACAATGTTGTTCTTAATTAACTAACTTCATATTTGTTACTTCATTTTGTTTTCGTAAAATACAATTTTACTTTAATTTTTTAAAAACAAAAAAATTTTATCCGCTAGAAATATAAAACAGTACGCAACCTTTAACAAATTAGAGCGTCAACAAACCCGATTTTATTCCCAATCGCAACCCAAATTATTTTCGTTTAATCACTTAATATTTGGTCTCTCTCACTACTAGGGCAGTAAATGTTTGGTGAGAGTTTACTTGACCGACGAACGCTCCAAAGTAAAAAAAAATCCAGAAATGTGGATAATTGGGTAAAAACACGATTAAAAAAAATTTCGCCGGTCGGATTCCGGGGGCGAGTTAGCCCCCTTCAAAGTTGAGAAATGAATGGGTTAAAACTCAAGAATGCTGCTGCGGATTAAAGCAAATGAGGTGTCAAATGAAAGGTATTAAAGTAAACTTTAATCCCTTATACCACTTTTTGTGATTTCTTAACAATTGTTGAAGATATAGGCACTTTTCGAAAAATGTTGTGCATTTTTTGACTTAATGGGTTAATATCTCGTAAAAATTCCATATTAGCACATAATTAAGATTCCGTTAGATTATAGCTGTATTAATTACCTTTCATTTGATATATCATATGACATACTAATCTTTTATCAATGTGGCTAAATTAATAAAAAACTGAAGCAAGGTCAGAGCTTTTTTAGTGAAATCCCGAAAAAAATCTTAAAATTTTTTTTTTGTTTTTAAAAAATTTATTGAAATCGTTAATTTTGATGTATCCTTTATTCGCGCAATTTTTTGTAACAAATTTTCAAAAAAATTTTTTTTTATTTTTTTCGGGATTTCACTAAAAATGCTCTGACCCTGCTTCAGTTTTTTTAAATTTATCCACATTGATAAGAGATAGGTATGACATATGATATATCACATGAAAGGTAATTAATAAAGTTATAATCTAACGGGACCTTAATCATGCCTTAACATGGCTTTTTTACGAGAAATTAACCCATTAAGTCATATAATGCACAACATTTTTGCAATCGTGTTTTTAGCCAATTATACACATTTCTGCATTATTTTTTCAGCCAAATGTTTAATCAAGGATTTGAATCAGTGTTCGGACCTTGTACGTTCGTAGTAAATTACGAGCAAAAGTGTTTTTATTTGAATTAATTTGAATATGGAGAAGAAAAAAAGTTTTAATTTTAATATGGAAAGAAAAAAAGGTGGCCACCTTTAACAAAAAAATGTGTTGCATTTGTAAAGCACTTTTTTTACTACTTAATCGGAATGCTATGGTTGTTTATTTGTTTTTAACATTTCCAGTAAATATTTTAATACATATATTTAATATTATTTTTTTTTTTTGGGGAAAATCAATTAAAAACAAAAAAAAACAATATATAATCTATCTATATATATAAAAATTAATTCTTCTTTCTTTCTTTCTTTCTTTCTTTCTTTCTTTCTTTCATTCTTTGTACCAAATGGGCGTCTAAACCATTCATCCGATTGTGATGAAATTTTGGGGAGTTGCTGTGCTCACGCCAACTTAGGTTTAGGGCAAAGAAAATTTTGCCACGCCCACTTTTTACGCCCACAATTTGTTTAATTAAGTGAAAATATACGATGACATTGCTAATATTGCTCCTAATAATATGAAATTTTGTTTCTGAGTTTATATGGTAACTGCCGATAATTTCACCGCCGTAACTCAGAATCGTTACAACGGTGAGTACCGGTAAGTTCTGGTAAAAAAAATTTGTAAGTGGTATTGCAACGCATGCCGGGCATTCGCTAGTCTATATATATAAAAATTAATTCTTCTATCTTTCTTTGTACCAAATGGGCGTCTAAACCATTCATCCGATTGTGATGAAATTTTGGGGAGTTGCTGTGCTCACGCCAACTTAGGTTGGCCACGCCCACCTATTACGCCCACAATTTGTAAATTAAGTTACAATATATGATTATTTCGTTAATATTGCTCCTAAAAATCTGAAATTTGGTATCTGAGTTTGTATTGGCACTGTCGATAACTTCCGTGGACGTGGTTGGATCAATTTACCGTCTACTTTTAAAAACAGGGTGGATCAATTTCACACCTCCCATCATTGCTCAGGAATTTGATGCGCTATATAGAAAACATGTAACGGGATGCAACGGGAAGAATTACAGGATATACAAAATCTTCCACGCCCACTTATTACGCCCACAATTTATATAATTATATAATTAAGTGAAAATATACGATGAAATTGCTAATATTGCTCCTAAAAATTTGAGATTTTGTTTCTGAGTTTGTATACCGATAATTTCACCGCCGTAACTCAGAATCGCTACAATAGTGAGTACCGCGAAGTTCCGCTAACGGGGAGTACCGGGAAGATCTGCTAAAAAAAATTTAAGTGGCATTGCAACGCATGCCGGGCATTCGCTAGTTTTAAATACAAATTATTTAGTAAGTTTCATTAAATTTCAAGTTTAATAATTTCGTCAATCAAGGCTCAATATTTGAACAGTAAATAACACGATTCTTCATTAACTTCATGAGATGATGAAATAAAATAGTCGTGTCATTTGTTTAATTGTTTCAAACCATTTCTTATAACTAATATAAAATTAAGCACTCACATTTAAATTTTATTTCTTTGTTTGGTTTGAATTAAATTTATTACAGAAAATGTTCTTTCGCTTTCTGCGTTACTTAACGCTAATAATAAAGATTTAAACACACAATTTTCGTGATTTGAAAAGGAGTTTTTATCTAATGAATTTTTAAAATATCTTAAAGGTATTCGACATCTTTGTTCATGAATAAATATAAAGTTTTCTTCATTGCTTTTGTTAAATTAAATATATCAGATTTTACAACACTTAGAGAGTTTAAAACAGAAAAAACTGAAATATTTTGTTAATAATTTAACACTACGTGGCAACCGTTTTAATAAGAAACATTCGACAATTCACACGAATAATATTGGGACATTGGTGTCAAAAAAGGTTCGAGTGAAGATCATGAATTACATAAATTTTTAATTAAAAGAACTAATAATCTTTGTGGGTTTTGGTACGTTGCTTTTAAAAAAAAATTGACACGCCAACCCATTACGTTTAACAATTTGTAAAACTAATTAAAAATATTCGATTATTTCACTAATAATGCTCCTAAAATCTGAAATTCGGTATATGAATTTGTATAGGCATTGTGGACAACTTCATTAAAAATGGAGGAGGTTAGATCAATTTAACGAACACTTTGAAAATATACGATTACATTGTTAATATTGCACCAAAAAATCTGAAATTTGGTATCTGAGTTTACAGGGGTATTGTTGACAACTTCACCAAAAATGGGAGTGATTGGATCAATTTACCGCACACTTAAAAAAAAGGGTGGATTAATTTTACGTATGCCACCATTGCTCAGGAACTTGATGCGCTTTTTAGAAAACTTGTATAGGGATGCACCGGGAAGAATAACAGGATATACAGGGTGGCGCAAAATTAATCACCCTATTGGAAGATGCTCTCATTTTTGCAAATGGCCGCCAATGTCAAATCTGTTTTGACATTTGTGGACTAGACAGATACAGAATACAAGTGAATAAGCCATGGAGCGATACACTCCCCAAGAACGTGGAATAATTGTGTCTATTTTTTTGCGTAACAATTCGTCTGTGGTGTTGGCAAAAATCATAATGAGCGATGAGGCTCATTTTCACCTCAGCGGGTACGTGAACAAGCTAAATTATCGCTTCTGGGGAACCGAAAATCCGCGAGTGATGCACGAGAAACCATTACACCCGCTCAAAGTGACTGCGTGGTGCGCTGTTCACGCTGGAGGAGTCATCGGGCCGAACGCCGCGGGTCAAACGACAACAGTGGACGGTGCGCACTATAGGGCAATGTTGACCGAGTTTTTTCTGCCCGAACTGGACGAATTAGGACTGGTGGACATGTGGTTCCAACAGGACGGAGCAACAGCATACACTGCACGAGCCACAACCGACATTCTGAAGGCCGCGTTTCCGGGTCGCTTAATTTCGCGTTTTGGCGATTTGCACTGGCCCGCCAGATCGCCCGATTTAACGGTCCCGGACTTCTTTTTATGGGGTTTTTTGAAGTCTCGTGTTTACATCAACAAGCCTGAGACCTTGGAAGCCCTCAAGGAAAATATCCGACACGAATGCGAGAATTTATCGCCCGAAACTCTCGCCGAAGTGATGGAAAATGCCATAAAACGAGCCCGTATGGCAATCAATTGTGACGGCGCCCATTTATCCGATATCATCTTCTCGACTTAACACAATTAATTCTAAAGGTCTAAATAAACATAATCAAAAAACAGAATCGAATTTTTTTATTTAGAAAAAAAATAAGAGCCACACAACATCGGATGACTTCTTTTGCGCCACCTTGTACTAATAAAGACGTTTATTATGCACACAATTTGTTTAATTAAGTAAAAATATACGATGACATTGCTAACATTGCTCCCGAAAATTTGAGATTTTGTTTCTGAATTACTATGGTTACTGTTCGTAACTTAGAATCGCTATAACGGTAAGTACCGGAATGTTCCGCTAACGGGAGTACCACGAAATTCCGCTTACATTATCTTTTTTTAAGTGCTCCTATTCTTCAAGCTAAGTTCTAAGGTGCGAAGATCGGACCTACCCCCTCCCATACAAACCACACCTTTAAAAGCGAAAAAATAATAATTTAAATAGTTCCAGTGCAAATATTCAACTTAAATTCCATATTTAAATTTAAACTTTAGTAGTCCAAAAAACTGCTTACAAAAAATAAACGTGTTCGGATAAAAATATTAAACTACTAACCAGAAAGGGCGTGTTCCGATAAGAACTAGTGTTGGATCGTCGAATTGATTTTTGATTTCGATCACGACTTTTTTTTCAGTCAAAAGTCGATTTTGGAAAAATTCTAATTTTTAAGGTCAAAAATCGATTTGTGATGGATTTTTCATAATTTTTCTGTGCTCGTATTTTTAAATATTTATTTGTGTTTTAAATCTGAATTAAATTTTTAAAATAGTGATAAACGAAGTACATCTTTTAACTTTTAATATCAAAGCTAAGTGCTAATATTAACAATTGTTTTATGTTATATTGTGGAAATTTAATTTTCATTTTTGTGAAGCTTATTTTGTTTTTGCTTTTTTGTTTGTTTTTTGCTTGTTTTTGTTTTTATTTCTGTTTCTGTCAATCAGTGTATGTGTTAGTATTACAGCTTACTTTTGGCGCACTTTTTGTTTGTCAACTGTAAACTGTGTCGGTCAACTGTCACCATATATTTTCAGGGACGGTGACTTTCTAATTTCAATTTTATATTTTATTTATTTATTTTTTATTTTTTTTATTTCTAAAAATTTTTAAATTAATAATTTTTTAATTTCTGTTTTCATTTCTTAGTTCTATTATATAATATTTTGAATATGCAGTGCGTTCACTTGAATTGCACTTTGAAAAAAGCGTCTGATGAATATTTATCTTGCTGGTTATGTGACAATAACTGGCATTTTAAATGCGCCGGATTTACAGGCCGGCAATCAGATTTTATTCGAGGTGACTTTGGGCTTCGTTGGTCATATGTGAAATGTCGCACTACTGATGTTGATATTCTCTGACTTTTTAGGCAAACAAGATCTGGCTTAACAGAGGTTGGTAAAGATCTTACTAATTTAATGAACAAGCTTGATTATTATCAAAATTTGTTTAATAAATTAAAGTGTTTGGAAATTTCTGAATTATCTCCAAATCCTCAAAAAAACAAGCTTACAGTTAGACATAAGTAAGGAATGCCAACTTATGTTACCACCGGAATCTGTGCCGACAACACCAACTTCGCCCTTAGTTACGCATTCAGTTTTTTTTAACCCGGTTACTCCTTTGTCGATTTATTCTGATGCCAATGGTCAGTCTCCTACTCCAAATCAGAACAATTTAGATGCAATGATCCCTCCGATTATTAATGTAATTCCTCCTCCGGAGCTGGAACCTCATAATAATCTTGTTGCAATTCCCCCAAAGAAGTCTGTATTTATTTCTAGATTTGCACCGGAGACAACTATTGACCAGATAAAAAATTACATTCTAAATTTCATCTTTTAAAGAAACTGTTCCTTATAATGCTTTTGATTTAATTATTGACAAAAATTTTTGGCCAAAAGATTCAATAGTTCATGAATTTATTCAAAAAAGTAGACCTCCTCGAGCTGAAAATATTGCTCAAATTCCAACAAACGTTCCTCAATCAAAAAACTGTTAAGCTCTTCAACTAATATTAGCATTCTCTACCAAAATGTTAGAGGGTTAAATACAAAACTAACTGATGTATATCTAAATAGTTCTGATTGTAGTTCTGAGGTCTTAGTATTTACTGAAACCTGGCTGAAACCTAACAAACAATTCTGAGATTTTCGGAAATGATTTTCAAATTTATCGCAAAGACCGATTTCTTAAAACTGATGGTGGTGTACTTGTTGCTGTAAATACTAAATTTCCATCCGAAGAACTTTTGATTTCTGAAGCTGTTAATTTAAAATTTATATGTATTCGTATTCATGTCAATAATAAACATATATTTATTACATGTTCGTTTATTCCTCCAAACTCTGACCTTACTATTTACCTTGAACATGCTTCTATTATAAAAAAACATTTATTCAAAAATTAAACCTCTATACTTTTTTGTTGTTCTTGGTGACTTTAATTTGCCTTTTGTATCTTGGAGTTTTTGTAAAGATACGAACCAATTTTTACCTTGTTCGTCTCGAGTCTGTTTGGATGACTTTTTTGATTCGTTTTCAGACTTATGCTTAAAGCAATCAAATGGAATTTTAAATAGGACGGGAAAAATTTTAGATTTGGTATATGTCAGTGATCCGGCAAATGTTACGCTTGATCGTTGTGACCCTTTTGTCTTACCTGAAGATATTAATCATCCTTCATTGTTGTTTAAATAATACTCTTTACAAAGGTTTTGAATTATTTGTTCCTAAAAAAGTTAAAACCCAAACAACTAATGGTATAATTTGCTTTACTGAAGAATTAAAAAAATTAAAAAATGCCAAAAGTCATACCTATAAAGCTTATAAAAAAAGAAATAATCCTGCAAATTATTTAAAATATACCTTATTAAATCAAAAGTACCAGCGTTTGAATAAAAAGTGTTACAATGATTACCTAACGAAATTAAAATTAAAAATACGATATAATTCAAAAACTTTTTATAACTTCGTCAATTCTAAAAGGAAGGATAATGGTTTTTCCACTTCTATGAAATGGAAAAATCATGAATCAAATGATGAAATAAATATTTCAAATATGTTTGCAGAATTTTTCAAAACTACTTATTCAAATGAAGTTTACGACGATAAAATTCACAGACCATCTTGTATTCAGAGCTTTAATAATATTATTAACATGGTGATTTCCCCTGATGAAGTTCTATCTCATCTACAAAACTTGTAAATTTCTTATTTTGGTGGATCTGATAATATTCCTAGTTGTATTTTAATAATGTGCGCAGAATATCTATATCTTCCTTTAACTCACCTTTTTAACGCTTCTTTACAACAAGGATATTTTCCAGTTATTTGGAAAGAATCGTTTATTTTCCCTCTCTTTTAATGTGGATCTAAATCAAATGTATCTAATTATAGAGGAATTGCCAAACTAAATGTTATTCCTAAACTATTTGAACAAATTATCACAAAAAAATTAATTCATTCTGTTAAATCAATAATTTCAACCACACAGCACGGATTTCTTCAAGGAAGGTCAACTACTTCTAATTTGCTTGTATTTACAACTGATACAATCCAAGGTTTTACAAACAATTTTCAAACTGATGTAATTTATACTGATTTTAGCAAAGCATTTGATAAAGTTAATCATGATTTATTAATTAAGAAGTTAGATATTCTTGGATTTCCATTTTTGCTGTTGAACTGGATTAAATCATATTTGACTAATCGGAAACAGAAAGTCCTTTTCAAAAATTCTATATAAGAAGTTATAAACGTTGTTTCAGGCGTCCCTCAAGGTAGCCATCTTGGACCTATTTTATTTATTTTATTTATAAACGATTTATCGTCAGTAGTTAAAAATTCAAATATTCTAATGTATGCTGATGATGTTAAACTTTTTCTTTCTTTTAATAAAATAGAGAATATAAGCCTGCTACATGGTGACTTAGACTATTTTATATCTTGGTGTCATAGAAACTTAATGACCCTTAAAAACAGATTTTGTTGTTTGCTTTATGAAATTTACTTTGGAACCCTAACGTTAAACTTCCATCTTACGAACATCGTTTAAAATTATTAGATTTACCTACATTAAAAAGTAGAAGAATAATGCTAAATGTTACGTTTTTGTTAAAAATTATAAAAGGCGATTTAAATTCCGAATACCTTCTTGGTAAAATATGTTTTAATGTTGTTAATCGTCCATCTCGAAACTATATTGCCTTAAAATTATCCCTTTGCAAAACAAACTTTGCCCAGCACGATCCTTTTCGATCAATGTGCAATGAATTCAATTTTTACTTTTCCATCTTAGATTGGACTGATTCCACTATAAAAGTTAAAAAGTCATTATTAGCATTACTAAATAAATAAATATTTGTTTTCTTGTTTATGTTAATTGTTCATAAAAATAATTTTGTTTGTTTTTTGTGTTTGTTTGATTGTTTGTATTTGTATTGTGTTTGTTTTCCTTTTTTGACCTTCAAAACTCACACCACGCTTAATTGTATGATGGTCCTTGATGTCGATGCTGGTCCTTTCATTGTGTGATGGAAGGTTGATACTAATCCCTCTGCCATATTGAGAATATGGTGGTCTGGTTGTTGAATTTTATCTCCGACCACACATATGTTCAATCATGTTCATTATCAGAAAGGAATAGTTTTAAGTAATGTTTATTTCTAGTTTTTAGCTTTCGTTTCAGGCACCTCCCAAGGGCTTGTATTTTGGACTAGCTCCCTCAGAGCCTAATCTCATGATGTTTAATTATATCGGGATAGGTGACTTCCTAGTTAATTTATTAATTAGCTATGATGGGAGGTATAATTCTGGCCTGGGCCTTCGGGCCTTTAAAAAAAAAAAATAATAATAATTACATTAAAAAGCAGTTTTTAATTTTTTTTTTTCATTAAACGCAATTCAAATTGCAGGTCAGAACTGTACTAAAAAAAAATTTTAATTTTACTCTTCGAATCGGATTAAAGAAAAAGTAGCTGTGTCGCAGACAAGCGATTACGTCTTTTTGTTAAAATTATACCAGCTTTTGGAAATAAGCGTTCGCATGGAACCGATGTTGCTAAAACGCTTAAACTTTTTCGAGCGATTTCGTAGAGTGGGATAAAGTTTTTCATACCTTCCCACTCTTTTATTGGGCTCGTTAAACGATTACAAACTGGACGGTTGAGGTATTGGCGAAATTCTATATGCACACCACCAGCGGCATCTTGGTCTACCGTGCTTTGCTGCATGTACAGCATGCATCCTTGTTGCTGTTCGCTTGTTGAAGATCGAGTCTGTTCCCGACGCTCTTCTTCAATAGCCTCTGAAAAAAAAAATTAAAAAGTAAATAAGAGTTGCAAATTTTTTCTAACATACTTTGCAAACCGCATTTGCAACAGCAGTGTTGTTTTTAAATTATTAGGCATTTACAGATCTAAGCATTTTTAGCAAAGGTATGATTTTGCTTACAGTTACATTCTTTTCGGAACAAAGCTCTTCGGTAACTGAAAAAAATGGTTCCAAGACACTTTTCAGACGCATAATTCGGACTCATATCTGAGTGCTCTTACAGAAAGGAAAACACGCTCATCTCTGACTCTAATATGAGCTCTTTATGAGGGTAAAGGCTCAGAATAAAGAGTCCAATTAGAGTCTGAAAAGATTGTTTGCTGGGGTATAACTAGGGGTAGAAAAAAAAAATGAAATTTAGCTGCTGCAAATAATGTACGCTTGGTTTCGATATTTCAGAAGTCCCCTAAAAATTGGTTGGAAGTCTATTATATCCGAAAATTAACGACGGAGAGCTTCAGAAAATCTCAAACTAATTAGTTTTTTGTCCCGATTAAAACGGTATTTAAAGAAAAATTAGGTACATAATATACTCAAAATGTTTGCCAATTTAACGAAACTTCTCACGTACCTTTAACTGGCCGCATGGAGAAAAGCGAAAACGAATGAACATGGCAGCGGAATATCGTCGAATATAAAATAATTTTCTTTATATAAAATGTTTTTGTTATTTCTGTAAGAAAGTTTTTTTGGTTTAGTGCGGGCAATATTCATTTTGTTTTATTTAGTTATCTGCTAAAATAAAATAAACATTTATTTTTGTATATATTTTCATATTAAAAAAATCAAATATTTCGGGTAAAGTGCAGTATACCGGCGAAACGCCTAAATTGAAAAAAAAATATTGCAAAATTGCTGGTATTGAGCTAAAATTAAGATTAAAAAAAAAAAATTTTGGCGCTCGGCTCCACCGGTTGAGTTATACCCCTTTGAAGTTGGTAGTTGTAGGGGCTATAACTCAAGCGTGGAGTAATGAATTTCAACCAATGAGGTATCATATAAAAGGTATTAAGAAGAACTTGAAGTCCTCATTTAATTTTTGGCGATATCTTTAAAACCCTAGAAGTTATAAGCGATTCTTGAAAATTTTACCTTTCAAGGGTTAATTTCTCGAAAAAATGTATTATAATTACCATTTTTTAATGGTACAGGATTAAAGCCCAATCAATTACCTTTCATTTGGTTTACCACATGTCATACCTATCTCTTACCTCCTGAGAGAAATTTAAGTTTGAACAAAAAAAACATGTTAAAACTACCCTTTAAGGGTGACCACCTTAAAAAAAAATTCATATATAAAAATTTTTTAGAAAAAGTTAATGATGCAGTTTTGTTGGTATTGATGTAAAAATAATAAATTAAAACATAATTTCACTCCTCCTCAGCCCCCTCCCCCTCCATCCCCACTTTTGTGTTTTTGCTACAATGGGCGACAGCGTTGGAATAAAGAAACGGATTTTGACATGTGAGGTGTCATATGAAAGGTATTGAAGAGTACTTTAAGGTACTTTATATAACATTTTGTGATATCTCTAAAACTTTCAGAGATATAAAAATTTTTCGGAAATTTTACCTCAAAAATAGTTTTAATTTTTTTTAAACGGATATATTAGATGTCGAAAAAATGTTTTAATGCAGATATTGGTGTTCGAAAAATTTTGTTTAAAAAAATCGCTTGATTTTTGTGAAACAAATATTTTTGTTATAAATAAATATATAAATGTTTGCAATTTTTTTTAAATTGATATTAGAGTAAACATTTTTTATAATCGCACATGAAAAACAATTACATCTGTCGTTGGTGTTACCCAGGGCCCACCACGTGGAGGAGACAGTATGATTTTGAGCCCCTGGAATTTGGGAAAAAAGGAAACGGTAAGGGGTGAGGGTTGTCAGGAGAATTCTAGTTTTGGTTTGGCAAGTAATGGCAGAAAAGATGTATTAGCAAGAGGGGGCTTAAGAAAAGATGGAGATTTTCTTAAGTGGGGTGTAGCAAAATAAAGCACAAAAAGAACCGAAATATTAAAAAAATATTAAAAGCGACATTTTTAAAGAAATAAATTAAACTTACAGTTCTTGTAGTTTGAAAATTAATAAACTAATAGGTTGAAAATGTTCATTAAATATATATTGAAAAGCAAGAGAAAATCGGAACTGGTCCTTGCTGTCGTGTGATATGTTATTACAATCTTTCAAAAGGTAATAACTTATGAGTTTAAATAAAATTGTTGAAATTGAAAAACAACAAATAGGCAAAAGTAAAAACCATAAATATAAAAAAGATGCCAAAAAATTTATAGTTGTCATAGCATTTATTAATTTCGTAAGTAATTTTAACCTGCTACAAAAATTGCAATTTCTGATTTTTGTATTTTTTAACCTTAGTGAATACATAAACTGCAACACGTGCCTGTTTCCGGGTCTCCCAGCAAATGACCTTGGATTTACACCTGATATTGCAACTTCAAATTAATTTGTATCGGCTTTACACAATCAACAGGATTTTAAATTACTAAAATTTTATTGAGGCAAATCGTGCGATTTGTATCAAAACCATTTTTCGACCAACAAAATATTCAATTATAAAAAAAAATGCCGACCATTAAAAAAAACATTTCGTAGAGCATAATCGCACGATTTTTCCAAAAAAATAAAAAGTTTTTTGAGACAAATCGCGCGATTTGTCTCAAAAAAATTTATCGACCATCAAAATATCGATTTAAAAAAAATTTCAACTATAAAAATACTCATTAAAAAAACATTTCGTTGAGAATAATCGCACGATTTTTGGAAAAAATAAAAAAAAATTTGAGACAAATCGCGCGATTTGTGTCAAAAAAATTTTTCAACCAACAAAATATATAATATATTTAAAAAAAAAAAAAAAAAACAATAAAATTTCCATTTGAAAAAAAATTTCGTTGAACCTAATCGTACAGTTTTTTAGAAAACTACAAATTTTTCAACTAACAAATATCCATTTGAAAAAAAAAAAGTTAAATATAATATCACAAAATTTCGGGAAAAAAAATTTCCACAACCAAATACCCACTTTAAAAAAATTCATATTTTACAAATTTTTATATATTTTTTAATAAAAACAGTTTTTCGACCTCCTTTAAAAAAAAAAAAAATATTTTTGAGGTAAAATTTCCGAAAAATGTTTATATCTCCGAAATTTTTAGAGATATCACAAAATGTTATATAAAGTACCTTAAAGTACTCTTTAATACCTTTCATATGACACCTCACATGTCAAAATCCGTTTCTTTATTCCAACGTTGTCGCCCATTGTAGCAAAAACACAAAAGTGGGGATGGAGGGGGAAGGGGCTGAGGAGGAGTGAAATTAGGTTTTAATTTATTATTTTTACATCAATACCAACAAAACTGCATCATTAACTTTTTCTAAAAAAATTTTATATATGAATTTTTTTTTAAGGTGGTCACCCTTAAAGGGTAGTTTTAACATGTTTTTTTTGTTCAAACTTAAATTTCTCTCAGGAGGTAAGAGATAGGTATGACATGTGGTAAACCAAATGAAAGGTAATTGATTGGGCTTTAATCCTGTACCATTAAAAAATGGTAATTATAATACATTTTTTCGAGAAATTAACCCTTGAAAGGTAAAATTTTCAAGAATCGCTTATAACTTCTAGGGTTTTAAAGATATCGCCAAAAATTAAATGAGGACTTCAAGTTCTTCTTAATACCTTTTATATGATACCTCATTGGTTGAAATTCATTACTCCACGCTTGAGTTATAGCCCCTACAACTACCAACTTCAAAGGGGTATAACTCAACCGGTGGAGCCGAGCGCCAAAATTTTTTTTTTTTTTAATCTTAATTTTAGCTCAATACCAGCAATTTTTCATTATTTTTTTTCAATTTAGGCGTTTCGCCGGTATACTGCACTTTTACCAATATTTCTTTAAATAAATTCAGCCTTTGTTTTGTTCCTAATTCAGTTCGTCATGGCGAAGTCGTTTCATTTGGATATGGTGTATTTTGTTTTCCGCGATGCTGTCAATCAAAACAGTGCTCAATTCTTCCTGGCCTTTCCTGATCTGATTGCGGATCTCTTTGGTATATCTTAAATTTTCTTTCTTCTTCTTTCTGTCTTTCTTTCATTTGCTGTGCTATTTTAGCCATTGAATTTATTTGCTCCTTAATGCACTTTGTAATGGAATCATCCGGATTGGGCTCACGTTGACGTTTTATTGGGCGAGCAATACCAGCAGAGCAAGCATCGACAGCAGAAGCACGAGCGTTGTAGGGAGTATAATCAAGCGATATAACACTTACAATGGGGGAAGCACAAGCAGCAGCAACTCTGGAAGTGGGAGGCAGGTCGTCAGTGAAATCCTCTGTAAATACATGTGCAGAAGGGACACCAAACTCCAAAGTGTCTGCTATTCCCTCAATGACTTTAAAGATTCCACATATTTGAGAAATGAAATCTTCTGTGGAGGTGAGGACGTTCATATAAAATGGTCGGAATTATTATGTGCAACTTTTTTTGCGTAAAGAACACTTCCAATCAATCCACACCCAGGCCCGTATCTAGGGGGGGAAGGGGGCAATTGCCCCGGGCGCCACTTTGTAAGGGCGACATGTGGAAGAAGCTTTAGAGCGACATTTACAGCCTTATTCTGATAGGGTTATAATAGTCACCACAGTTACAATTTGTCACCAAAGTAACAATTGTGACAAATTCGTATTCTAAAATTTTATTACAATAACAAAAATAACAAATATTATAACCTGCCAAATATGAGGTAACAAATTATTACCTGCTTTCAAATTAGAGAAATTCATTTTAAAAACTTATAAAAGCAATGGAAGCAGCAATTTTATTAGCTTGTTCATTGGAGCAGGAGGAGCAGGATGAAATACGTGAAAGGAAGCGCATTTTAAACAGTCTGCGGGATAAAAGTGACCCACTTAACATCCCAGAAACAACCTTTCGCCAATATTTTCGTTTGTCCAGGGAAACTTGTTCCAACCTTATTAAAGAGCTCATGCCATTCGATAACCAAAAGACAACTCTTCCTTTCGGTTCGCAACACTTTATTTCTTTGCACCTTGATGACGTGCGCACCGGTCCTCGTAAAGCGTTTAAACGAACCGCCACTTACTCCCACATCAAGTTTAACAGTTTTGGATGGACCGGATTATGTTTCCCGGTCAACAACTGCGGATGTTCTTCTATGAAAATTAGAAAACATTCTAGCTGTTCGTGTGTTGTACGTTCGGACTTTCCACAAGAAAATAATGAAACGTTAAAAATCTAACTCCTCAAATAATTAACTAAACTTACTTCTTCCGCTCTCCTGTGTCCATTTTTGTGTATTTTTCTGTTTCACAATATGTTATGAATTCATTTAAAATTATTTATTTTTCAAAATTAGCTGTCTATTTTTATTCACCACTTTAAGGTGAATTTGTTTTTATATTCCAGACACATAGTCTGGAATACCAGTTACAAGTAATGGTTACAAAAAGGTAATATTAATTAGGTTATAATTTTTTTATTACCAAAATGCGAGAATAGGGGTGTTATTGTAAGTGAGTACCTTTTTTTTTTTTGTTTGCTTCTACGTTTGCTTTCATGAAGAAAATGTACTGTACAATTTTAGAAAATTTTTCAACTTTCAACAAGTACAATTTCATAAAATAAAAAATTGTATCTAAAAATATTTTGAAAGGACGACAATATCCACTATTGACCCGGGCGCCAGAATTCCTAGGTACGGCCCTGTCCACACCTGTTGTAAAAATATTTGTTAGAACAAAAAAGCATATAAAAATGTGAATGTAATTTCCTAATTACCTTTTTCCAACCACACTTGTCTTTTTAGGGTGGACCATTACAATTTAGTTATAACGTCATCTATTTCCATAATGTTTCCAATTTCGCCTTATCGCCCTTGTAAAATCCTCGAGCTACGTCCTGATGTCCCTCCATAAATTTCAGGAGTATTGCATCCTAAGTGCAACGTTTTTGTGAAACGTTTTTGTAAGGGGAAACCCTTAAAAAAAGTTTGTTTTAAATTATTACACATTTCGTTTAATTTTATTTAAATTTTCTTCAATTTACTTACATTTTTCCGCAATATTTTTTAATTTCCCTCTCTGTTGCTTATGTGAATTAAAACTGGTATTTTTCATGCGGAATCGATTTCTGGAACCTGCAAATTGTTGCGGAATTCATATTGAAAACGGGTAAAATGTAACGAGTACCGAAAGCGGAATGTAGAACACCAAAAATCAAATTCGTTCCTTAAAATTTCGATTTCTTGCGAAAGTGAAATGTAAAACCTACCTGAAAATAAAAACATTTTTTAGAAAAAGTTAAATATGCAATTTTGTTGGCATAGATGTTAAAATAAGAATTTAAAACATAATATGACCCCACCCCACCTTCTCAGTTTTCGCTGCAATGGGCGAGGAAGCGGAACAAAGTGACAGATTTTGGAAACAAGATGTTATTTGAAAGTTATTAAAGATACATTCTATTAATTTTTGCGATACCTTTAAAACTCTCGGAGGTATAAGTATTTTTCGGATAATTCACCTCTCAAAAACATGGATACATTCGAGATCAAAGCATTTTTTTAAATAATTTAAAATCGTACGTAATAAACAATAGCATGTCTTTAGCGTTAATAACAAAACCGGACAACGGCAGGTACTATAAGCTAGTATATTTTAAAATAAATATATAATACATATGTATATACATACATATGCTACAAATAGGACAAAAACATTTTTTTCCCCATTTCGGCACTTTTTTGATGAAAAACATCGGATCAAATAAGTTTAGTTTAATAATTGATGAGTCTATTGCAGACCAATCGGACCATAGCATTCCGATTGCTTAGTGAATGATGATATATTCGAAAGCTGTCTATCGAACCAGCTACCAATCAAATAGTAATGCAATGGCTGGAGCATAAAACCCATTTTATAATTGCTGCATGTACTGAAACGTACCAAAAAGCTAAACTGTTAAGTAATAAACATTTAACATACCTGAAGTTTTTAAAGCTTTTCAAAACTAGTAAGAGAAATATTTACACTTAAGGTTATAGCGTAGCCTGGATTGTTTCTGGTGATACAAAGTATTAGGTGTACAAATAATATTTAAACGATTTTAAACGATGTGAGACTGCTTGCTGAGTGACTTCTAAACTAAGTGCAAGTTCCTTTTGTGTTTGAGACGAATCTTCACCCAATAATTTCTCCAAATCTGCATCCTCGTAAATTTTCAGCCTTCCACTGGATCTTTGTCTATGTCAAAATCACCTTTTTTAAATTTTTGAAACCACTCACGACATGTTCTCTCACTCAAAGCATCCTCATTATATGCTTCTACGAGCAATCGATGCGACTAAGCAGCAGATTCTTTTAAATTAAAAAAATAAATTAAAAGTTCCCGCATATGACATTTAGTTGGCTCAAATTGATACATTTTTAGATGAAGAAAAATATATGATGCTAATGCGAACTTAATAACATGATAAGGTTATGTTGTTCTGGAATAAACAAACTAATTTTCAAGTAGGTTACCATCTGCGAATTCCAACATAAACTTCGTGCCACCTAATATAATTTATTTATTTTGAGTAAATTTTGTCGGTCTCCTTCGAAATAACACTCAACGAAGTTCCAGTCTGATATAAAATATAAAATTATTAAAATTATTTTATTTGTAAGGGGCGTTTAAACCCATACTTCCCCGTGGCTACGACCTTCGTTTAGAGTAACAGAATTTCGTTTGTCAAACAATGCTGCTATTGGTTGATTTTGGCAAATCAGCTGCTGCAGTTAAGCTATAACCTTGTTAAGTGAGCCCTTATTATAACCCAGCAAACAATCTGACTATTTTCAGATTCTAATTGAACTAATAGTTCTGAACCTTTACCCTCATAAAGAGCTCATATAAGAGTCCGATATGAACGTGTTTCCCTTCCTGTAAGGACACTTAGGTATGAGTCCGAATGAAAAATGTCATATATGAGTCTTTTCAGACTCTAATAAACGTCTGAAATGATTCTTTTCTGACTCTTATTAGACTCCATAATACGTTTCTTAAAAGTGTCATAATGAGTCATATGAGTCTTTTCGGAGTCTTTTAAGAATCTAAAATGAGTCATAAATAAGTGCTTTCGAATATTTTGCAAGAACAAAAAACTCATAAAAATGTATTTTAGTTCATTAATTTCACTGTTGTCTTTTGATTATTTATATTATGAATTATCAAGCGCTAACTACAATTTTATCGTTTTGCTGATAATGGAATTAAACGTTTGAAATATCTGAAATTTAAAGTTTAGAAATAATTATTATTTAATAAAACCTTTACCTTTGGTGAGATTTGAACCACTGACTCTCGGATTTGAAGTTGCGTGTCCTACCGCTGTGCCACATCATATAAATACACGAAGTGGTTTAAAATTATAATGCAAAAAACTTGGCTCATAAAACTTAGAATTATGACATCAAAATCTGATGGTTTTATTAGCTCAGATTTATGACGCTTGCTAACGGCGCGTATGCAATTTGTTATTGTAGCTTGGATGTAACAGAACGGTATATTTTGACGACGGACTTCTGTATACATTTTGTTTGTAAAACGTACAACACTCATGAAACCGTCAGTATTATGACTTTTTTATGTGTCTTAAATTTGAAGGCTCATGAAATCATCAGGATTATGACTCTTTTTACAGTCCTAATTCTGAGCGCTCAGAAAACCGTCAGATTTATGACACTTTTTAGAGTCATAATTCTGAGTGCTCGGAAAATAATTTGCTGGAACCTGGTCACCAAATGACTTTTTTATGTTTCTTAAATATGAAGGCTCATGAAATCATCAGAACTATGACTCTTTTTAGAGTCGGAAAATAATTTGCTGGGAAAATAATACGTGGGATAAACGTACACAGTAGACGCAATGCTGATGTTTTTACATCAGTCTTCTACCTCTGAACTGTCAATAAACTGTAGTTCAATGGAAAATTAGAGTAATCGTATTCGGTTTTTATTGTCGTTAAACGTCACATATTTCAAATTTGAAAATTTTAAAATGGGACATTTAAAGTGCGCATTGTGTAAATATTGCAAAGATAAAAAAAAACATTATTTTTTACGATTCCAATAGTAGATCATATGAGGATTAAGTGGATTGACAAATGCGGAATACATTTTTTAAAGTCTGTCTTCGTTTGTGAAGACTACTTCTTTCCAAGTGGTTTCATCAACGGGCCAGGTAGTTCAACTGCAACAATTTGACTGCAGCCAGGAGCTGTGTCTTTATTAATCTACATCGTCTTTTAAATACATAATATATTGTGTAAACTTTAATTACGGAAATGTTACTAATTTATTTTATAAATAAGTTATATTTATTATTTATAATATATATTAAGATCAAATTTAATTAAAATTAAATAATACATAAAACATGAATAAAATATTTTATTACCTACAAGTTTTTATTTTCCTCTATATTATCAAAGCAAAATAACCGCAGGTTCTTAGGTACTTTGTAACCTCTTTTACTTCAACACTACTCAATTTTTATTTTTCTTATTATTAGCTATTTTTCTTTTTTGACTATTCAAGGGACTTAGCCTTCGGGATGTGTCTACTGTGGTCTAAACAGCATGTCATCTTCGCGGCTTCGGTTGCATTCGTTTCTAAAATTGATTTTGGCAGATGTAAGGTGGTTTTTAAGAACTATCAAGCTGCAAATGATTTTGCTAAAAATACACAAAAGCGGGTTTGAAACAAAAATATTTATCCACTTTGTTTCCAAAATGGGAATAATTTCCGACATTTCTACAGACATCTTAATGGAGCAGCTTCTACCAAATATTGAGACACGCGTGCCCATTTTAAATATAATAAACGAAAGAAAAGACCGGGACAATTAAGAAGAAAAAATACCCACAACAAGAGTAAAGGTGCTTTTTAAAGGCCTTGAAATTCCAATCGAAATTCATTCTCGTACACCAAAATAAAAGTAAAACATTTTATTTCCTTTGCGCAGTGTTTTCGCTGCTTTCGCTTTAATCATTTTGCACAACACTGCAAGTAACGTAAGGCAATATGGAAAATGCTATCGAAATCATGATCAAACGCAGTTGTGTGGTGATACTAAATATATCATGCACGAATTGTAGAGAACAGCATACGTCGGCTGATAAGAATTGCAAGGCACGGATTAAAGCATATGCCATAAAAAAGGTAATGACCATTGAAATTTTTATGAATATTTTTAAATCGGTTTCCAGAAATGCCTGTAGATGATGAAAGTCCATACAAATTAATTAGAAAAACTTCCCTTCTTTAAAATCTACAAATGGAAAATTAACGACATTCAACGGAGTCAGCAAAGCATGTTCATGCTTTCTTTTCATATGCGAAAGTGGCAAAAATAAATGCAAATAAAAAAAATCGTGAAAATATCAACACAGACAAAACCATGCAAGAATATTATGTGACGCTGAACAAAGGCCCGCCTATCAAAATAGTCACCAACAATCAACCTCTATCGCGTATCGGAAATGGAAAAACTGCTGCAGTTTGTAAAGAAAACTTTACATCAAGCTTTAGTCAGCTGGAACGCTGATTATTGGAGTGCTAATGTAAAACATGCTATATAAAAAATTGGAGAAGAAATTGATAAATGCGCAATTGGAAATGACATAGATTGCTTAAATCTGATTAATCATATTTAAATGAAAATATTACATACAATATAAAAAGTTAAAGAACACAAGGAACCTAATTATTAAACACTTACATAATTAAAAAAAAAAAAAACGAAACATACAAAGGAAAATAATTAATACAACAATCTACAACATTGAGCAGCTCAAAAAATTTGTTATGGCGTTATAATTCCCATGAATTGGAAAGAATTGACGGCAGCCGAACGAATAAATCGTTAATTAAAGCTGATTTTGTGATTATCTTGCGAGTAGGAAGCACATCTTACAGAATTGATGCAATAAAAGAAAGGCACTCGAAGCACTCGAGAGATATTTTGTTCCTTACGTTAAGATTATATTGAAAGGAGTAGAAAGCAAAAAGTGATTCTAAAAAGCATAATAAAGAAGATAAAAAGGTACTTCTTTTAATTCATGGTCATAACCCACGGACGCGAAATATGTCAAAACAGAAGATAAAACTTATTCACGATAACACGATAAATACACCTACGGTATCCAGTGGATGACAGTTATCTCGTCGTACAGCTTATTAGCACATTGAAAAAAAAAACTTTCACTGCTCTGAAGACTGCGGCTACACAATATTTTTGTTTTTCTTTTTGATTTAAAACTATAAAGCGACATTAGACAAAAAATAAGTTGTTAAATATAAATATTTTTTGAAAACATTTTTTTATGAAAACTTTGCCAAACTTCTTTTTTAAAAGCAACAATGGACTTTTTCAAGAAGTTTCTTAAAACACGAAGATTTGTTTTTTCGAAAGTTCTCTTGAATTCTCCGTCCTTATCAGAATAGAACCTAAAATACTTCCTAAGTTGTTTTTAACTTCGGTGTATTTGTTACGATTTTAATATTTTTTTAAAGTAAATGTTGCATTGAAATATTTATTATTTTTATATATTATTTAAAAGTTATTCGACGAACGTTTTCAGCAAATCTGTTAAAAACTTCCACTATTTCTTACGATTACTTTTCACATCCATATTTTCTGTAAACTTATTTTTAATGTTTCATCAGTTTATATCAATTAATTTGGAATCATGTACAGCTGTGTTCATTGAAATATCAGTGCAATACAAGCGAAAATATATTAATGTTTTTTTGCATATTCCTTTTCGTTAGTTGATCGTTTACATATTGGTTTTGTTAAATTAAATATAGAGATAAGAAATAAGCGAAAACCCCATTAGATTTGCTAAGTTTTTGTGCTTTCTTGATATTTATACACACGTCCACAAATTTTTGGCTGTTCACTGAAATAGCAGTTTTTAATTTTCTTCCACGAAATGTTCCCAAAAAATTTTCAAATTTGTGAATTGTGAGTTTAATTAAGTTGATTAGTATAATTTATATGACAATACACTATAAGAATAGAAACATTTTAATTTAATGGGTAGAGGACCTCACTGCTTCAAGGAAAAAATGTATTGATCCTTGATCTAAAAAAGAAGGGGAAAACATATAAAGAAATACAATGTTTTTTAAAATATTCTATCAAGATGGTATGCAATTCCATAAATTATGAACTGAAGTTCAAAAAACGTGGTGCCATACGCAAAACTACAAATTTAGAGGACCGACGCATAGTGCGCTTCAGCAAAGCCAATCCTTTTGCTTCCTCTAGGATTATAAAAGCAGAGCTTTTATAATCGAATCGACCAATCGACGACGACTATTGAATGAAAATCTGTATGCGCGAAGCCCACCAAAGGTGCCATTACTTAATCAAAGACATATCAAAGCCCGATTGGAGTTTGCCAAAAGTCATTTGAACTAGCCAATATCAAAATGGCGTAATATCCTTTGGGCAGATAAGTCCAAACTGATCTTGTTTGGTTGTGCAGGTTCTAGACAGTATGTCCGTCGGCTCCCGAACACGGAGTACCTTCCAAATTATGCGGTCAAGACAGATAATCACGGTGGCCTTAAAATTTTGGTATGAGCCTGTTTTTCGTGTAGCGGTGTGGACCTAATACATTTGATCGATGGGATCATGGACAAAAATATGTACGTGAATATATTAAGGAACGTTATGCTGCCAAATGCCTGTTTAGATATGTTTTTAAAATTTACATTTCAGAAGGATAACGATCTAAAACACACTAGCAAATTGGCTAAATATTGGTTTAACTAAGAAAGGATCGATTCAATGCCATGCCTAGCTCAGTCCCCGAATCTCAACCCTATAGAAAAATTATGGGGGATATCGAACACCAAGTCTGGAAGCAATCCCCATCTTCTAAGCTGCAGCTTGGGCAGATTTTTCAATAGGCATGGTCGCAGATTCCCCTTAAACGTTGCCAGGACTTGGTCGACTACATGCCACATAGATGCGAGGCTGTAATAGCCAATAAAGGATACACAACTAAATATTAGGGCATAACCAAAATGTTAGTTAGTATTATTAAGTTTATTAATGAGTTACGTTGATTTTTTTTATTTGTTTTGTTAACACTGCTATTTCACTGAACATCACAATTTATGGTTTTTATTTTATTATTCAGCCATATTTGAAAAATATTGATTAAATAAACAAAAATTTATTGTTAAGTTATGTGAAAATAATTACATTTAGCAGTTATAAAAAAATTTTGTCCCATAATGGTCTTTATAATAGGATTTATCAATCTTAAAATGTAGGTCATCTGCACTGCTATTTCAATGAACACAGCTGTATATACATATATTTTCCAATAATAAGAAGAGCTTATCGGAGGATTAGTTCGGTGTGTGTTGTTGGTCATTCCTTTGCGGTTTTAGGTCCACACCATTTTCGTAAGCTATGTTTGTAGCATAGGTCATAACATTTTTTATTTCGTTATCAATATTTCGCCGAAAAACTGCGCCAACATTAATAAAAGTTTTACCATTATCCGCAAAATTCATTGAATCCAAAGTGGTTGAGTGCAAAGCATTTACAACCGGCTCAAGAAAAAGTTTTAGAATAAAAACTGTTTTGTTTATCAGTAAATACTCGTATATAAAAGTACTAAAGAATAAACAACTTTCAATTCTGTTTTAAATGAGCCATACATTTTTAAAACCCATTTAGATTTGGCTGACTCTTTTATTTGAAAACATCAAAAAAAATTTGCAATATTTCTATACGAGTTCGAGTATTATTCCAACTATATAAAAATACAACTTAAAAATATTTACAAGGTAATTTTCATACAAATTTGTTTGATGTATTCTAATAAAACAGTTAAATAAGTCAGCCAAAAATTAATGGATTTTTAATCAATTTTTAAATTAAAAATCAGAATTAAATACTGTTTATTCTTGAATACTTATATTTATTGTATATACTGGTAAACAATATAATCGCTTAAATCGCCTTTCGAAATGAAAAAATGTAAACAAAAATTTAAAATTATCCTCATATTATTCGCTTTAACTCCGACATTTTTAAAGATATATAGTATAACAATTTATATATCGTTGTAAGCAACAAAATTTCTTCACTCTGATTAAATTAAAACTTGTTCATCAGTTAAATAGAAATAAAGTTACTGTCAAGTACATGCTTCAACCTATCAAAAATGGGTTTTTGGACCCTAATTCAAGATTTTGAGGGTCAAATCAAAATTCTGAGAATGCAGTTTTTTCTACTTGACAAGACCTACAACACGTATGCTCGTAAACCTCGAAAAAATTTATTCAAATTTTTTTTTAATTTTTAAATTTTGTCAAAGTGTGATATTGAAGAGTTATTAAAGATCATCAAAACTCCTTAATACCTCTATAAAATAAAATTAAAAAAAAATAAAAACAACTTCAAACTATTTTTTAATTTGAAGCGCTTTTTTGTCGAAGAAAGTTCAGAAACTCTAAGCTCCTTCAATTCAGCCAGAAAAATTAAAAGCTTTTTGCAACAAAATTCAACTAAAGTAAAAATATTTCACCAAATCCTTTGAGATGTTCATATCTTTGTCAATACCTAGGTAAGCCTATGTTTAAGACTAAGATTAAATTTAAGACAAGGTGAAATTTGTTCATGTAAATTTTTTTCTACCAGTTCATTAAGTTAAAACATTGATTCTAAAAAAAAACTAGAACTATGTTCAAATATATTGTTAGTTCACCAATTCGATTGCAATATCAGTCATAAAACATTGATTATAGAAAGTAAAATCTCGCGGTTAATTAAATACTCTTGAACAATACTGAACAAAAATTGCATTTTAATTAAATTAAGTTTTAGTTAGATAAATTTACTTTTGTTGCAAGTAATATACGAAAGCCGACTGTGTGGTATTTGATTCGGCTTTTAGTTTAGTTTGGCGAGAGTCAAATAAATCTTCGAAGTTGGAGAGAGGCCGTTGTATACAGGACGACGAAGACAATATATCATGAGCTGTTGTTCCCCCTCTCGACGCTGACGGTTGACTGGGAGCCATAAGCATAGCTGTTGCAGAACAAAACGACATTGACGAGTGGGAAGAACCAGAGTTGGCCAAATATTAGGCCCAAATTGTTGAAAGGTCCCAGACCTTTATGATACGGTCTTGACCTACAGTCAAAAGACGTTTACGTTCCTCATCTAGGTCCATGTAGACAACAGAATGCTTAGCATCGTGAAAAGACGCCAGCGATGGACGTCTAGAAAAACAAATAAAGATGTCTTAATTTGTCTTAGAGTCAAATATTACAGTTTTAAACTTACTCAACAGTTTGCAATTGCTTAAAACATGGATCACAGCTGCGGACATCAAACTCGAAGCCCATTATGGGAATGTTGATGCGATTGGTTGAGCAGTTGTCGCAAATAGCTTTGCCACAGTGACGACAATGATGCTGACGAATTCCTAAAATAAAAATATGTATATAAAAAAAAAATTACTACTAGTAAGAGAATTATCTTAGGTTATGACGAAGCTCAAATAACCTACACCATTTTAGAGATACAAAAATTTTTTTTTAGCACATATGTGTCTCTATTATAAGTGGTCGTTGTTTTTATCCAATAATGCACATTGTTTGTATGTATTTTCAATATGTTTTAAGATAGCAATATACTTAATTGAAGAAAATTGTTTTTTGATATCTTGTTTGAGGTCAGCCTCCCTAAATTTAATAATATGTGTTTGCCTACTTGTGTAACTAAATACATTCAGATACAAGGCGGAGCAAAGTTAATCATTCAATTAATTACTAAATAAATTATAAATGATTATAAGGAGTATAGCGCTCAATTGCTTGTCTATTTGTACGAGTATACTGCTGTTGTCTAGTTCACAAATGTCAAATATGATTGACGTACAACACCATTTGCAAAAATTATAACATCTTCCGACCGTGTGATTAACTTTGCGCCACCTTGTATTGTATACATATAAAAAGGTAAATATTAGTTTCGGGCGACAATTTACAAGACATGTGCCTTATAAATTAACTTTAATTTAACTGGAAGCGCTACGAAAGTTTTAGTTAAAGTTCCCATCACATTTATCTTATGCACTTGTTGACAAATTTTATTGATATACGGTCGTGTCTGGATATAGGGAACTAATTTTTGCAAGGACTGTTCACTCTTTCAAGGTGGAAATTTGTTGTTTTTGCGTTCAGAAATTTACTTTTGGACGCTTTTTCACGTAGACTTCATAGTGCTATCATCATCAGTAGAGTTTTTTTGTGTGTTTTATTGCTATCTGCTTGAAGTTGCTTTCAAAATTTTATTCACTAACCTACAAATAGTAAAACAAATTTCGATTGTTCACTATTTAGAGTACTCCATGTTAAAATTTTGGGTATCGAAGTTTTCACTATATGGGGGGTTCACTATACCCAGACACGACTGTATAGATATCACGAAAAAAAAGTATTACAAACCTTATGTAACTTGTTAAATCGTAATTAAACCAGTAAATTTTAAAATTTTCAAACGAAGGAGAAAGTCGTATAAAATTATCAAACGTGCTTTATCCAGTCTTGCTGGGTACAAGCAAGACTGGATAAACATAAGACTTAGACTTTTTTTAAACGAATTTGTGCGTGTTTTTTAGATGTTATAATTCTTCTTTTTCACTTAAATAATTTTCAGTAAAAGATCAAATCTTATATGCAATCAAAAATAAATTGATATTGACTCGGACAGTTACTAACACTCATCTGCACATGAAAAAAAATTATGATTTGCCAAAACCGGTAATTTAATATAAGTCGGTAAGTACCTATTTGTTTTTGATCCATCATTGAACGAAAATTCCAAAAGAAAGGACGTGAGCATAACTGGCAATTGTTGGATTCAACCCAACCGGGAACTTCTTTACGCATAGCGTTCATCTCCCAGAATACAACAACTGAATCCTCGCCGCAACTGATTAACTGCTGTGTGTGGTTAGCGTAAGCAAGCGCTGAAACTTTGTTGCTTTAAAAGTAAAATAAAAACAATGTTAAATCATTCTAGGTTTGTCTTTTTTACCTTTGTTTACTTACTTATGGCCCTGCAACTCGTAAATTGTGCCTCGTTTTCCGCCTACATCCCAGACAATAACTGATTGGTCGCAGGCGCCACTAAAAAGCAACTGCGGCGTCTCAACCCATTTAAGGCATCTAATACTTGCTGGAATTTGACGAGAATAATTCGTAAACAAAAAAATATGTTTCTTTAACTAACCTGTGTGTCCTTTAAAAGTAGTTATTAGTTGAGCTCCCTGCACGTCACAGCGAAGCATTGTAATTTGACCTGCATAATCGCCGACAAATGCATATTTGGCCAAAGCGTCGAATCTAAAAATAAAAACGTTAAAAAGGTTATTATTATATTAAAGCAAAAAGTTGTTATAAAATAAAAATTGAGTTCGACTCCAATTAAAGATTTTACTGTTCCATTTATGATCCAAATGCACCGAGTGTCCTCAGTAGACTCAATGCACTAATATACTGACCAGCACACAACATTGAATCAATAATAATGATTAACTGAACTATCATAAAAATCAATATTTTAAGGTAGTAATAGTTTGTGTTTTAATTTTTTTATTAACGTCATTTGCGTTTTGTTGTGGTTTGTATTCTGCACATATTTTGAAAGGTTGAAAGTTTCACTTCGTGAACATTTCATAAAGTGAGATTCACATAATGTATTGTTCAAAAGCAACAAACACATAATTATAACGTTCGCCTGTACCGACGAGTATGTTTAGTTTGTTATTCCAATTGTACGGCCATAAGAAGGCGTGGTGGGTATAACAATATATATATTTTTTGTTTATGAGCGTAAATGGCATGGTCGAATAATTTTTAAACGAACAAGGTTCGGTTGATTGTGTTTTTTATCTTGAAAATGGTTCTAACGATTTTGATCAAACTTAACAGCTTGCCATTATAACAATAAAATTGCGACAACTTTGACCTCCGGGAAAACAAAGTGGATAAAAAAAGTATGTATAGTCGAAATTTATTTCTAATCATATAAAGTAAAAACGGTAAGTCAGATTTTAATACGGTTTTTTGCATTTGGTTGAGGGATCATCCACTAGAACTAAAGTTTTAGCAGATCTATGAGTTCTTAGAAGAATCTTTACCATTTATTCAGAAGTTAAGCGCGTACTTTACAAATTTTGTATGAAAATCGGTTCTTTTAACACTAAATAACAACAAAAAGGATGTGCTCTTCAAAACTCCTTAAACTAAATGGCAAAAGGTTTATCACTGTTTACTCGTGAGTGAAAACTTAAACAGAAAATATTTTATTACTCAAATAATAATTAAACATCGACATATTTATAAGTATCTGACTAGTGCCTAACAAGACAACAACGTTGATCTGATTTCGGAAGAATGACATATTTTTGAAATCAGAAACACTTCCACTGGGATTTCTCCGTGTCCTCCAAACCTTTAAGGTAAATCTTTTATATTCGCACTTAATAAAAACAAAAATCATGTGCTCTTCAAAAATTTCTTCCACTATGATTTCTTTAGAATCTAATCGTGTTTTCCAGAACTTTTAAGTGCAAATCGTTTCTATTGGCACCAAATAACAACAAAATCCATGTGCTCTTCATAAATCTTTCCCACTGTAATTTCTATAGAATCTTTTAAAAGCAAATCCAGTAAGAAGCTTGACGTTATTTGGAGAGCACACCATCTTCTACTATAGACGGTATTTTTTTTAAAGCTTTTTTATGGAATCATCTAAGTTAAACTTATTATTATTTAATTTCTTGACATTCGTCCCAATGAAATTTTAATTATGCTAACAAAGTTAACTAAAAACTTGTAAGAGAATTATCTTCGGCTATGCCGACGTTCATATACCCTTCGCCATTTCAGTGACACCAAAAATGTGCTTTTTTAAGCACATTAGTGTTAAATGTCACTATTATAAGTGGACGTTGTTCTTATCGGATTACGCCCCTTTTTGGTTAGAAGTTTTGTGTTCCTACCAAAGTGTTAAATACCGAATTTGAATAGTTACAGTATAACTTATTTTTAATAATATTTTTCCGCATGGAAAGGGATGGTTTGTACGGAAGGTGGGTGTGGTTTGGCAATTTGTCACAGAATTTTAGATTGAGCTCTTTGGAGTTTTTTAATATTCGATGGAGTAGCTGTGTCCCAGAGTTTAATTCCATATGTCCAAATGGGATTTATTATACTTTTATTTAATTGGACTTTTTAGGTGAGATTGAGTTTAGATTCTCACGCTTGTAGCTCAAGCCTTTTAAATTTAATTTGGGTAATTTTAGTTGCGTTGTCGAGGTATATAGCGAGTTACTTAGTTTCGGAACTTTCGGGTACAACTTAGCCGTTAATTTTCAAAACAGGGCACGTGGCTCTTAGAGTGAATAACTTTCACTCCATTAACAATGGCTATTTAACAGTGGCAACTTTTTGATTCGTTGACTTTGATTTTCCAACAGGTCAGCTATTGATTTAGAGTGTCTAAGTGTTTCTACAGTAAAGGTTGATATGAGGGTTCTATCACTTTTGGACATATCAACTGTGTAGAGCTGCTTTGTGGTATACCGGCTAATATTTCGTATTTTCGAGACTCAAAACTTTTGTGTTGTACTACAAATTTTCTATTTGTGTAAGTAGTAGCAATTATCTTTCATTTTTAATAATTTCAGCATTGTTCTTGCTGAATATTATCAATCAACAATCAGTTTCCGTACTGACAGTGAGTTATCGCGTAATTCAGGTACGTACAAAACATCCTTCATCAAAATTTTTACACCTTTTTTGGTACGCCCACTAAATAGTCCCAACCTCTTTGGCATCAACGTTTCTTTATCCTTTGCAACATTGATATGGACTAGTCTTTTAAGATCAAATAACTCCATAAAGTACCACTTCTCATCCGCCAGATGGTCACTTTCCTCCTGAATCCAGTAAAAAATGTATTGTTGTGCTCGGTTTGTAACTGCCATAAAGCAGACCTTAACCTTTTCACTGGCGCCGCGTGCGTTTGCTCGCCGATATTTTTTGGACTGGCCACACTAAAAACATTTCTCTTAGATCTTTGATAATCTTTTCTTTCCTGTAACTGCTATTTTCTCTGGCGTTTCTTCATGTTGACGATCACAGAACTTCGCTTCTTCTGCTAGCAATCTTTTCTTTACAACGTTAAGTGTTAACTTTTCTTCAACGCAATGGCAATGTATAAAACTGCTGCACTAAAAGACCATTGTTTTCCAACATTTCCCTAAATGTTTCACCAAAACTTTATAGTCTTTCATTTTTTCATACGTAGCATTGCTAGCACCAGTAGTTGACTAACGACGTATTTTTCGTATAACACAAACAGTCATTGTGGATTAAGGTCACAAGTCGATACTTTGCCTTCCGATCGCATTTAATAAATTATCTGTTGGTAAATCGTCCGTTAAAACGTGCACTACATTGAGTGCGTCCAAATGCATTTTGACTATAAACTGCCACTCATCGAAACTGTGTTTTCCAAAAGATTTCTTTCCGTTGCCAAAACCGATTTAGGTCGGTATCCATCGGATTTAAATAATTTAAATAAAAGCGGTATTTTTTAAATAATTTATGTGTCTTTAGTAACAATTCTGCTTGGGTTCTGATTTTAATAAAAATATGTTTAAGTTAATGATTGTGCATTTTTGACCGAAAATATATATATAACGCGGAACTTTCCATTACTGCCCGTTGTCTGTTTTTTTATTATAGTCATCATATACAACTTCTGTTAAGTTGCCGACAGGGACCACACCAACTCATATACTTAATTTTATATTAGTTAAATAATCAAATATTTCCATTTAATTGTGAGTGTAGTTTTTATACTATCTATTATTCCATCGAGGCGCGTATTTATAAATATGTTTGTTATATATCGCATTAAGTTTCTATGATATGGTGATGGTTATTTAAAAAAGTTAAATTAATTCAGCCACACCCATTATTGGTGAAGTTGTTGACAGTATCCATACAAACTTTGTTACCCTAAAAGCACAGCAACAATGCCATACCTGTCTCTTTATATCGTCACAAATTGATGAACTGAATAATCCCTGCGCTATGTCACAATGATGCAAAACCTTCAATACTGACATAAAATAGTGTGTAAAGCAATGATGCTCCAACAAACATCTTCGGAAAACTAACAACCTAAATGGCGAAAATATTACAGTGGGAACGTCAAGTATATTATTCACAACGAATTGGCGAATCAACTTCGACATATTCGACATAATATATGTTTTCGAATTTGATATTTAATGAAATGTTCATTTTATTATCATTACTTTCTGTGTTCCTTATGAAATGAATAACTCTATAAAAATTAATTGAACGTTCCCCCTTCTGCTGTGCATTCAGTTTTTCATTCTGAATTATCCTATTAATCAATATTATGTCTCACTACTACGGCAAACTCAAATACTTTAGCCAGAAATGGCTTAAAGTAAGGGACATATTTAGATTTGTGTCGACTGTAACATATTTGTAAAAAAATTTAATTGCTACGCTTCATAGGTAGACGAATGTTTTAACTAATACTCCATATATGTTTTTAAAATGATTTAATTTCATGTACAAAAATAAAAAAACCAAATGACATAATTCCGTATAAATCGTTTTACTGACTTTCTGACCCAAGTGTCGTCCTTGCATGTGAACCATTTGTATAAATTGTATAACTATGTAAATCCATCGCTTAATATTAGCGATCAAATTTAAATGTTATTTAGGTTGGTGGAGACAGAAAATTATCGTTAGAATTAAAATATCTTTGGTATATGGTTAAGCTTGACAGGTTACTTACTGCAAAGCAGTGCACGGTGTTTCAAAGTTGTATGCACCCACTTTTAATCCAGTTTCCGTACAGTGATAGACAAACAGTTTGTCCTTTCCGCAGGATAAAATCCAGTTGTGTGTCTTTGAGAAAACCACTTCGACGACACGCGCCTGGTGCGATAAATAATCCCGGACGAATGACAACCTATTACAGTCTTCTGAGAGGGTGTTCTGTGTGACCGTGCCATTTTCTTGGCCAACGTACAGTTGACGTGTGTCCGGAACATAGCAAAGCGAACTGCAACCCGAAGGCATGTACTGGCATATGCTTGGCCAATACTGCCCAGAGTCCCGCTTAAGCCAGACACGAATTGTTCTGCACAGAATAACAATAAAAAAACACACACAGAATTAATTAAATTAGCTCAAAGAGGTTGAAAAACCGACTCTTACTTATCGTCAGAAACGCTAATTACGCCGTTTTCGCCAGGAATGAGAATAGCTGCATTTACATCGTCACTACTCCCCTCTAGTTTGCTTAAGAGTTCTGGCTTTTTAGAGTCATTATTACTGCGTAAAGCTGGTTTTATTTCCGCCGCCATTCTTTGAACTACGCCCCCAAATCGATTTCCAAATGGATTTACAAACGTTTGTAAATGATTTACAAAATGAATATTTTTAATTCGGAAGCAAATTACTATTTCATAACTTTACCAATTAAGATATTATGGTTTTATTCAAAAGTGATGTGGATAATCGAGTTATTATTAAACAGTGATAAAATGCATACAAACTTGCACTTTGCTACGAATAAATTCGAATAAGACCTTTATCGCAGGGATCGAAGCTTTTATAATTCGAAATGAAACTTGTCACAGTGGGAGGAGGTGTTGAATGATACCCAGGTCACACGACAAGAAAAGCTCTTCATAATGTATTATTTTCATGAGATACAAATCTGTCTTACGGACTTGAAATTCTAAAGTAAATACAATTTTTTGGATTTTTTTCTATTTTTACATTTATTTCAGCATACCGACCAAAAAAAAGGTATGAGTTTACTTAGCCGGCGAACACCGCCCTCAAACAAAAAAATTTGCAGAATTGTCTATAATTTGTTAAAAACACAATTGCAAGAACGTAAACCCCCTTCAAAGTTGAGAAATTAACGGGGTAAAAATTAATGAATGATGCTGCGGATTAAGACAAGGAGGTGGCAAAAAAGAGGTATTTCGAAAAGCTTTTATCTCTTATACCACTTTTTGTGATATCTTCTTGTGAATTAAAAGGCACTTTTCGAAACATGTTGTGCATTTTTTTTGTTGTACTTGTATCATGTATCCTTCAATATTGGCGCTGTAGGGTAAAATTTGGAATAAAAAATCGCACGATTTTTTATATGAATGATAACAATTACTGTAATCGAAAACAATGTAGATTGCGATAAAAGTAATCGTCATCATTGGAATCAACGATTACTGTATTCTTATTAAAAATATATTGATTACGATTACAGTAATCGTAATAAAAGAATAGAACGTAATCATAAAAATTACCGATTACTGTATCGTAAATTTACTTGATTCTGTTCATTGTAATCGTAATTATATTTTGTTTATTAAGATTACAGTTATCGTAATCAAAAATCGCACGATTTTCTATATCAAATTTTGATTTTTTGTATGAATTTAATATTAAAGTTTTATAGATTTAAATAAAAAAATAAATTTAGTCACATTCAGGGCTCACTCATGACACAAGAATGCCGGTACAATAAGTAGCTGACATATATGAAATAAACACCGATATAATGTCAAAAAACAGTGATGCCATATTTTCAGTTCAAAATCTGGTGAAAAGTAAAAATTTACTGATTCGAATTTTGAAGTTAACTTTTTTTTCTTTTATTGTCAATTTCGTTTTATTCAAATTGAGTTCAAAATTAAAACAAATAAAAATGTCTAAATGCTGCATTATATGCAAAAAAAAACTTGTAATGACGAAAACATCAGTTTTTTTTTTTAAGTGCCATGGGTATTTTATAAACGTCAGCTACTTATTGTACCGGTATTCTTGTATCATGGGCTCACTCACAGTACACAGTAGACGCATCCCAAAGGCTCGCTCCCCCGAACTGTCAAAAAAGAGGAATAGCCGATAGGAAGAATAAGAAAAATATAATAGTGTTGAAGTAAAGGTGGTTACAAAGTACCTAAGTATCCAGTGGTTATTTTGCATTGATATTCTAGAAAATAAAAACTTGTAGATAATTTTTTTTTTTTCATGTTTTATGTATTTTTTAATTTAAATGCATTTTATATTTTATTGGTCTTAATAAATAATAACTATTAATTATAAATCATTTATAAATAAAATTAGTAAGTATCATTTAATCAATATATTGTTTATATAAAAGACGACGTAGAATAATTATATGTTGCTATTGATAATAAAAAAAAAATTATGTAAATAAATTTAACGACAATAAAAACCGAATGCGAATACTCAAATTTTCCATGGCACTAATTTAAACAACAACTGATTTTGACAGCTACGAGGTAGGAGACTGATGAAAAAACGTCGGCGTTGCGTCTACTGTGTACTGTGGGCTCACTTAATAAGGTTATAGCGTAACTACAAAAACAAAAACTACAACAAACACATGCATTGTTTTTGTTTTTCGTTTTTAGATTGTCACCTTCACAATCTATTTTAGAGTAACACCGTAGTCAGGATTATTTCTGGGGGGTTTGTTTCCAGTGATACAAAGTTTAATTCATTTTCTTTTCAGTAAATTTCCGCGGTCTCCTTCGAAATATCACTCAGCGAAGTTCCAGTCTGATATGAAATTTTATCATATTATTGAAATTATTTTATTTGTATATAAGCCTAAGAAAAACGAATTCAGTAAACAAAAATTGTATGAGAAATCTTCTGGGGGGTTCGAACCTCTACTTACCACTGGCTACAGCCTTTGTTTAGAGTGGCAGAATTTCTTTTGTCAAAAAATGTAAACAATGCTGCTAGGTAAAAATTTAAAAAATTTAAAAAAAAAAAAAAAAAAACAAATCAGCCGTTAATGCGCTATAACCTTATTGAGCCCTAGTCACATTAGTGGAGGTAGTTACAGCTATAATCTAACGGAATCTAAATTGTCATAATATAAAATTTTTAAAAAAAAATTCACAATTGAAAGATGTCATGTTTCGAAAGGTACTTTAAGACCTCGACCCATTTTTTGCCATATCTCTTAAACTTTCGAATATAAGAGAATTTAACTTACAAGGTAAACAAAGATTCCTGGAAAACCACATCATTATGATCATTTCTTAATATAGGGTTAAAGCCTAATTAGTTTCCTTTAATTTGGTTAACCCATCTCCTACCTCCGAAAGAGGTACTGGATTGATTTGATAGTTTCTTATGCGTGTTTGAAAAATTTCGATAGGTTGTCTTATTTGATTTCAGAATTGTTTCACGTTAAACAATCTATCTATATATACTATATAAAAATAAATTCTTTTATCTTTCTTTGTACCAAATGGGTGTCTAAACCATTCATCCGATTGTGATGAAATTTAGGGGAGTTGCTGTGCTCACGCCAACTTAGGTTTAGAGCAAAGAAAAATTTGCCACGCCCACCTATTACGCCCACAATTTGTAAAACTAAGTTAAAATATTCGATTAGGTATCTGAGTTTGTATAGTCACTATCGATAACTTCCCCAAAAATAGGGCGTGGTTGGATCAATTTAACGCACACTTTCAAAAAAAGGGTGGATCATTTTTACGCCTACCACCCTTTGCTCAGAAACTTGATTTGCTAAATAGAAAACATGTAACGGGATGCACCGGGAAGAATAACAGGATATACAAAATTGTCCACGCCCACTTATTAGGCCCACGATTTGATTAATTACGTGATAATATACGATTACATTGCTAATATTGCTCCTTTAAAAATTGGGATTTTGTTTCTGAGTTTGTATACCGATATTTTCACAGCCGTAATTCAATCGCTAAAACGGTGAGTACCGGGAAGATCCGATAAATAACGCGAGTACCGGGAAGTTCCATTACTAACGGGAGTACCGGGAAGTTCTGCAAAAAAATTTTTAAGTGGCATTGCAACGCATGCCGGGCATTCGCTAGTATTATATATCTGAATAATACAGACAACGACATAAGTACATGGGAAATTTGCAGTAATAGTGATACAAAAATTATGTTAACTGCGATTACTGAAATCGTAATCAAAGATCTGAACGATTACTGTAATATAAACAATTTTAATCAAAGAAATTAATAATTAATAAATTAGTAAAATTAATAAAGAAAATTTAGATTCTGATTAACAATAATCAGAATCAAATAAATTTACAAGACTGTAATTGAAAAAAATTTTAATTACGATTACAACAATCGTTATCATTGCAGTTACGATTGCAGTTATAGTAAATGATAATTTCTTTGATTACGACAGGAATCATAATTATAATTTTTTCAATTACAGTAAGCGTAATCGCTAATTTTATGTATTACCATTATTGTAATCGTAATTTTTTCGATACAAATATAAAATTAACTAAATTATTTTAAAATATTTTCTTTTACTTTTGAAATTGAAACAAATTTTTTATTTTTGTAGAAGTTCGCCGGCGGACCACACGATATGTTGTGTTGCTGTGTTGTATGCGAGCAGAAGGGAGGTTCTCTTAACCCCCCGATTCCTTGTATAAAAAAAAAACAAATGAGTTTCAGGAAATATTTTTTGTTTTGTTTTTAGAGCATCTACAGGAGCTCTTGATTTTCGATTGTATTAAAATTTTAACTCAAAAAAACATTTATTCTTTAATAATTATTGTTTAGAGATAAACAAGAAAAGTAAATATTCTACTTTAAAAAAAGTTTATTTTTAATTTTTTTGAATGAATTCTTAGATTGGTGACTGTTCAAATTTTCTTAATAACCCCCTCTTGGTGCACCGCGCATCATTCCAGGAGGTGGTCCACGCATCGGCGGTGGAGCTCCGCGACCCATTCCACCCGGCATCGGTGGCATTCCTCCTGGCATCATGCCCGGTGGAGGTCCCATCATCGGATTCCTTGGAACACCGCGACCCATAGCCATTGGTGCCATATGTTGTTGCGCTGGGCCGCCAACACCTCGCACTGGCCCTTGCAGTCCAGCGGGTACAGACGAGATATTAACCGGCACGCCACGTCCCGTGGCTCGACCCAGACCAGGACCAGGAGCAGCACCTGGAATTGGCACTCTCGGCAGACCCTCTTCTGGTGGTGGTGGACCCTCCACAGTCAACGAAACAATATTTTCACCACGCAATAACACAAACCCCAAAACACGCTTTTCCTCCCGCTCTGGTACCTTAGAATTTTTTGAACGAATCTTTCTGAACTCTTCACAATCACCCAAAATTAGGTTCATGTGTTTATCGAATGCCTTAAAAGTTCCAATAAATGTACGGGAATCCTGTAAAACTATCCGCACACGGTAGTTCAGATGTTGTATCATCTTGTTATTCTTGCCGATCGTCTATAGAATAAAAACAATATTTAGATTTATTTTCATACAATATTCAGAGTATGGAGAAACTTAAAACGTTTATTGTTAACATAACCTCCCAAGTCAAACAATTTGAATTTCAATTAAACAAACAAAATTACCATATTTGCGATGTTACTTCAATGATGGGAAACAAATAAATTGGTTTTATATTAATTATTTGCTATTATAAATAAAATTCAGCAAACTCCTGAATCTAAAAAGCAAAAAAGCGGACCGAAGTAAACTAGAGATGGCAAAAAAAATACTAACTAAAAAAAGTTATCGCAGCTTTGTCAGCATATAAGACAAATGACAGAAAATATCCCAAATCACACAAACTCTAATTTTTATATGTTTTCAAAATCCTAAATAAATACGGTTTTTAAAGTTACTTGCTTATTATACTCAGCGTTGCACGGGTTTCGAATTTAAGATATATGTGTTTAATATAGTTAATTGAATACTATGAATTGGTTAATGTGATTCTTACCCGCTTTTCCAAAATTATATTATTATTAATTCCACTTTAATAACCATTAGTTTTCAATGCATCTAGAGATTTTGTCATCATATTTGCTAACATTTATTTCTTATTAGCGTAATTTAACAATATGTAACTTGTTCTCTGTATGGAATTTGCTTAGACGTTCCACCTTTATTAAACTCAATCGCGATGAAATTGTTGACACTCCTGGCCGTTACAAATATTTGAAAATCATTCCGGAAATGAGCAGGAAAGCACAGAAAAAATAGTTGAACTAAACACACACAAGAAAGAAGAGGAACCAAATTTTAGCAAACAAAAGGAAATACAAAAAGAGAAAGGAAATTTAAAATGAATAGTAGTAAGCAAAGTAGTTCATTAAAAAAATAAAAAATTTATATGTAGGATGTTTTACATCAGAGCTGCCCACCCTCGGAATATGATCGCCAAGTTGACCATCCTTTGACATCCGGTAGCTCAAAAACTTATTTTGGATGTCCCTTTTCATGTCCGCTCTGCTTACTGCAACCCAATCCTAACAGTTTAGAAACTAATCTTCTCAAATGACACGTTCTAAACAAAATACAGTTAAATAAAAATATAACTTTTTTTGAACAAAACATTAAGTAATACTTTTAGATTTTTTGTACTTAACCATAACATATAATATATTCAGATTATCGGCAAAACACAAACAAATTTGTTGACGATTTAGATTTTACATTTAGTACACTTCACACAAATTATAACATACTCATTCTCACAAACAAAATCAAGCAATTTTTAGGCAATTTTTGCATCAACAAACACAAAACGATCAAAAATATAAATAAGTCCATTTTTTTACATAAATTTAGTCTAAAATATACTTAAAATTTTAATTTGGATGTTTGATAAACCCTTTTTCTTGATTCTATAATTTATGAGCGATCCTATGTACCAAATAGAACATGAAAAATTGAGGAATTATTTTTTCAATATTTTTTTTTAATCATGCGATTATTCTTCAGCCGTTGCCAATTTCATTATCGCGGCACCGCGCTTTTTGTGTCTGCGATATTCGGACTTACTGGAGTTTTGGTATTTAACTTTACAGGTTGGGACACCATACCATTGTAGAATATTCGATGGTGCAAAGATGTTTCGTCGTTGACTTATTTTTTCCAATTTATTTGTTGTCTGTGTGTCCCGATTATGTCAAATAGTCCAATTAAAATTGAGTTAAAGATTCCGTCACGGATGATGTTCCAAATTTGGGTATGTCGTTTTCCGTTAGAATCCCTCTGTTGTCTATGAAATAATTTATTTTTTGATGTCTGTCTTTTATTTTAGTTTTTATTTAATTTAATTTTTAATCGCCGAAATCGAATGATTGTGACTTTCACAACGACTTTTATTCGTTCTCGCGGGTTAAAGGGTGAATATAAAAATAAGATGGTTACTACCGCAGTACACAGTCGACACAACGCCGATGTTTTTTTTCATCAGTCTAGTACCTCGTAGCTGTCAAAATCAGCTGTTGTTCAAATTAGTGCCATGGAAAATTTGAGTAATCGCATTTGGTTTTTATTGTCGTTAAACGTCACATATTTCAAATTTGAAAATTTAAGAATGGGATATAAAAGAGCGCGTTGTGTAAAAATCGTAGAGATAAAATTAACAAAAAATAAATATATTTACATAATATTTATTTTTATATATTAATAGCAACACATAATTACTGTACGTCATCTTTTATATACACAATATATTGTGTAAACTGTATTTTACTTTAATGCTAATTACGAAATAAAAGCAATAATTATTAGTTATTCAAATAACCACCGTTTACTTAGGTACTTTGTAACCACCTTTACTTCAACACTATTCTATCTTTCTTCTTCCACCTATCGGCTATTCCTCTTTTTTGACAGTTCGGAGTGTACTGCGTCTACTGTTTACTGTGGTTACTACCCATGCCACAAGAATTGCCGGTACAATTATAAGCTGACGTTTATGTAAGATATAGAATGTAAAAAAACAGTAATGTCGGCATGAAACATTTTCTACCATTCCATTGTAAGTTAAAAATTTTATTTTAGGAGTACTATACATGTTTAATAAAAATTGTTGGAACTTTTATTAGTTTAAAATGTGCTTTATATCCAAGTTTAGAGTAAATTAAAAAAAATCTAATTAGTTGATTTTGGTATTGCCTTGTGTGCAATAGTTAAAAATTGTTTAGCCGCTATCGAAAAATAAAATCGGCTTAGCCGACGGGTTACGTCGCCGCCGATTTTTGTCGTATTCCAACTCTGGCTCGAATAAGAATTGTGTCAAATCTAAAAGAAAAAGGCGGCCACGTCACTTTTGTCGTATTTAATTCCGCCTGTTTATCACAAATTTCTTTTGTGGGGCTTTTCTATGTTTTGTGCTGACATTCTAGAATTGGAAGCAGAGGCTAGTAAAGAAAATTAATTTGTTGGCAATTTTTGCAAAACTTAAAGTTATAAAAATATATTATTTTTATTGTAGACATTCAAGTAAAAATAACAATCGATAAACTTGTAAGATAAACAAACTGGAGTCGTAAGAAAAAGCCAACTACATTTCCCCTCATTCCAATTATCTGCAAGTGAGCCGCACCGCCACAAATAAAAAAAAGAACTTCAAACTAAAGAAGAAGCAGATAATATAAAGCAAGCCACCTATCTAGCAACGAGAAAACTAAACAACTAAGATGAATATTTTTCGATTGGCTGGTGACTTATCGCATGTCTTCGCTATTATTATTCTGTTGCTGAAGATTTGGAAGACACGCTCTTGTGCCGGCATATCGGGCAAGTCGCAAATTCTCTTTGCTCTTGTATATTTTACGCGATACCTAGATCTGTTCACGACTTATGTCAGCTTGTACAATTCGGTAATGAAGATACTCTTTTTGTCAGCATCCGGGGCCACCGTCTACATGATGTACGTCAAATTTAAGGCAACATACGACCACAACCACGATTCTTTCCGCATTGAATTTCTGCTGGTGCCATGCGTCTTGCTTTCACTTCTGATCAATCATGAGTTTACCGTAATGGAGGTGCTGTGGACATTTTCTATATATCTGGAGTCTGTGGCCATTCTGCCACAATTGTTTATGGTGAGCAAGACTGGTGAAGCTGAATCCATCACTAGCCACTATCTATTCGCTTTGGGATCGTATCGTGCACTGTACCTCCTTAACTGGGTTTACCGTTACATTGTGGAGACGCACTATGACCTAATTGCGATCTTTGCCGGTGTCGTTCAGACTATCCTCTATTGCGATTTCTTCTATTTGTATATTACCAAAGTGCTTAAGGGCAAGAAACTGCAGTTACCCGCCTAATGTGGTTTTAGGTAACAGTTGGTTTAGCGGAAAACGATTAGCACGCAGCATTGAATGCAGAAAGGATATGAGGAAAGCTAAACGACCGATTTAACGTAATTTCTACTTTAATATAATTTCAATAATTCATTCATTAAAAATATGAAGAAATTGGATAACAAAAAAGAAAAATATATGTACCAATCGAACCACAATTAAATGATCGTGGAATTTTTATTTGTAAAACATAACTTTAATTAAACTGCAATTTCAATATTAAACAATATATTAAAAATACTAGTTTGAAACAAAATATCAGTCGTTGATTTTTTCACTATTGCCCTCTGGCAACGGAACCGAGAATGAATGATAAATTCAATAATCTGTAGTATCCTTTACTTATTTTTTATTTTTTATTTAGTGGCTCTCTGAATTCGAATTAAGTAATTTACAAATAGACGACTTCAATTAAATAAAAGTTTTATATAATCAATCAGTAACAAAACTAACATTAATTTAAAACAATTGATGCCATTGGCATTTGGGATTTTTCTTTATTTAAAATTGCACTCTGGAATCGCCATAATATGCATTTCGTGAACTGTGAATTTAGAAAACAGCACTAGTTTAAAAATATTATTATTATTTAAAATCGGTCTCTAGAGTTCAAATATCACAATATTGTCTTAGATGGAGATCTGGATTTTTTGTCACGCTAATGTCTTCTTTTATCTTCTGTGTTAATTGCAAATGTCTTCAAAAGTTGTAGTGCGATTAAATATTTAAAATTCAAAACCTTACCATTAAATAAAAAATATGTTAATATTCGAGGTCAGCGAACAATTTTTCAAAAAAAATAAATAAAAGTGGGAGTCTTCCTAATTTGTTTGACTGTAAACTGGTGTAATTTAATTGTTATTTTATTAATTTGATAGACACGAAATTCTTTAAATATTGAATATAAAATTATCCTAATTTGGTTTAAAGTACGAGTTGAGGATTACTACAAGTGTATTTACCACCATTATCTTAAAAACACCTGCAGGTGGAATGGACTTATAACTTAATAAAAAAAAAGTTTGTATGAAACTCAGGTTAACTATAAATATTATTATGTTATTTTTGAGGTTTTTGGTTTGTCGATTGCAGTTTTAAATTGTATTTTCTGCTGCGACGAAGGGGCCGATGTTATGGATAAGGAAAATTTGCAAATTCACATCATTTGTATTTTAAAGCTATTTTTTCAAATAGTAGTTTTAGAGACTTTAAACAAATTTTGTATAGTAGGTTTATTGAAGGAACAATCAAATTTGAATAACTAAAATATTTTAAGAGAGATTTAAGCATTGACAACTTTACTCACTAATTCAAAAACTCTTTATATGGGACAGTGCGCTTAATTAAATTAAAAATAGGATTTAAAAAAAAATACTGTATAGATTTGAACTATTTATACACTAAATTTGTCATCTATGAGAAAAATATACGCAAAGTTGATCGATTTTAAACTACATGTTTCCATTTTATAAGTTTAAGGTGACAAACAAATATAAAGAAAAATATCCTGTGTAAATAAAAAATATTAGATTTTTAGTTAAAAATAAAACAATGTTAAAAATTAAGAATTTGGTGCAGGGAATTGGTCCAATTGTATCTCGCTAGGGCGTGTTCAGGTTGGTTTGGTTCGCTACAATTGCAGTTGCTACTCTCCCAAAATTTGTTCTACCAAAATTTACAAATAAAATTTTTATTTTTTTTACAAAACCAAAAAAAAATAAAAAATAAAAAAGGAAGAAATTATAGTCGTTAAACCGACTATTAGAAATGCACCACATTGTTAAATATCCCAATAAAATTAGGGTGGTTCATGATATTTAATTTTTTTGTAAATATTAATTTTATAATGCATGGATCACTCTTATTTGTTTACTCTACTTATTTAAGGTCATTTAAGTACCAAAATAACCATTTGAAGTTTTAAGGGCTTTATGTAACCATATAATAAACAAAGATAACAAACATGGATCACCCTAATCGTTTCCAAAATTTAATTGTTCCTAAGCAAAACTGAAAGTTTCGTACTCAACTCAATATCTCCAATGGTTCTCAAGATATCGTGTTTACAAGATATCAGTATTTCTTGTAATAGTGGGTGTGGTCATCGGCGGATCTAATCAGTTCTTTTGAGGCATTAGAACAATCAAAAATTAAATTTCAAAGTTATTTTTAGCCGCCCGCACTTTGTGTGGGCTCTAATTAGTTTTAAACTATTTATCCAACATAATACTTTTTATATTTCTGAACCCTTTTTTATTTCTCGTTTTTGTTTTGATCAAGCTCAGCTAAATAAATTTTCGTTCAGCAACTTCTGCTACAACCTTTAAAATTTTATCGGAATACAATTCTTACTATGTATATTGTATATTGAATTTTATTATTTATATATCGCTTTATTTTAAGAAAAAAGTCAACTCGGAGTTTTGGTAAGAGTACCGAATTGTATTTTAATAAAAAACCACAATTGCTTAATAAGACATAATGCCACTTTCACTGGATTTTAGTAGTTTATTTTATTTTCAAATTGCCAATTTGGCAAGTTACCAAACTACAGAAATGTTAGCATTTTTGGTAAAAATCTACCAAGGGTGGCAACCGTGGTTACTTCAATATTCTTTGTCAGCTGGATCTGCTCAAGGTGTTGCAATTAATATCGAAAACGGCGCGGAAAGACTTGGAACTCCATTCGACAAAAACAAAACAAGAACTCAAGAAAAAAGTTTAAAATGAGTTTACTTTTTAAACATAAATTATTATGTAACTCAACGTTGGGAATCAATTTATTTTTCCGGAATTTCTTTCATAAAAACAAACGTAACAAGTGGGTGAGAAATGAACGGCGTCCATAATCTGCAAAAGTCAACATAAAAAACAATCTGTTTTTAATGGGTCGAATTTGCCAATATAATATACAAGGTGGCGCAAAATAAGTCATCCGGCCTTCAGAATGTCGGTTGTGGCTCGTGCAGTGTGTGCTATTGCTCCGTCCTGTTGGAACCACATGTCCACCAGTCCTAATTCGTCCAGTTCGGGCAGAAAAAACTCGGTCAACATTGCCCTATAGCGCGCACCGTCTACTGTTGTCGTTTGACCCGCGGCGTTCGGCCCGATGACTCCTCCAGCGTGAACAGCGCACCACGCAGTCACTTTGAGCGGGTGTAATGGTTTCTCGTGCATCACTCGCGGATTTTCGGTTCCCCAGAAGCGATAATTTTGCTTGTTCACGTACCCGCTGAAGTGAAAATGAGCCTCATCGCTCATTATGATTTTTGCCAACACCACAGACGAATTGTTACGCAAAAAAATAGACACAATTATTCCGCGTTCTTGGGGAGTGTATCGCTCCATGGCTTATTCACTTGTATTCTGTATCTGTCTAGTCCACAAATGTCAAAATAGATTTGACATTGGCGGCCATTTGCAAAAATGAGAGCATCTTCCAATAGGGTGATTTCTGTTGCGCCACCCTGTACTTATATATAGAAATATCAGCAAACTAAATAAATGCTGAAATCCGTCACTTTACTAGTGTTTTTTTCAATTTATTTGTATGTTTCAGATGCATTGTTTGTCAAACGTGGGGAATTAAAGGTGTTAAACAAATATGAAATTAGTGAACTTCTCTATGTACATACATATATTTAATGTTAACAATGATAACTCTTCGCGGTAACAAAATTTGTGAACTTTCATATAAAGAGTACATTACACTCTATTGTGGACTGAGCTCGTTTAGCAGAGAATTTATTTATGCTACGTTTATAATAATAACTAGCTTAAATTACCAGGCGTTGCCCGGGTTATTTTTTAATAGAATCAAGTCTTATTTGTTAATTAAGATTAATAAACTTTCCAGCCTAGCCCACCATTTTTGGAATTATATTTGGTTAATTTGATAATTTTACACCAAATTTGTATGCAGAACTTCCCGTTACTCCACGTTGTGTGTTTGTAACTATTGACACCATGTACCTATAAACTGAGTTTCGCAACTGTTCAAGTTAACCTCCCCGGTATTCACATTTGTATGTAACTAAAATTGTAATAGCACTTTCCGGTCAGATTCAGTTACTAAGAACCAAATTTCTTCATAGTAGTACATCACGTTCCTGAGCTATGGCGGTGGGTGTTAAATTGACCCCTTCACACTAAAGTTAATCATCGTACATTATCACGTTTCTGAGCTGCAACGGTGAGCGTTCAATTGACCCGACTACGCCCACTTTTTGTAAGATGGTAGATTTAGTCACCATACACCTTTATACAAACGTTTATCTTCGTAGAACATCGCGTTCCTGATATATAGCGGTGGGCGTTAAATTGATCCCACCACGCCCACTTTTTTTGAGATGGTAGATTTCATCATCATAAACTCAAATTTTATCATCAAAGATCACAACGTTCATGAGATATCGCGGTGGGCGTTAAATTAATCCCACCACGCCCACTTATTGTGAGGTGGTGGATTTTGTCACCATACACCTACACACCAAGTTTTATTATTGTACGTTCCGGAGTTACGGCAGTGGGCGTTATATTGATAAAACCACGCCCACTTTTTTTGAGGTGGCAGATTTCGTCACCATACACCTACATACCAAGTTTTATCATTGTAGACCATCGCGTTCCGAAGTTACGGCAGTGGGCGTTAAATTCATCTAACCACACCCACTTTTCGTGGAGTTGTCGACAGTCACCATACCAACTCAAATTCCAAATTTGAGATTTTTTGGAATAGTATCAGCGAAATAATTGTTTTTTTTTACTTAATTTTACTAATTGTGGGCGTAATATGTGGGCGTGGCAGATTTCATATAGCCTATCATTCCTTCCAGAACCATCTCGATATATGTTCCAAGTTTGAAGTAAATCGGTTCAGCCGATTAAGCGTGAAAACGGTACAAACGAAAATAAATAAATAAATACACCTTCCTTTATAATATTAGTAAGGATAAAAAAATTATATGATTAGAATCTTTAGAAGTTCCACTGAAAGTGAGTAATTGAAGACCATATGGTTTTGTTGTCCAATAAAAGGGATATGCAAAAAAAATTTTGGAGTTGAGAATTACCATGGAGCACATTGGTTTTGTTGTACATTAGTATTGGTACTGGTATTTTAACAATTACGTTCTCTAAAATGTAAACGTATCACATAGAACTTTTGTTGATTCAAATCCATCAGTTTTATTGGGTTCACTTCCACTTAGATTTCTCCAGAACCTCGAAGTGTTCTAAATAATTTATTTCATGCAAATCTGTTCTTTATGCACTAAAGTACAAGAGTCCTTATGTACTCTGATGGAAATTTCAATCTTAAGTCTGCTGGCCACAAGATAAACGAAGTCTTTTACAAACCCACTATTGTTTTTTTTTACTTGAAACACTTAGTAATGTCGTCGTTCTTCACAAATTGATGTGACTCCTTATTCAGTTTGGAGGAAGCTTCGCCGACTCTTCAAACGCTCTTGATATCAATGTTATAGCGTGCGCCAGCAGCACGACATCATTGACATCACTTCCGGCTTTAATAATATACTCCAAAAGGCGGCAAAATCAGTCAATTTATGATAATATTATTGGGGGTTTGGTGTGTTTACTTAATTGGGTCAAAATTCCTAAATAAAAATTCTATATTTTAAAATACAGGTTTCAATTCTGGTTACATTTGCTGCATTTCTTCCAAATTCTGTGTGTAGCAAATTCTGTAAAAAATTGATTTAAAAAAAATAAAAAAAGTATAATTTTACATTTTTCTCCATTTAAATAAGAAATTTAATGGGCTTAATCTGCCTTATAATTTTTGAACAACAAGAAAACTGACCAACTTAGCAGATCGAACAGCGTTGTTTTGAAATACGCTACTATTCCTAAACAGCGGTATTTATGCTTGGTGAAATTTCAGTCTTAAAGCTTCTTTGGTTTTGAAACAACGCTTACTCAAAAAAATAAAAATTGTTTAGAAAAATTCTGTAAAAAAGTCATCTTTCTTTATATATAAATGCACTTCTAAACCATTCATCCGGGAAGGTCGTGTTCACTCAATACACCACAATTTGTGAAATTAAAATGTTGATTATTCGGTTAATATTGCTGCTAAAAAAACGTCTGTTTAATATCAAATTTTGTATTGTAACTGTCGAAATATCACCAAAAAAAGAAGCGTGGTTGAATCAATTTAACGCCGATTTTAACAATTAGTTACTATCAATTTTACGCCCACAACCATAGCTCAGGAATTTGATGCGCTATATAGGAGAAATATAGAAATGCGCAGGGAAGGAATAAAAAGCTATATTAAATCTGTCCACCTATTACGCTCATAATTTTTAACATTATGTGAAAATATTATATTTTTTCGCATATATTGCTTCTAAAATTTGTTATTTAAGTTTGATAACTTCACCAAAAAATGGACCCCTTAGCATATTTCTATTAAAACCAAAAGCCAAACAACGCCGGGTACTTTAGTTATATATAAAATACTAGCTTAAATTACCCGACGTTGCCCGGGTCCTTTTTTAATAGAAACAAGTCTTAGTTAATTAAGATTAATAAACTTTCCAGCCTCGCCAACAATTTTTGGAATTATATTTGTATGTATATGGTTAATTTGGTAATTGTATACCAAATTTGTATACAGAACTTCCCGTTACTCCACATTGTGTGGAGTAACGGGAACTCTGTAAACTGAGTTTCGCAACTGTTGCAGTTAACCTCTACGGTATTCGCATTTGTATGTAACTAAAATTGTAATAGCAATTTCTGGGCAGATTTAGTTACTATGACCAAATTTCTTCATAGTAGTGCACCACGTTCCTGAGCTATGGCGGTGGGTGTTAAAAAGACCACAGTTTTGGTGAGATGGTAGATATAGTTCCCAAACACCTTCACACTAAAGTTTCTCGCCCATTTTTTGTAGGATGGTAGATTTAGTTACCATACACTTTTATACAAACGTTTATCTTCGCAGAGCATGCGTTCCTGCGATATAGTGGTGGGCGTTAAATGATCCAACCACGCCCACTTTTGGTGGAGTTGTCGACAGTGACCATACCAACTCAAATTCCAAATTTGAGATTTTTTGGAATAGTATTAGCGAAATAATTGTTTTTTTTACTTAATTTAACTAATTGTGGGCGTAATATGTAAGCGTGGCAAATTTAATATAGCCTATCATTCCTTCCAGAACCATCTCGATATATGTTCCAAGTTTGAAGTAAATCGGTTCAGCCGATTAAGCGTGAAAACGGTACAAACGAAAATAAATAAATAAAGAAATCACCTCCCTTTATAATATTAGTAAGGATATGCACTTATACATATATCAAATGTTTTTTCTCAGATATAATCATACTGAATTACTAAAAACAAAATATTTGTTTTCACGAAGTTTTATATGTTAAGTAATCTATATATAGAAATTAATTCTTCTTTCTTTCTTTCTTTCTTTCTTTCTTTCTTTCTTTCTTTCTTTCTTTCTTTCTTTCTATCTATCTATCTATCTATCTATCTATCTATCTATCTATCTATCTATCTATCTATCTATCTATCTATCTATCTATCTATCTATCTATCTATCTATCTATCTATCTATCTATCTATCTATCTATCTATCTATCTATCTATCTATCTATCTATCTATCTATCTATCTATCTATCTATCTATCTATCTATCTATCTATCTATCTATCTATCTATCTATCTATCTATCTATCTATCTATCTATCTGTCTATCTATCTATCTTTCTTTCGTTCTTTCTATCTTTCTTTGTACCAAATGGGCGCCTAAACCAGTCATCCGATTGTGAAGAAAATTTGGGAAGTTGCTGTGCTCACGCCAACTTAGGTTTAGGGCAAAGACAATTTTGCCACGCCCACCTATTACGCCCACAATTTGTAAAACTAAGCTAAAATATTCGATTACATCGCTAATATTGCTCCTAATCTGAAAATTGGTATCTGTGTTTGTATAGACACTGTCGATAACTTCCCCAAAAATAGGCGAGGTTGGATCAATTTAACGCCTACTTTGAAAAAAATAGAAAATATACGATAACGTGACTATTATTGCTCCTACAAATCTGAGTTTTTATTGGCACTGTCGATAACTTCCTAAAAAAGGGCGTGGTTGGCCCACTTTCAAAAACAGGGTGGATAATTTTTACGCCTGACACCATTGCTCAGAAACTTGATGTGCTATATTGAAAACATGTAACGGGATGCACCGGGAAGAATAACAGGAAATTCAAAATTTGCCACGCCCAGTTTGCTCCTAAAAATTTGGGATTTCGTTTCTGAGTTTGTATGCCGATAATTTCACAGCCGTAACTCAGAATCGCTACAACGGTGAGTACCGGGAAGTTCCGTTACTAACGGAAGTACCGGGAAGTTCCGCTACCATTTTTTTAAGTGGCATTGCAACGCATGCCGGGCATTCGCTAGTTTGTAATAAATTTAAAAATACCTGAGATCAAAATTTTATCTAAACTTATCAATATTCTTGTTACTTCGAAAGATAAAAAATATCTTTCAATTTGCTGCCTTAAATCTGCAATTTAATAAGTTTGTATTGTAACTATCGACAACTTCACACAAAAACTAGTAATATAATTTTTTCGTTTATGCCAAAGCTCATATTCCATCCGCGATTTCAATGACACCAAGATGCTTTTAGGATTCAGGATCATAAGCTACATATCGAAATATAGAGACGGAAATTAAAACAGGCCCTAACCCCGCATGAGACTGTAAATCCTGCAAAATCAACAAATATTTTTAAATTCATATAGCTTTCAATATTTTTTTTAAGAATTCGTTATTCATTTCGTAAGTCGTTACATTATTTAATAAATACTAGCGAATGCCCGGCATGCTTTGCAATGCCACTTAAAAAAATGATAGCAGAACTTCCCGGTTCTTCCGTTAATAACGGAACTTCCCGGTACTTCCGTTAGTACCGGAACTTCTCGGTACTCATCGTTGTATCGACTCTGAGTTACGGCGGTGAAATTATCGGCATACAAACTCAGAAACAAAATCTCAAATTTTTAGGAGCAATATTAGCAATGTCATCTTATATTTTCACTTAATTATACAAATAGTGGGCGTAATAAGTGGGCGTGGCAAATTTTGTATATCCTGTTATTCTTCCCAGTGCATCCCGTTACATGTTTTCTATATAGGCGTGAAATTGATTTATCCTTTTTTTGAAAAAAAGGCGTTAAATTGATCCAACCTTGCCCATTTTTGAGGGAAGTTATCGACAGTGCCAATACAAACTCAGATACCAAATTTCAGATTTAATCAAAATAATCGAATATTTTAACTTAGTTTTACAAATTGTGGGCGTAATAGGTGGGCATGGCAAAATTTTCTTTGCCCTAAATCTAAGTTGGCGTTAGCACTGCAACTCCCTAAAATTTCATCAAAATCGGATGAATGGTTTAGACGCCCATTTGGTACAAAGATATTGTAGAAAGATAGAAAGAAATAAAGAAAGAAAGAAAGAAAGAAAGAAAGAAAGAAAGAAGAATTAATTTTTATATTAGGTGTACAAATAAGTTTCCGCCGTTTTTTGTTAATAAAATAATATTTAAACGATTTTAAACGATGTGAGACTGCTTGCTGAGTGACTTCTAAACTAAGTGCAAGTTCCTTTTGTGTTTGAGACGAATCTTCACCCAATAATTTCTCCAAATCTGCATCCTCGTAAATTTTCGGCCTTCCACTGGATCTTTTATGTCAAAATCACCTTTTTAAAATTTTTGAAACCACTCACGACATGTTCTCTCACTCAAAGCATCCTCATTATATGCTTCTACGAGCAATCGATGCGACTCAGCAGCAGATTTTTTTAAATTAAAAAAATAAATTAAAAGTTCCCGCATATGACACTTAGTTGGCTCAAATTGAGACATTTTTAGATGAAGAAAAATATATGATGCTAATGCGAACTTAATAACATGATAAGGTTATGTTGTTCTGGAATAAACAAACTAATTTTCAAGTAGGTTACCATCTGCGAATTCCAACGTAAACCTCGTGCCACGCCATCTTTCTCAAAACGGCGGAAACTTATTTGTAATATGTATATATATATATATGTATAAAACTACAACTGTAATTATACCTTAATCGAGACGAAAACTCCCCTCTTTAAAATTTTTGTACAAAAACCCAAATTTCTCATAAAAGCAGCAGATTAGCACGAAATAGAAGACACTAGCGTAAGTGAAACTGTATACTTTTGGATAGTATTCCAAAGCAAAAACTAATTTTTTTTCATAACTCAAGACAAAATATTCATCTTTGATATTCAAAAGAAATTACTTAACTATCTTACTTCTTATTAAAGATATAAACCCAAAAACGATAAATATTAGATATAATTTTTTCGTTATCGTTAACTTTTTTCGTCTTTCGTTGTTGAAAATTTTATTTTTTTGTTTTACAAAGTTTTCAGAATATGATTTTAAAGAAGTGATAAATTTGTTATAATCATTAGATAACTGTGTTCTAATGACTTAAATGCAAGGCGATATTCTCAATCATGTGTTTAAAATATCAATTAATAAAGTAACAAACGAGAATGATATTATAGTGTGTTTAATATTTGGCCCAAAATTGTTATACTAATTTATAACTTTTATTTATGGCATCCGTTAAAGGAACTTCGGTTTTTGCAACGCAGTAAAATGTGGAACCGTTTCGCCTGAGCGTGAAGTTCCAGAAAATATTCGTAAGCCTAACTACTACTATCGATTTATGACTCCAGGTAACACGCTAGGCGAGCCAGAAATAAAAAACCGTGAGCAAGTAAATCGCATGCGAGCTAGTGGACAATTGGCGGCTCAAATACTTGCTTCCTGTGAGGATATATTAGAGGTAGTATTCTTGTTTACCTTAATTCATTATTCATTTTGGTATTCCCATATCCCGCTCCTCTTAGGTAGGTGTTACTACAGATGAGATCGACTCGTATCTACATGGTAAAATAATTGATGCCAATGCGTATCCCTCGCCGCTGCGTTACGCGGGTTTCCCAAAATCGATCTGTACGTCTGTGAACAATGTTGCCTGCCACGGCATACCCGACGATCGTCATCTACTTGACGGCGACATCATTAATGTTGACGTTACTGTATTCCTTAATGGCTACCACGGTGACTGCTCGAAAACTTTTCTCGTGGGCAACGTTGATGAACGTGGTCGCTATGTCGTTGAACAGACGCTAAAATGTTTAGAGGGGTGTGTGGCGTTATGCTCTCCGGGTGTGCCATTTAACGCCATTGGTTGTTTTGTTGACCAGTTTTGCAAGGCAAAAAAACTTGGTGTGATTCCTGCCTTCATCGGTCATGGAATTGGTAGTTACTTTCATGGGCCACCAGAAATTTTACATTACAGTAAGTATGGACAAGGCGCACATTTTTGCATTTGATTACCATTTTACAGATAAATAGTTGCTCATTCGTTTGCTAAGCAGATTTTTAATTTAGAAAATATGAACTACGAGAAATTATGTTTTAAAATTTGAAGTCAAAATAGATATTGTATTATTTATGTACTTTAGTATAAACGCTTTCATAATTTTCTTCACTTTTACTTTTAAAAGAACTACGTCCGCGGTATTCCGACAAATCATATTCGCCCTTGCAGAAAAACGTTGACCGACACTTGTTTACCGTTTTCAAGTGGGAACGACCTCTTTGACTTTTCACACCAATCGAGGGATCAATCAATATGAATTATTTCATGCCTTTTCTTTTACCTCATATTATGATAATACTATTTACACTAGACGTAATCACCACCAGCACTTTTTTACAAAAGAATCGTGCTGCTCGCATTCAATATCAACATCACTGTCTCTAAAAAGCAAGTAGTCAAAGCAGCATTTTAAATTTTGAAAGATAGTCGCGATATTTGGGTCTTATTGAAATAGAAAACAGAGAATTCAAACGTAGTATAGATCGTGGAGATTTTGAAGAAATAAGAACTTTGTTCACCTGGGCTCCAGCATTAACATCCCCTAGAAAATAAAAATTATTAAAAATAATTGTAGTGCTAAAATTCAGTCCTTAAAATTTTAGTTATATCACGAAACTTCTACGACTATGCCGAAGCTCATATACCCTTCGCCATTTCAGTGAAACCAAAAAATTTGCTTCTTTTAGCACATAAGTGCTATATGTCTCTATTATAAGTGGGCGTAGTTCTTATCGGATCACGCCCCTTTTTGGTTAGTAGTTTTGTGTTCCTACTAAAGTCTTAAATACTGCATTTGAACTGGTTATTCACGCTGTAGCTATTTTTAATAATTTTTTTTTGCATTGAAAGGGGTGGTTTGTATGGAAGGTGGGCGTGGTTTTTATCCGATCACGCCCATTTTTTGTGAGCAGTTTTGTGTTACTACTAAAGCGCTAATTATCGAATTTGAACTGAATATCTGCACTGGAACTATTTTAATAATTGTTTTGTTCTCATGGAAAGAGGTGGTTTGTATGGGAGGGGGTAGAAGTTTTAATCCGATCTTGCCCATCTTAGAACTTAGCTTCTGCTTGGATAGGAGCTCACATACCAAATTTCAGCTCTATTGCTCTTAAACTACGGTTGTAATCACTGGGACAGACGGACATCGTTAAATCGACTCAGAATCCAACACTGATCATTTATATATTTACTTTGTCATAGCTACCACGACCCTTCTGGGCGTTACAAACGAAAGAACAAACTCAATATATCATTCGGTACGTGCACTTGCACATGGCGAAGGGTATAATTAATAAGGAGAGTGAATAAAATGTCTAACTTAAAGCAGCTGTCGAAAAGTAAACAAAAATACAAATAATTGAAAATAAGAAAGCAATCATTTAAAAGAGCTCATAAAGTTCGTGGTTCGTGTTTATGCTGTAATCATCTACGCGAGCAAGACAAACCAATAGTACGGAATAACTTTATTTAAATTTTACTAGCGAATGCCCGGCATGCGTTGCAATGCCACTTAAAAACATGTTAGCAGAATTTCCCGGTACTCCCGTTAGTAACGAAACTTCCCGGTACTCACCGATGTAGCGATTCTGAGTTACGGCGGTGAAATTATCGGCATACAAACTCAGAAACAAAATCTAAATTTTTTAGGAGCAATATTAGCAATGTCATCGTATATTTTCACTTAATTAAACATATTGTTGGCGTAATAAATGGGCGTGGCAAATTTTGTATATACTGTTATTTTTAACCGTGCATCCCGTTAAATGTATTCTATATAGCACATCAAGTTTCTGAGCAATGGTGGTAGGCGTAAAAATGATCCACCCTTTTTTGAAAGTGGGCGTTAAATTGATCCAACCACGCCAATTTTTGGGGAAGTTATCGACAGTGCCAATACAAACTCAGATATTAAATTTCAGATTTTTAAGAGCAATATTAGCGAAATAATCGAATATTTTAACTTAGTTTTTCAAATTGTGGGCGTAATAGGTGGGCGTAGCAAATTTTTCTTTACCCTAAACCTAAGTTGGCGTAAGCATAGCAACTTCCCAAATTTTCATCACAATCGGATGAATGGTTTAGACGCCTATTTGGTACAAAGAAAGAAAGAAAGAAAGAAGAATTCATTTATATATATATATATATATATATATATATATATATATATATATATATATATATATATATATATATATATATATATATATATATATATATATATATATATATATATATACGAGTATTTTGATTTATTTATAAATTAAATTAGTATCAATTCCGGATTAAAATTTTGATTATGCCGGCTCACAGGTGCAAGTCTTTTGAAAAAATGTTACCATTGCGTCTACTGTGTACTGTGAGTAGGCTGCTGCATCGTTACGTTTTCACGTCCATTTCTCTACGCTGTATAAAAGAACCACACATGCTTAGTATTATGTATAGGGTACACCTTGTCGGACGCAGTTGTATCTGCGACTTAATAGAGATCAAACTAGCACTGCCAAATTTAGTTTCTACAGTATATTATTCAGTTTTTTTTATTTATATTTTACAACTTTTAAAAAATATGCTTACGTGCCAAACTTTTAAGCTTTCATCACATAAGTCTCATGAAAGCTTAAACATCGAAAATAGGATCTCCTATCACGAACACTTTTACTCTTAGAAACCCATCAGCAACAATGTCCTTTCTGTGAGAACACCCTCAGTTTACCATCTTCTAAATGTTTGCACTATCTTAGCGAGTATAAGACATAGTTTCTTTAAAAATACTTTACTAATTTCATTACTAAAAACTATTTGCAGTGAAAATATCGAAAGAATTTATAATTTTTATAATTTAAACAACATATTATAAATTAGTTTACAGTATTTAAATCGAGCTGAAGGCCCTAGTTGCCAGTACTCAAACATATAAATTTAGCTATAATATTGTATATTATTTCTAAAATTAAAAAAAAATAAATAATAATAATAATCTCCTATAGTTCTTGTAATGATGTTTAGAAACTAAAACTACTTTCTATATAAAATTTTAGAAAATCGTATGTCCGGCGAAATGAAAACCGGCATGACCTTTACAATTGAGCCCATACTTACTCTCGGCGGACCTGATATTGAATTGGAAGAGGATGGATGGACTGCAATAAGTACGGACGGTGCGCGGAGCGCTCAATTCGAACATACGATTCTTATCACAGACACCGGATCTGAAATATTAACTAAGTTGGACTGAACAAAGCAGCCACAGCAACTATGAATTGGTTATGATTTAGTTATGTATATATACTCATAATGAGCAATATATGCTTTTATTGTATTTCAGTAAAGAAAAATGTAAAAGTTGTAAACAATAATTATTTTGTATTCATTAAAATATTTACTACTAGCAAATGCGTTGCAATGCCACTTAAAATAGCAGAACTTCCCGGTACTTACCGTTGTAACGATTCGAAGTTGCGGCGCACTGTTGACTGAAAATTTAATACGTTGAACAAAACCCTTAAGATTTGTTGAAAGCTTTTTGAAAAATGTGTACACCATTTAAAGTAAATATATATAAACTAAGGAATCCAAATTAGATTAAATTCGTTTCATATCTTGAGAATTGTTGGCGTGGCATATTGTTAAACATAATTTGTTTTTATTTCATAAAAAAAAAATAATTTTTTGGATTTTTACTGGTAAAGAAATAACTTTACTGCCAAACTATTATCGGTAGAGGAATGCGGTTTCTTTCTGGATTAGTAGGGTCATTATCTTTTAAAATATTTATTCATAGCTCTATTGTTTATAGTTAATGTATTAAAAAATAATTTGTAAATCACTATATTTTTGTTAAATTTCAGTTTTAATAGAATACAACTTTTGTCGTGTGGGAGTGCGGGTGAAACAAATGGTAACCTGTAGTAGGATTTTTCTAAAAGGTAGTACGATCTTTTTTTTAATGAAATTAGAAAAAAAAAATTTTATTTTATTTTTATAAGAATTGGCACTACTTGAAAATTTGTTAATGTTGTAGTTTAAGAGATATCAATCTAAAATTTTGTATGTGAGTATACATTTTTCATGATTAAGATATAAGATGGGCAAAATCAAACGAAATCTAAACGCACCTCCCATACAAACTCCCCCTTTTTAAAGTATATTTTTATATATTAGGTAGTCGAAAAAGTCTTTTCGTATTTTGTCAATAGATGTCAATGGAGGCGTCTATCTCCAGTGCTCTCAATCACATTGTGTCCTACCATACGGTGTTGGAAAGGTGACATTTTAAGCTTCATAAAGAAAAAAATTAAATTCGGAGAAGTTGAAAAAAAGTTACAGCTGTTCAAAAATGAGTGAAAATAATGAAAAAATTCGCTATATTTTGAAATTTTTGTATAAAAAAGGAAAGAATGCCACGCAAGCCACCAATGAAATTTGTGAAGTTTACGGAGACGATGCTGTATCAGTTCGTGTAGCACAATAATGGTTCGCTCGCTTCCGTTCTGGAAATTTCGATGTGAAAGATGCACCTCGCTCTGGTCGACCTATAGTTGAAAAAGTCGATGAAATTATGGAAAAGATTGACCAGGACCATCACATAAGCAACCATGACATCGCTAAGGAACTAAACTTTCATCATCAAACGGTTTTGAACAATTTAAAAAAGGCTGGCTACAAAAAGAAGCTCGATGTTTGGGTACCACATGACTTGTCTGTGAAAAATTTGATGAACCGAATTAACATCTGCGATTCTTTGCTGAAACGAAATGAAATCGAACCATTTCTGAAGCGAATGGTAACAGGAGACGAAAAGTGGATCAAATACGACAATAATGTGCGAAAAAGATCATGGTGCAAGCGTGGTGAAGCTCAACAAATGGTCGCAAAGCCAGGATTGACGCCTCGAAAGGTTATGCTGAGTGTTTGGTGGGATTGGAAAGGAATCATCCACTATGAGCTGCTCCAGCCCAGTCGAACGATTGATTCTACACTTTACTGTCAACAACTGATAAGATTGAAGCAAGCAATTGAAAAAAAACGGCCAGAACTGATCAACAGAAAGGACGTCGTCTTCCATTACGACAACGCTAGACCACACACATCTTTGATGACTCGGCAAAAACTGAGAGAGCTTGACTGGGAAGTTTTGATGCATCCACCATATAGCCCTGACCTTGCACCATCGGACTACCATTTGTTTCGGTCAATGCAGAACTCCCTTAATCTAGTAAAGTTGGCTTAAAGAGAAGCCTGTGAAAGTTACTTGTCGCAGTTTTTCGCCGAGAAACCACAAAAGTTTTTCACTGATGAAATAGTGTCTCTAGCGGAAAAATGGCAAAAGGTGGTCGACCAAAATGGTACATAATTGGTTAAATAAAGTTCATTAAAAATATAAAAAAATGAGTTGAAGTTTGATTAGAAATACGAAAAGACTTTTTCGACAACCCTATATTTTTGAATTTATATTGAAATTATAATATTCGTGAATTTACAGGCTAATCTAAATGTATAGCTATAAAATTATTAAATAAGCAGCAATCAAGGACAGCAGCGCACGCGCTCTGTATTAAATACGTAGCGGACGGCAACAGCAGTGAATCCTCTGTATAAAATACGTGGTAGCACCTTGGCAAAGCGCATCGTACAAGCGACATCAATCAGACGAGGTAATTTAATTTAAGAGAGCGTGTAAAAGCATCACCTACGTGTTTTTTTTTTAGGCGTCTAAAGCATCACTTATGTAATATTTTTAGGACGTTTTTTTTAATTTAATAAAGTTTGTATATAATGAAAAATCGTTATTTTATTTGGCCAAAAGTTCGCATTAAATAAATAAACGCCGACAGCTTTAATCCCAGCGAGAGAAGAAAACTTCGTTACAGCATCAAGTAGTGCATAACATGATTCAACGTGTGCTTCGACGATGGATGACCACTGAAGGTAACGTAAAATAGGCGACGATTTAATCTAAAAGTAAACAACTGCGAAGATCGACTACCCACCACCAAATACAAAGCGAACGAGACACAAACATAATCAAAATCAATGAGTAGAGAATACTTTACATTGAATTTTATATAAGTTTGGAAAATATGATTTGTGAAATGATATGCTGTCGCAAATCGTAAGGTATATTAGGATATTTTTCTTGGTCAAGGTTTTAGTTATTATTGACCTAGGTAAGGAGCGAGTGTGCAAAGAATAAATCGCAACCGCTGGGCTTCTGGGGTAAAAATGTTTCTATTAACTTCGATTAGGAGTGAGTAAAATGGGTAGAGTTTTTTGATAGCGATGTTCCCTAGATTTTGGTTTGGATAGGTCTAAGAAGTTCGTTAAAAGTGTAAAGATCGTTTTTAAAATTTGGAAATATTTATTAAGAAAAAAAAGTTTTTGATTAATTTTTAATTCGTGTGCACTTAAGTTTTTAACGCTGGTCCCCAGGAGCAGCAGGATCGCCTTCGGTAGAATCCCACATTTTTAAAGTACAACAGAGGTTTTTTTTTCCATTTTACTCCGTATTTTGTTTAGAAAATTATATTTAGTGTGGAAAACCGGAATAAGAGCAAATGGAATTGTCAATCAGTAAATTTTCTAAACAAAACCTGCCACGCCCTCCCATTACTCATACAATTTATGAAATTAAGTGAAAAATCGATTATTTTTCCGATAATAATGATACCAACGATCTGAAATTTACAGCCTTATTATGAACCTTTCGTTTTCCTTCGTTTTGTTTTAAAATGTGTGCGAAACTATAGTTGCTATTATGAACAAACGAAAACAAACGGAACACCTCTAAAATGAATTTTTGAGAGAGGAAAAAGCTTTTTTGTTCTAAACACGGTATTATGCAGAACGTAAATTGATGAAAAGATATTTCGTTTTAGTCACATACATTTTTGTTTTCGTTTTAGGCGCAATGCCATCGAAAATGGTTTTGAATACATTTTTATTCATTTGTAAATTACTTAAAAATCTGAAAATTTAAAAAAAAATTTGTAAGCAACGGTAGGAAGTTGGATTTCAAGAGATACATTAATATGTTCCCAAATAAAGCCAATTGAATTGGCATTCAATTATATTCATCACCTTCAATTGTATAGTGAACAATCTGAAGCATATAGAAAGAAAATTACTCCTGATCAGGTATTGTGAAAATATTCCCGCTTTCCCTAAGTGTTCTTTTTCTCAAATGTATCTGCATTCTGTTTTCATCTTCTTCTTTTTCTTTTTCACTTAATCGCTGAAAACCCTCGTTTAACAACATTTCGCTTGCTATATTTATTATATTTTGAAACAAAAACAAAATTCAAAAACAGAAATGCCACCACTTAAAAACGCAAATTTTGTTGTTGTTTTCTTTAGAAAACTAAAAAGCTTTCGCGAGAAATATCTATGGGCAACGTACATACGTGACTAGAAAAAATACTCAACGAAAATAAAACGAAAGAGTTTTTGATAACGTTATAATAGCAAATTAAAACGAAAGTGAATGAGTTTGAGGGAAACGTTTCGTTTCGCTTTGATTGTTATAATAAGGCTGTTAGTATATGAGTTTATATAGTCAGTGTCGAAAACTTCATAGTTTATTACTTTCAAAAAACAAAATGGGTAATGCCGGGTAATATAAGCTAATATAATAAAAACAAAAATTTGTTCGCAAAAGTTTTTGGTATTTATTTACTAATTTATTTTTTCTTGAGTTGCACGTTTTGAAAACAATTTTTTTTAAACTAAATTTAAGTCTTATTCCCGATATGAAATGGCATCTTCTTTTAAACAATATATTTAATATAAAATGCAGGCCTCAAAATGAAGGTACTTATATTTGTTTCAATAGAAAATTCAAACATTTCTTACAAAGCCGCCATTTGCACCCATCCTTAAACTCTTTAAATTCACTTCACCTTTTTCTAAAAGTTTAACTGCAAACAGCTTGAGTTGTGTTCTTTGGCGGCGGCTTCTGTATCGGCAGGAAAAGTTTGAACTCGGGAGGAAGTTCATCCTCTGAATATAGCCTATCCGAGAAGTAGACTCGACGGATTCGACAGTTTGCGTGAATTTGAACGCGCAACGTCTCTACGTAATTTGTACCGTAGGCTCGACGCGTAAAATCTGAGAGGTTAAATTGAATTTGGTTCCACCCTTCATCCAAACGCATGGGCATGGTGCAGATAAACGGTTTAACACGGGTGGTTGATTGGTAGTTGCTCGCTCGAAATCGCCTACGTACATTTTTATCATCAAGCACCTGAAAATTTAAAGAAAATAACAAAATTAGTGTAAGAGATAAAATTTTAGCAATAGGCAATGCCAAAATTAAACGTGTTTTTTTTTTGGTTTTGTTCATGGTTGTAGTATGATTTAAAATCATTCAAGAAACAAATTGTCTGAAATACAAAAAGCTTAATTATGGTATTCACAGTTTCATTATCTATATTCGAGGTGTGTTCAAAAATTACGTTGACTTATTAATTTCGCGGCAACGTACTACATTCGATTATCGATTTTTTTTGTTATGTTGGTACACTCGTCGCGAACATATGTTAACAGTTTCAGCTATATAGTACGCATAACGGTTAGAAGTGTTTTGTGTGCTCGGTGATTTTTTGCTGGCTCACCTGGGCTCTTCCATTGGGACGATTGAGCTTTGGTTTCGATATCATAACCATACCATGATTCGTCACCAGTTATGGCCCTTTTAGCAAATCAGGATCATCATTGGTTTTGTTTTTGGCCAAAAACTCTCTCACAAGAAAATGAGTTTCGGAACAAGCTTCGCTGACACACGTTAAATGTCCAAAACGTTCAAAAAAATGTCATGGCACGAGCCAACCGCTATGCCAACATCCTCAGCAAGTTCTTTGATAGTAATTCGACGGTTTTTTAAAACAATTTTCTTCACTGCTTGAACAGTTTCATCTGTTGTTGACGGACTTGGGTGTCCAGAGCGAGGCTCGTCATTGGCATCGTTCCGGCCATCTTGGAAGAGTTTGTACCACTTGTAAATTTTTTTTTTTACTTAGAACAGTTTTTTCCGTATGCCACTGTAAACATTTAAAGTGTTTTGGAGCACTTAATTTCATTTTGTACATAAAATTTAATGCACATTTTTTGATCCATTGTTTTTCGACAGCAGAAAATCGCAGAGCACCCAAATCACTTCTAACCGTTATGCCTCTCACAAACACACTAAACATGCTATATAGCTGATACTTTAAACATACGTTCGTGACGAGTGTACCAACATAACAAAACAAAAAAAATCGATATTCGAATGTAGTACGTTACCCGCGAAATTTGAAGTCACCTTACTTTTTGAACACACGAATGTTTTTTTTAAACACTTCAGTATGCGCAAGCATGTACCGAAGATTATATTGAGTTTGTTCTTCCATTTGTAAAAGTTATGTACGACTCGCAGATCCAGTTGAGAGTGAAGGTTCATAACAAATCCACCTTATCTTAACAACCCACAATTATGCTAAGGTGGATGATTGCACAATTTATTTCGATGCCTAGGCCAGTGATTGCGGCTATAGTTATGGATAAAGCTTATTTACGAGTAAAGAAGCTGTAAGCGGCAGAAAGACTAAAGGTCACTTCTAGGACAGGGATGACCTCGTCAAGGAGATACTCAGCTCCACCCGAAAAAGAGATCAAAATGGATCCAGGAGTATAAATTTTAAATATTATAATTTTTTTAAATAATATTTTATAAAAACAAATACCACTATGTAGTGCATAATTATAAAAATAATTTTAGTGTAGACAATTCAGTTAAAATTCGATAGTAGCATGAAATTAATCCATGTTCGGATAAGAACAACGCCCACTTATAATAGAGACATATTGCATATTGCAATGTACTTTCAAATATATTGTACTAGCGAATACCCGGCATGCGTTGCAATGCCAATTAAAAAAAATGGTAGCAGAACTTCTCGGTACTTCCATTAGTAACGGAACTTCCCGGTACTCCCGTTCGTTAGCGGAACTTCTCGGTACTCACCGTTGTAGCGATTCTGAGTTATGGCTGTGAAATTATCGGCATACAAACTCAGAAACAAAATCCCAAATTTTTAGGAGCAATATTAGCAATGTCATCGTATATTTTCACTTAATTAAATAAATTGAGGGCGTAATAAGTGGGCGTGGCAAATTTTGTATTTCCTGTTATTTTTAACCGTGCATCCCGTTAAATGTATCAAGTTTCTGAGCAATGGTGGTAGGCGTAAAATTGATAAACCCTTTTTTGAAAGTGGGCGTTAAATTGATTCAACCACTCCCATTTTTGGGGAAGTTATCGACAGTGCCAATACAAACTTAGATACCAAATTTCAGACTTTTAGGGACAATATTAGCGAAATAATCGAATAATAGGTGTGCGTGGCAAAATTTTCTTTGCCCTAAACCTAAGTTGGCGTGAGCACAGCAACTCCCCAAAATTTCATCACAATCGGATGAATGGTATAGAGGCCCATTTGGTACAAAGAAAGATAGAAAGAATTCATTTTTATATTGGCTTGTCGAAAAAGTCTTTTCGTATTTTGTCAATAGATGTCAATGGAGGCGTCTATCTCCAGTGCTCTCAATCACATTGTGTCATGCCATATGGTGTTGGAAAGGTGACATTTTAAGCTTCATAAAGAAAAAAATTAAATTCGGAGAAGTTGAAAAAAAGTTACAGCTGTTCAAAAATGAGTGAAAATAATGAAAAAATTCGCTATATTTTGAAATTTTTGTATAAAAAAGGAAAGAATGCCACGCAAGCCACCAATGAAATTTGTGAAGTTTACGGAGACGATGCTGTATCAGTACGTGTAGCACAATAATGGTTCGCTCGCTTCCGTTCTGGAAATTTCGATGTGAAAGATGCACCTCGCTCTGGTCGACCTATAGTTGAAAAAGTCGATGAAATTATGGAAAAGATTGACCAGGACCATCACATAAGCAACCATGACATCGCTAAGGAACTAAACTTTCATCATCAAACGGTTTTGAACAATTTAAAAAAGGCTGGCTACAAAAAGAAGCTCGATGTTTGGGTACCACATGACTTGTCTGTGAAAAATTTGATGAACCGAATTAACATCTGCGATTCTTTGCTGAAACGAAATGAAATCGAACCATTTCTGAAGCGAATGGTAACAGGAGACGAAAAGTGGATCAAATACGACAATAATGTGCGAAAAAGATCATGGTGCAAGCGTGGTGAAGCTCAACAAATGGTCGCAAAGCCAGGATTGACGCCTCGAAAGGTTATGCTGAGTGTTTGGTGGGATTGGAAAGGAATCATCCACTATGAGCTGCTCCAGCCTAGTCGAACGATTGATTCTACACTTTACTGTCAACAACTGATGAGATTGAAGCAAGCAATCGAATAAAAACGGCCAGAACTGATCAACAGAAAGGGCGTCGTCTTTCATCATGACAACGCTAGACCACACACATCTTTGATGATTCGGCACAAACTGGGAGAGCTTGACTGGGAAGTTTTGATGCATCCACCATATAGCCCTGACCTTGCACCATCGGACTACCATTTGTTTCGGTCAATGCAGAACTCCCTTAATGGAGTAAAGTTGGCTTAAAGAGAAGCCTGTGAAAATTACTTGTCGCAGTTTTTCGCCGAGAAACCACAAAAGTTTTTCACTGATGGAATAATGTCTCTAGCGGAAAAATGGCAAAAGGTGGTCGACCAAAATGGTACATATTTGGTTAAATAAAGTTCATTATTAATATAAAAAAACTGAGTTGAAGATTGATTAGAAATACGAAAAGACTTTTTCGACAACCCAATATATATAGACTAGCTTAAATTTCCCCGCCAGTCTCCGACTGACACTCGTGCCGATCAGACCATTTCTTTTTCGATATCGTCGTGTGCTTTGACTTCTATATAATTGTTAATCACGTGCTTTTTCAATTTACATTTTCAGCATTTTGAACCTACAGTTTTTTGTTTTCAGTGTTAAACTTAGAGTAACAAACCCGATTGCCATGCCCCCTGGGGCCCCCAATCTCAGGACAAATCGGTTCTCTTCTCTCGCCGAAAGTCCGAAACCAAAACGTAGAAAAACCCCAAAAAAAAATTGGAGAATTATTTCCGAGCCTTCCAGCTATTCAAAAACCTAATCAAAAAATTCTGGTAATAGAATCAGCGGATAACAAAAAACCCCTGTCGCAATACTCATGTTTTGCAGTACACAAATCAATTTTGATTATTAGCAAAGAAATCCAATCATTTTCGGAACTTCGTGACGGGTAACCTTTTATTATTGGTTAACAACAAAAATATCGCCGAAAAATTCATCGCTGCGAAAGAACTTCATGGTATATGCTATTAAGGCTAAATATTACGACAGCTTTAATAATAATAAAGGAACCGTTTATGCCCCCTGTCTAAATGATGTTTCAGAAGATGAAATAGTTGGTGAACTAAGCTCTCAAGGTGTGATATCCGTTTACAAATTTCAAAAAAATATTAATGGTAAAATGGTGCATAGTGGTGTAGTTTTACTAACTTTTGACCTATTTTACCTTCCCGAAAAAATTGATATTTCTTGGCGCAGTGTCAACGTGAGACAATACATTCCAAGCCCCATGCGTTGTAAGAACTGTCAACTGCTCGGGCACACCACCAAATTTTGCAAACGTTCTCCGGCTTGCTCTAACTGTATCTTGCCACCTCACTCTCTAGCAGAATGCACTCGCACATTCTGTGCCAATTGTTCGGCAGATCACCCCTCCTCCTCAAATTTATTCAAGCCAAAGAAATATTAAAAATCAAAGTCACAAAAAAATGCACAATGCGCGAAGCTATGACTATACATAAAGCACAATTTGAAACTCCAGCCTAACACCTCTCCTTCTTTCTCTTCTGTTGTCACATAGCGAAAAAGTACCCTCTCACAACAATGCAAATCTCTCATCTAATTTAGAAAAAGACAAAACATTTACAAACAAAAATTCCAAAGTTACTCACACAACCAATATTCCATCTTCAACTTCCACTCAATTCTCTTCTAATCACAGTACCACAACCATTACACCAACTACTTCAAACACAAACAAATCGAATGTTGAGACTCAAAGTTTCGAGTCCACCTTCACAAAACCCACCGACATACCGAAAATTAATACAATAAACCACTCATGCTCTTCTTCACTCACCCGTTCTCTTGAATCCTATGAACAATTTCATTCTAGAATGTCTGAATTAACAAATCACTCAAAACTCAAAAAACAACAAAATACATTTAATTTTAATTCTACAGATACATATATGATTTCAGACGACAACGCCACATAAACATAACTCCCTACAACAATTAAGTTTAAATTTTTTTCGATTAGTCTTTTTTTTTTTCTTAACCAATGGTTTCCGTACTACAATGGAATATTAAAGGTTAATGTAATATCTACCAAGAACTCCAAATTATTTTAAAAGAAAGAAATTCTTTTATTGTATCCTTACAGGAAACACACATTGCAGTTAATAAAAATCAAATAGCACCAAAAGCGTACATTATGAAAGTAGCTCTTTCATAATTTAGCTCAAAATACTTCAAACAAACATGACATCGCCCTATTAATTAAAAAAGAAATCCCACACACATTTTTAACATATCAACAATTGCGATAGAAATCAACATTGGCTTTAAATTGACTCTTCTCTCGATGTACATTCCACCTGAACAAACTTTTAACTCCAGGGAAATTTTACGTTTACTACAAAATATATCAACACCAATTATGCTTCTAGGAGACTTAAATTCCTGGAGTACACTCTGGGGCTCCCAATCTGTTAACTCAAGAGGAAGAATTATTGAAAATGTTATTTTGTTCACGAATCTTATCGTTCTTAACGACGGATCTCCCACACATTTCTCTACACACAAATCTTTCACTCATATCGACCTAACGCTGTTCTCTACTAGTTTAGCTCCAAAGTGCACATGGAAGATATTTGATTATTTACATGGAAGCGACCATTTCCCAATAATGACCATAATCAAATTCAATCTCAATCAAGACAAATTAATAAAGCTACCAAAATTTGATACTGACAGAGCCGACTGGGTTAAATTTCAAATAAAATGCGCTACTGAATCCTTTAATACTCCGATATCCAACAACAAATCAAGAAGCTGCTAACATCACAAAAATTATCCGTACCGCTTCTCATTATTACATCCCACAGACAAACACATCCTATTACAGACCGGTAGTCCCCTAGTGGAACCAGAACCTTGAAAAACTTAGACATGAAAAGCAACTGCCATGGAAAACGTATAAATTCAGGCAAAATAACGAAAACTTACTAATATACAAAAAAGCAAACGGTTCTTTCCAGTACCACGCTAAAACTGCAAAAAGAACCAGCCTAGAAGATCTTACAAGGAAAATAAATACCAGTTCAAGTCCTAAACAAATTTGGAAGGATATAAAACTTCTAGTAGAAAACTATAAAAAAAGCATAATTACTCTTTTGAATTCTTCTGACGGACCCCTCAAACAAAAACATTGCGAATCATTTCTCCTCTAATTGGTCCACCTACTCCAACAACACAAATTTTCATCAACATTTTATAACCGATAAATCAAATATCGTCAGCCAGCCATACAACAATTCGGCAACACTTTCTCCATCTGCAAAACTAATAGAAGACAAAATTACAATCCGAGAAATTGAGGACGTCTTAGCAACAGCAAAAGGTAAAACGCCTGGGTGTGACAGAATTTCCTACCCAATCCTTAAAAATACATCAAACTCGGTCAAAATTAGACTTGTAAATCTATACAACCATATTCTCGATCCACAAAGATGGAAAAGTGCCGATATAGCCCCAATCTTGAAACCGAACAAACCACTTGATGAAATAAGTAGTTATCGACCTATATCACTGCTTTCATGTTTAAGCAAAGTATTTGAAAAAATAATCAGTAGAAGAATTATGTGGTTTGCTCTAAAAAACAAATATATTAGTTTAAATCAGGTAGCTTTTAAAAAAGGCCAAGGCACATCAGATGCGCTACTACATCTAGAACATTATCTTTCAAATGCCCTTTCAAACAAAAACCATGTCACAATCCTTGGTTTGGACTTTGAAAAGGCATTCGACAGAATTGGCGTACATATCGTCCTTCGACAACTACAAAAATGGAATATTGGTCCTAAAATTTATAATTTTGTTAAAAGTTTTTTAACTAACCGCAAATTTAGAATTAAGATAAACAACACATATTCCAATCATGTAAATTTATACAATGGTATTCCACAAGGATCACCAATATCAGTAATATTTTTTATTATAACTTTTGACGAAATAAGCACTATAATCTCCAAACACAAAATTGAACACTGCATATATGCAGATGATGTTAAACTTTTTTCCAAAAATAATAACTTAAACGATGTTAAAAACACTTTTACAAATATCCTTCAAGATATAACAAATTGGTCTCTCCACTCAGGAGCTAGTTTATCCTATCAAAAATGTAACACACTGCACATATGTAGAAAGAAAAACTGTTCAAATTTCAGTATGTTATTCAACAACCATGCAATAGAACAAGTAAAATATTTGAAGATTTTAGGTATTATTTTTGATAAAACTCTTACTTTTAAAGAACACTGTTTTTATCTAAGAAAGAAGCTTCTTCAACGGCTAAACATTATAAAATATTTGTCATCAAAACACTGTCATGTTCACACCTCAACATTAGTAAATATAACGAAATCTTTAATTTTATCAGTAATTAATTATGGTCTACCTATTTTTGGACATTGCGCAAAAAGTACAATTAAGCAGTTGTGTGCACCATACCATGCGGCAATCCGTAAAAGTCTACGTGCATTTCCCACAACACCAGTCAAAAATCTACTAGCGGAATCCGGTTTACAGGAAATCGGAGAACAAGTTCTGATATGCACCATTCGTTTGATCCCTAAACTTTACAACTCGAGCAACCAAATACTGCACGACGATTTGAAGAACTTGATCAAACGAACAAAAAACATGAAGCGTCAGTCAACATTATGCAGAGTCATCCATCTTGCAAACACTATAAACGGAGCACTTAAACCAATCCTTATAAAAGCTAACAAATTTCCACGATGGAATTTACCTTCTTCTTCTATCATCAGGAGCCTAGAAAATTTGTCAAAACAAAACACCACCCCCTCAATTTACCAACAACATTTCCTCGAAATGAGTAATAATTGGAAGCAATCTGGTTGGAAGTTTATATTCACGGATGGATCCAAAAACGTCAACAACACATCATTCGCCGTTGTAACAGAAGAAGGTTTCCTATTAAAAAATGGTTTGCTTTCTCCCCATAACTCAGTGTATAATGCAGAAGCGTTAGCAATAAGTCAAGCTACCACTCTCGCCTCCACAATAAAAGGCAAATATGTCATTTGCTCAGACAGTAAGGCTTCAATAACCGCTCTACTAAACACTCAGAACAACGAACCACTTATATCAAGCATACGGGGCAACCTTATTCAACATAGACACAAATTAAAAATAATGTGGGTTCCTGGCCATTGCGGAATTAGCGTAAATGAGTACGCTGATACTGCGGCAAAATACGCCTGCCACTCCCCATCCATCTTCTATACCACCAATAAGAGATCAGACATTTTTCGTGCTACCCAACAATACATTCGAGAACTCACTGCATCCAAATGGGTCACATATCGACATCATTATACCAAATTCAACCCAAACCGTATAAAACCTATTATTCCAGCGTCGGCCACTCCGCTACAAATACAAATATTTATGCTTTTGTAACAGAAACACATTGTCCATAAATCATATTATCAATGAATGTAATTATTTTGCCAATATAAGATCAAATGTTTTTAAAATCCAACAACCAACTGATTTGCTCTGTGACTTTTGTATGGAAAATATTGTAACTATCTTTAATTTTATTAATCAGGCTAAGTTACTTTATAGTATTTAAATTTTTTATCACTCAACTGTAAATTTTCAATATTTTTATGCTAATTCGCAAACACAATGTTATTCTATGTTAACTAATTAAGATTTAATTCAACCGGACCTATAGCCATTGCTGCTCGTGTCCTTCTGTAGTAATCTAATTATTAATAATTAGATTTCAATAAATAAATAAATAAATTTCCCCGCGGTGCCCGGGTTATATTTTAATAGAATCACGTCTTAGTTTATTTGTTAATTAAGATTAATAAACTTTTCAGCCATTTTTGGAATCATATTTGTATGAATATTTGGTTAATTTGGTAATTTTATCTCAAATTTGTATGCAAAACTTCCTGTTTCTCCCCGTTGTGTGTTTGTAAATATTGTCACCATGTACCTCTAAACTGTTGCAGTTAACCTCCCCACAGGCCCGTATCTAGAGGGACGAAGGTGGCAAAGTGCCCCGGGCGCCACTTTGTAAGGGCGGCATGTGGAAGAAGCATTAAGGCGACAATTATTTTAAGTGAGTACCTTTTTTTTTTTTGCTTCCTGAAGAAATTGTACTGTACAATTTTAAGAAATTTTTCAACTTTCAACAATGTAAATAAAAAAACATTTTATCTAAAAATATTTTATTATTTTGAAAGGGCGACAATATCCAAATATCCACCACTCTTGTCCCGGGTGCCGGAATTCCTAGGTACGGCCCTGCCTCCCCGGTATTCACATTTGTATGTAACTAAAATTGTAGTAGCACTTTCCGGTCAGATTTAGTTACTATTAACCAAATTTCTTCATAGTAGTGCATCACGTTCCTGAGCTATGGCGGTAGGTGAAATGGTAGATATAGTTCCTTCACACTAAAGTTAATCAGTACAATTTTGAAGTAAATCGGTTTAGCCGTTTAAGCGTGAAAACGGTACAAACGAAAATAAATAAAGAAATACACCTTCCTTTATAATATTAGTAAGGATATGACTAAAATGGCGTAGGGTATTTGACATTTGGCATAGCCGAAGATAATTCTCTTACTAGTTTTGTATTCATTTACTGTAATAAGCTGGAAATTCTAAATTCAGAAAACAACATTTGGGAAGATATTACAAGATATTACACTATGCAACACACACTTTTCTAAACAATTTTATCAGAAAGAAAGAAAAAACATCTTTGTTGTTTGATGACGTACATATTCGATTCATAACAAATTTTGATATCAGTATCTTTGCTGTATAAGTATATAGGTAGCCCAAATCCACTAACTGGAATAAGTATCATAGTCTCTAAGCAGATGGAATGTCTAAATGCAGTAACGTTTTTAGGAATCCTGGAAAATTAAAATTGCCAGTGATATAATAATAAACTCGTACCACCAAGATTGTTCAGAAAAAGTAAAGACAGGCATCAGAATAAATCCCTAGTGGAACAGCATAGCTAAATTGTACAAATCTACTCTTTCTATGGCTAATCTACTCTTTAACAGATAAAAAAATGGTATTGGACAAAATGCATAGTCATTTATCAATTATAAAAAATGCTGCCAAAATAATTCAAGTGGATAAAATTTTTGGGGTTGATACTTTTTTGTTGGTTAAAGAAATTTTTTTTAAAAATATGTATATTGACTATAAGCATGTACGGTAAAAAAAATTATTACTAAGGAAATAAATGTTTTGTATGGAAATTCGGTCAAGATCGAGAACTCAAAAACGCCTTCAGATGGTAATGTATTCCATTTTTTTTACATACAAACTTTGATATTTTCTTAAAACATATGATACATTTTGCGCTTTTATGCCGATACGTGGACAATCAACACTTTCCATCCTTATAAGTCCACCGGTTCAGACGGAATCTTTCAAGGCTCGGTTTTGCATTTGAGACAAAATATTATTATTTTTTAAATTGAATTGAATAAATAAATTTAAAAAATTTAATATTTTGTCTTAAATACTCTAAAATCACAACTACAAAAATAAATAATAGTAAAAGATCAAATACCCTCCGCCACATCAGTGACTCAAAAAAAATCTGTTTTTTTAGCAGTTAAGTGCTACATGTTATTATAAGTGAGCATTGTTTATATCGGATCACGCCCCTTTTTGGATAGTAGTTTTGTATTACGACCAAACTGATAAATACCGAGCTTGAGCTGGTGATTTACAGTGTAACTATTTAAATTATTTTTGTTTTCCGCATGGAAAAGGATGGTTTGTATGGGAGGTGGGCGTGGTTTTTATCTGATCACAAATTGTGATATTACTATAGTGCTAAATAATAAATTTGAACTGGATAACCTATCTGCACTGGAACTGTATGGGAGAAGGTAGTAGTTTTGATCCAATCTTAGAACTAAGCCTCCGCTTGGAAAATAGGAACTCAAATTTAAACTCGATAGCTTCTAAACTACGGCTGTAATCGCTGGGACAAACAGACGGACGGACATCATTTAATCGACTCAGAATCCGACGCTGATATTTGTATATATACTTTGTAATACCTACCACGCCCCCTTCTGGGCGTTACAAATGGAAGAACAAACTCAATATGCCCTTCGGTATGTGCACTTGCACTTGGAAAATGGTATACAAAACTTAGTTTTAATTATTATTCCACACATAAGTATGGATAAAGCAAAACGAAAACAAAAAGCAAGGGTCAATCGTGTGTTACATTACGTTACGCCACAATTGACCCTGTAATATGGCGGACATGCGGATGTCGTAATCTGTATAAGTTATTTGTGACTTTCGAAAAGAAGAAATTTTCAGTTAAGTTACACTCTTCTATCGGTTTTCTTGCTCATAACCTACATATATATCTGATTAGATCAATTCAACGCCATAGCCATAGCGTATGAAGGTATATGGTGACGAAATTTACCATCTAACTAAAATATACCCATTCTATTTAACACCCACCATCATGAACGTTATGCACCACTATGATTTGGTTTGGAAAGTGCTACTAAAATTTTAATAACATAAAATGCGATTACCGGGGAGGTTCATTGCTTCAGTTGGGAACTTTGTTTTGGGGTCCTAGATGTCTATATCTACCAACTCACAACGAGGAGTAAAGGAAATTAATCATTGAAAATTGGTGCTAAATTGCTATAATAAATAAATGTGGAAGTTGTAAAGTTTTTTAATCTTAATTAACTACTAAACTTGGATATTTAAAAATTACCGAGCATCGCTTGGTACTTTAAGCTAGTATAACAATAAAAAATTTAATGCACTATATACATTTTGACATCTAAAGTTTTTTAGTTTTTGTTTAGTTTAGAAGTTATTTTATTTTGAAATTAATAAAAATGGAAGGGACCTACACGACTGTGCTTTTCAACTAATTCAAGAAAACGTGTAAAGGCAAAAAATCTCAGCAATCAAATCATCGAAAAGTTATTGAAATTTGAAAATTTTGATTGAACTTGCTCGGGTAGCCGAGCACAAAACATATTTGTAGGATCTTAACATTGTGAGACAGGGACAAATAAGAGGGTTAATGTTTTCTTGACTGAATAACTTCTAATTATTTATTTTAACATTAATATCTAAAATTTAACGATTTAAAAATTGCAGACGACAAGCGGTTCTTTAGACTTACCTGCACTTCGAATGTAAAGTATTTTTTAAGATTTTTAATAATCATAACCAGGAAAGGCAGTTTAATTCCAAGAGTTTTTTTGGGGTCGGCAGGACAAGTGATGAATGTCGTGCTTACATTAGTGCCGACTATTTCCAAAACTAGACTCTGTATGTCGTTGTCTGTAATACGTTTGATATGGCCATTGCGCACTTTCTTGTCCCAAATCTGAAGTGGCTTACTTCCAATACTATAGAGCACAGACAAAAAACCTGACTGAAAAGTGTTCTTAAACATGTCTTCTATTGTTTTTCAAAAATGTCAATAAGGTTTCGTTAAGATATAATTTTGTTACAAGATTGTAGTGAAAAACAGAAAATTTGTTGTACGTATCTAATTTTTTTAAGGTTACGATTGTTTATGTTGCCATTGACAATCAAGCAAAGAGCGCAACTACAGCTGCCAGATATAATTTTCAAAATTTTACTAGCGTTGCCAGAAAAAAATTATCTTCAAAAAGTCATTTTGATGGCCAAATAGAAATAGTCATATTTATGAAATATTAGAAACTAGCTTAAATTACCCGGCGGTGTCCGGGTTCTTTTTTAATAGAATCAAGTCTTATTTGTTAATTAAGATTAATAAACTTTCCAGCCTAGCCCACCATTTTTGGAATTATATTTGTATGAATATTTGGTTAATTTGATAATTTTATACCAAATTTGTATGCAGAACTTGAGATTTGAGATGTTTTGGAATTTTATTAGTGAAATAATCGTTTTTGTTGACTTAATTTGACTACTTGTGGACGTAATATGGCCTATCATATAGCCTATCATTCCTTCCAGACCCATCTCGATATATGTTCCAAGTTTGAAGCAAATCGGTTCAAAACAGTACAAACGAAAATAAATAAATAAATAAATATATAAATAAATAAATAAATAAATAAATAAATAAATAAATAAATAAATAAATAAATAAATAAATAAATAAATAAATAAATAAATAAATAAATAAATAAATAAATACACCTTCCTTTATACAATTAGTAAGGATTGTTTTTTATTAAACTAACTTATGATAACGGCGTTACTTAAGTTTGATTTTTAATAGAAATTTGATTACATTAACTTATTGAATAAAATTGATGGCTTAATAAAAGTTTAACCCAGTGAATCCGATTTTAATTTTTTTTTTACCAGATATGTAGTCGTGAGAGCTGAATTTTTTAGTGTAAAAGAAAATTATAGGAAAGGCGTGGCATGGGGGCGGTGAAGTTTTAAAGTTGACAATTACGTTTTTTCTTAATTTGAAATACTCCCTGAGTTTTGTTTGGATCAGTATGATTGAGGTGTTAAATAAGAGGTATTAAAGAGTTCTTCAAAACCTTATATCTTAAAAAGTTTTTGATATATAAGTATTTTTATATTTTTGCTTGGGAATTTTGGCTTTCAAGGGTTAATTTCTCGGAAAAATGCGACACAGATTTTAATAGAATAGGAATAAAGCTACATCAATTACCTTTCATTTGGTATACCACAAGTCTTTATTCCTATTCAACTAGCCAACGAATAAAGATTTTTTTGAATATAAAGTTTTTCGGTTGAACAACTTTGGTGCGTTTTTATTTTGAAACCATAAAAACTGTTTTTAATAGTGAAGGAGGAAGCTTCAGAAAGCCTACGGCGTTTCAGCCGCCAGCATTTAAAAAAAAAATGTGAGTTTTTTATAATCATAAAAAAAATAAATAAAGAAAATTTATAAAATTGTATTTAGTTTTTTTTGAGTAAAGTGCGCACCTCTGAAACGGCCAAACCCAAACAAACAGCGGACGTGCCAGAACCTTTTTTTTGGATATATTTTTTAAATCTCCACAACATAACTGTTTGTAGTATTTTATAGAGTGAAAAGATTCCTAAGTTATTTACACGGAGAAGTTCATCACCCGATATACCGACATAGATCGAAGAAACCTTATCACTAAACGCAAATAAAAACCACGCAAGTTTTATATTATGAAAATAAAAGGAAAATTAAAATTTTATAGAAAAGTTTTAGACCCGCAAAACCCTAATGTTTAGTATAAGTTTAAAAATATCCCAAAATGGATTCAATGAACATAGGTACAATTCAAAACACGAGCTCACGTTAGGTTGCCCTAGAATGTTTTTTCTATTATGCCCAAATATTGCCACAAGTGAAGTGTGGAAAATAAATTGAAATTAGTTGTAAATAAAATTTGTTAAACTCTTATTCAACAAAAATTATCATAAATATTTTGAAGCATATATATTTTTTGTTAAATAAGATCTTTTAAATTTATATTTTATTTAAATACAATAACTGAACACCCAACATGAGTAAATAAATTTATACCTATCTTGGTTGGCGAGTTGAAATAACTTGTTTGTGTGATTTTTCAGAAAAGGGGTAATTTTATAACCTGGCATTAAATTACCAAAATATATATATATATATATATATATATATATATATATATATATATATATATATATATATATATATATATATATATATATATATATATATATATATATATATATATATATACATATATATAACTGAACCATCCTGTACTGTTTATGAAATGAAAAATATTATTTTTATTCGATTTAGATACTAGATGTATATATCGTTTATTAGCCAAAGCGGGGTATGTACAAAGAAGTTGTGCATGACTACCTATGAAAAAGTGTCCTGTAAGAACGCCAAAGAAGGTGTTAATTTGAGACCTACTTAGCGAAATTAGATCGATTGAGCGTTTAAGATTTAGTTGTGTCCATATCATACGCGAAAAGTTGCTTGTATTACTCCCCATCCATCTGGAGTTAGTTTCCCTTATAAAGATATCCATTGAAAGATGCAAAAGGATCGCCTTGTTTCCATTCGTTCCTTGAGGGAATGAATACGTTGAAATACTTGAGCTATATTGAGCTATATTAGAATTGTTTGCCTGTTCTTCAGTATTCGGTCTCCAGTTTAGTTTCCTATCTAGAATGATTCCTAAATACTTAGCTCATTCAGAGAATGTTAGACGGGTACCTTTAAGTTTTGTAGGGTCCAAGGGTGGTATTCGATGTTTATTAGTAAAGAGCACTTGCTCGGTCTTTGAGTAATCAATGCTCTCAAAGCCAAATTCATTCCAAGATCAGCCAATGCATTGGTAAAAGCGTAAGATTTAATGTTGTTAAAGGCATCCTCTATATCAAGAAAAGCTACCATTGTTAATTCTCTTAATTGTAATCATATTTCTGATGATAATGAGGTAGAGATCTATCAACATTTCTAGAATTTTCAACAAAACATGTGAGTATTTGCCTGCCTTCGGTATAAAAACTACCCTCACCTGTTTGAACAATCTGGGATTGTGATTAAGATCAATAATACTTCTATATACTATCAGTAGCCAGGGAAATTTCGATTGGATAAATCCCATCTGGTCCAGGGGACTTATATGGTTTAAAGCCCTCTATTGCCCATTTTAGCTTGTTTTTATTAATGATTTCTAAAGGTTTATCTACCTAAAGATTCTGAGCAACCCGGGAAGTGGGTTTTGAGCAATAATTCCAATGATTTACTGCTATTAGTAGTCCAGGTGCCCTAGCATACATCAACAAATAGTCCGCCGTCCCAAGTCCGCAAAGCACGTCTCCCACCGTCTACGGTTCTTGGATCAAGACAACCTCTTCCCCATTTCTTATCAGGAGGAGGCGACCTTAAAGTGCTGGAGATTAATCTGCGTCACCCTTAACATATTCGGGCAACGCACCTCTCCACTACAGTGATGTCAGACTCATCGGTATCTGAGCCTGATTGTAGGAGATTGAGCTTCACCTCTTCGGAATCGCTTCCAGTAGACGTAGGGCTCCTCGACGTAGAGGAAGGGTGGTTTCTGTTCTGCTTCGGAATAGAAACGTGTATTGCAGTTTTTAAAGCTGCCGTCGACGTCCCCGGCGTTTCCGTCCTTGCAGACACTCCACCCCCGACACAAGCATAACCACTAGAGGATGCCTGCTCCAGATCTAAAGCTGTCACTTCATCCGTCCTTACTGGCGCCTCCTCATCCTTTTTAAAAACCATCAAGGATATGGACGTGAACCCATAATTAATCACACCACTAACATATGACAGGGGAGCCAGGGACACCAAGTTTAGGACAAAAGTCAAGGACCGGGAATCCCATCTCTACTCCTCCAACCGTGTCACCCGCCAGTTTAAGGGAAGCAACTCTGGATTGCACGCCCGAATAATCTCCTGATCGTCTTAAGATCGGACAGTTCGGCTGAGATCCAGGAACGCGCCCTTGGTCGGTTCTGTATTTTTTTCTTTCTTCACGACAGCTAGTTTTGCGACTGGCCATACTACCCCGATCCTGGAGATTCCGATCTTATATAGATCGAGAGACCTTTGGTCAGCAAAGGAGATTAGGTTCACGTGGCGATGATACTATCCGCCGTCTCGAATAGAAGGATGCGGGCCAGAGTGCTACTCGTTACTTTTTCACCGTTTTCAAAACCAATTTCGCAAAAATGAGCAGGTTCCAGAAACCGATTTCGCAAGAATTCACATCTGCAGCAGTAGTCGAAAATAAAAATAATCAGGCAGGTTTCAGAATGGGAATGAAAAGTAAATGATTTGAGTACGAGGGGAATTATTTTTGGTGTTCTAGAAAACGTACGTTTTCAAATTTTTGCAATTTTCAAATTTTGCCTATTCAACTCGTTAAAACCTTTCTACTCGTCATTTTTCTGAACCGCTGATTGCTGTTGGAGGAAGAAAAAAAATTTGAATAAACTTTAAAATGAAGGCATTAATTGCATTTACCGTGGGTAATAATGGCAATAAAAGTAAATATTCACAGAAAAAATCAAAAGAAGGATTTTGTGCGATCACCTAACCTTCTGGAAATGGTAAAATATGTGTAAGTCACTGAAATGCATGAAATAAAACAAAAAAAATTATTACACAATTTCTTCAGTTTCGTAGCGAACTACCTAGTAAAAGAAATGCCTCTCAAATTCTGTTCAATATTGTAATAACGCGCCTGAAACCATATTCTATTCCAGCGCATGTCCAGCTGGCTGTTACTTTAAGTTTTCTGGCAGAAAGTGGATTCCAAAAAGATGTAGGAAAAAACCACGACATTGAATTAGAGCGAAACACTCTGACAAAATTATAAACAGCATTTTAGAAATCCTGGTAAAGCAAATTTGCGCGCTGTGGATATATTTAATTTATTTAATATATGTTGGTAAAAAAATTCATACAAATATACGAATGTTTCTAGTGCTCCTCCATAAAGTTAAAGAGTATTGCATCGTGCGCAGAGTTTTTGTGCTTTCCCCTTGAAATAAATCATTTTTTCTAACTAAGATTACACATTTCTTTTAATTTTATTTAAATTTTTTTCAATTCAAATTAATTTTTATGCATTATTTTTTTTTTCGACCACTGCTGCAGATGTGAATTCAAACTGTTTTTTTTTTCATGCGGAATCGATTTCTGGAATCTGAACATTTTTGCGAAATTGGTTTTGAAAACGGTGAAAAAGTAACGAGTAGCGATAGCGGAACGTAGAACACCACAAATCAATTTCGATTTTTGCGGAAGTAAAATGTAGAACCTGCCTGATTAACAGAATATTTTGAATTTTCGTATTTTCTGACAAGAATTACCGTTCGAATGACACATTTTTTTAGATTAAGCGTGTAGAATTATATTTATAAAAAAAAACTTCAAAGCAATATAATATCATTTATGTAGATAAAGTGAAACATGATTTCTAGAAAGGAATTTCTATTAGAATTCCTGGATTCAAATTTTTTTATGGCATCCGTCGGGTGTTTTTTAATCAAAAGTCTTTTAATTGGAAACTGATCTACAAGTACAGATCGAAATCTATGCGATTACTGGAATAGTAGTTTTTCGTTTCACCCACTTTACGCACATATACACCCTGCTTGAAATAATTGTCCTGCGACCACTTAAGCATCTGTTCAGTCGTATACGGCCCTTGTAAGTCCACGTCAGTATCGTCCTGTTTCCATTTAAACTCCCAACGCAATTCAGATTTTGTTGCTGTGGATGTCTGCGTTTCATTATCATCTTGTTTTTCTACCCCAAGACGCAGCTTTTCTTTGTCAGTGAAATCATCGGCATACATGTCGAAGGAATCAGAGGCAGGTGTAATAGGTGCTTGAGCTCTTTTACTAGTGCTTGGAAAGTTATTAATTTTGTTCTTAATTTGAGCGTAGGTCTCTTGGTATATATCCATATTTCCGGTTTTCGTAAGTATTTCGTTTGTCAGTTCGGTAAAACGTGTAATCTTTTCTGCGGCCTCGTCTTTGATGCCCAGCTTTTTGCGTCTCAGCCGTTCTGCCGAAGTTATCTTCGTACGACTCTTTCCAAGCCGTTGAATAGTTTGCTGAACGGTCTCGTGAGGTTCCATAAAATTTAGCACTTTTGCATAGGCAAGCGACTCATTGTAGATGGTCGGTGCAATTGATGAATCATTCGAATCTTCATCCTTTTGAGCGTTTAAGTAGTTTTTATCTGATTTAACCTGAAAGTTAATTGATCAAGTAGTAATAGTATATAAAGGTAACTGTAAATTCACACAGCACATATTTAAGCTTAGCGTGCTCCGTGCGCTCCGATTTTAATATTTTTTATACCAAACATGAAGTTAAATCTAAAAATGTTTATCTCAATAAGTTGACAAATAAAAAAACATGACAGTTCTTTAAAACATGGAAGAAGGTTTTAAAGAGCTTTTCAATAACTTTTGTTTGACACCACACTTATACTGATCCGATAAAAACTAAGCGCTAATTTCAAATAGAACGTAGTTTTCAACTTTAAAGCATCACCATCCCATTCCACGCTGGTCCGAAAACTTTACACAAAAAAATATGGTGAAAGTTTACTTGGCCGGTGAACGATCCAAAAAAAAAAAAGAACGGAAAACGAGGCTAAAAACACGAATGCTAAAAAAAAAAATTCGCCGGTCGGATTCCGTAACTGCATTATCCCCATCAAAGTTGCGATAAGAATGGTTTAAAACTCAAGAATGCTACTGCGGATTATAACAAATGAGGTGTCAAATGAAATGTATTAAAATAAGCTTTAATTTGCTCTAACCCTCATTCACATTTATAAGATATAAGTATGACATATGAGATATCAAATGAAAGGTAATTAATACAGCCAAATATAATCTAACGAGATCGGGGTTTTTAAGGGAAATTAACCCATTAATCCGAAAAATGAAAATTTTTTTCGTAAAGTGCCTATATCTTCAACATTTGTAAAGATATCACAAAAAAATGGTATGAGGCATTAAAGCTTACTTTAACACCTATCATTTCACATCTCATTTGTTATAAACCGTGCATCATTCTCGAGTTTTAAATCATTCATCAACTTTGAAGGGGGCACACTCACCCCCGAATTCTGAACAGCGAAATTTTATTTTTGCAATCGTGTTTTAGCTAAATGCATTATTTTTTTTGTCAGATGGGCGTTCGCAGGTCAAGTAAACTTCAGACAAACATTTTGCTGTCGAGACTAAATGTCTAGTATAAAAAATTAAAAATCGGAGCCAATGGAGCCCGCTTTACCTCTTCCAAGATTTACCTTGACCCAATCAATATTGTCAAGCCAGTTATCTTTTATATCTCCGTCTTTGTTCCAGTGATAATGACCATCTTTGTCAAAGTGGCCCTCTTGCAATTCTTCACGCATATTAAATGGCGTTATCTTGACCTCATCCTGAACGTTAGCCACACCGTCCTCTTCACCTTCAATGTCGCTATCGTTTATTTCATCCCTTCAATGATACAAAAAAGTTTGTGCAATTAACTTTAAACTGAAACCTGAATACCCACTTCTCATAGTCGTCACTGTCCTCTTCGTCGGAGTCAAGTGTATGTTTCTTGCAAGACTTATCCTCTTTCTCTTCCGCTGATGTTAACTTGCGTTTCGTTGCCATGTTTTCTTATCCTTTTATATTAAATTTCACAAATAAATATTATACATATGCATATAATTCAGAGGTGGTTCTGTATTTATTTAATTACCAACTGGGTTCAAAAACTTTCAAGATGTATAATTTAATTGCCAACTAAGTTTGAGGACTTTGAGGAAAGAGAATACAGAATAATATGGTTAGACGACGCAGCTAAAATTTATCAGCTTGCTGCCGCTGTAAATATCGCTAATATTCAGCAAAAACAAACAAAATTTAACAATTCGTTTTCGACTCAAAAAAAAAACTTCTGCTTGAACCGATTAAAAAGTAGCTAGCGTCATCGCCTTCACGTTCCTAAAGTTGACTTGAAAGCGAGAAAAATTGCCTAGTAGAAAAGTGGTAAACCTGCCTGTAGTCAATCTTTCCAGTTTTGCAATTGTAGTAAATTCCAAACAGATATTATGTCCTACATTTGGTCGGTGTTGACAGGGTTACTCAATTTAAATGTAACATGTCTATTTTATAATTCAACTACCGAATGCCCGGCATGCGTTGCAAGGCCACTTAGAAAAAAATGGTAGCAGAACATCCCGGTACTTCCGTTAGTAACGGAAATTCCATGTACTCCCGTTAGTTAGCGGAACTTCTCGGTACTCACAGTTGTACCGATTCTGAGTTACGGCTGTGAAATTATCGGCATACAAACTCAGAAACAAAATCCCAAATTTTCAAGATCAATATTAGCAATGTCATCGTAAATTTTCACTTAATTATACAAATTGTGGGCGTAATAAGTGGGCGTGGCAAATTTTGTGTATCATGTTATTCTTCCCCGTGCATCCCGTTACATGTTTTCTATATAGCACATCATCACATGGTGGTAGGCATAAAAATGATCCACCCTTTCTTGAAAGTGTGCATTAAATTTATCCAACCACGCCCATTTTTGGGGAAGTTATCGACAGTGCCAATACAAACTCAGATATCAATTTTCAGATTTTTTGGAGCAATATTAGCGAAATAATCTAATATTTTAACTTAGTTTTACAAATTGTAGGCGTAATAGGTGAGCGTGGCAAAATTTTCTTTGCTCTGAACCTAAGTTGGCGTGAGCATAGCAACTTCCCAAATTTTCATCACAATCGGATGAATGGTTAAGACGCCTATTTGGTACAAAGAAAGAAAGAAAGAAAGAATGAAAGAAAGAAAGAAGAATTAATTTTTATATATATATGTAGATAAAAATATCAAAAAAATACCAAACAAATTAAAAATTACGTTCTTATTGGGACACCCTATACAATTTATAAAACACACTCTTGTATACAAACTGCATATCACAAAAGTCAGACAATATATATTAAGAACAGCTGTTGCAGCGAAGAGGTAAGAGAAATAAAGACCATTTTTTGTTTTTATTTTTTTTTTGTCTTTGATTGGCCAAATAATTATTTAATTAAAGTAACTTAAAAATAAAAGAAAAAAAAAGTTTTTCTAAAGGTACTAAAATGGCATATAATACAACGAAACCCTGACTGAACCGTCAAACTACAGAATTTCACAATTGCTTTCGAGATTGTGCAAAGTTGAGTTCCCGAAAAGTAGCTTGCAGATTTTCGAGTTTTCCAGTTTTCACGTATATGGTTATAGCGTAACTACAAAAACAACATTTCTACAACAAACACTTGCATTTTGTTTTTCGGTTTTAGATTGTCACTTTGGCAATCTATTTTAGAAAAAGACCGTAGCCAGAATTATTTCTGGGGGATTAGTTTCTAGTGATGCAAAAAAAGTTAAATTCGTTTCTTTTCAGAAAATTTCGTCGGTCTCCTCCGAAATAACACTCAACGAAGTTCCAGTCTGATATGAAATATTATAATATAAAATTGTTAAAATTATTTTATATGTATATAAGCCTAAGAAAAACGAATTTAGTAAATAACAATTGTATGCGATATCTTCTGGTTGTTTGAACCTCTACTTACCCCTGGCTAAGGCTTTCGTTAAGATTGACAGAATTTTGTTTGTCAAAAAATTAAAACAATGCTGCTATTGGTTGATTTTGACAATCAGGGGCTCACCTTGTTAAATGAGTTCTGAGATAATTTAATTTAAATTTTTATTTTTATATCTTTTTGAATATATTTATCTTGTTACTCTAGGAAGACAAAATCTAATAATAAATAAGAAGAGAAATAAGTAAATTTAAATAAAAAAAAACTATTTGATTTGGTTTGGTTTTAGAAAATAAGTCCTGAAGACTTGCTTGTTCTGAAAAAATGCCAGTGAAAGTGATTTTTGACGAGCTCTTGGATTATGTTGTTATTTAGTAACAATGAAACCGATTTGGTTCATAGCCTTTATAACCGAATTATGTTTTGGCGATTTGCAAAGGTCGACATTAAAAAATAAATCAATAAAAAATTGTAGACAAAAAACATTTCTTTAATAAACCTCTCATAACTTCAAATGGTAGTTTGGGTGTTCGTATGTCCTAATCAATCTATTACAAAATATATTTCTAATAATGTGATGCATTTAAAAAAATCGGTTGAAGTGACTTCAATTATTTACTTATGTTTTAATGGATATAACTCGGGAAATAGAAGAGGTAAAAAGCACTTAAACTCAAGTAGGTTCAGTGCATAAATTTAAATAAATGCTAGTTAAATAATCATGAAATTATATTGTAATTATAAAAGTCGTTATGAAGTTCTGTACATTTTTATTTTATAAAACTAAATTTAGTTAAAATGTTTAAATATGTGTTTGCATATTGTAAATTTTTATGATTTTTGTTTCAACGATTTTAAACTTCTTTTTAATTGAATTGAATAGAGACATCTAGGAATTATTCCGCACCTGATCGATTGTTTAAATTCGCATCTTAAGTTATTTCGGACCTGCACTGACCAGTGCAACATTTTGAAACTTTTTATTCTTAGGTATTTATATATAATGTTGTAAATTTGAATATACTTTTAAAAATTTTAATATAAACGTATTATAAACAAACTATTTAAAAAGTAATGTTTTATTTTTAATTTTAATATATAAAAAAATGTTATTCACGAACATCACGTTTTTAAATAAATAGTGTATATGTTTGTTTATTTAAATTAGCCACTATTTCATAAAAATATAACAATAATAAAAAAAATTGCGTCACAACTGGTAAATCTTATGGGCTCATTTCTAAATCACATACAAAAAAGGAAAGCCTTTCCCATCTTTTAGTTATTCGCAAATACCAAGTAAAAAAGCTGATGATGGTGTACAAAGAGAACACTACTGGCTCATTGAATAGTGAGCGCATAACTCATTTTGCGCTTAAGCCTTGTATGCTGTAATAAAAAAATTACCAAAAATTGGTTTTCTTACAAGAAGGTTGGCAGTTTTTTTTATTTTCAATTTGCAAACATTTTTCTAAAAGTTATTTTTTTATAATTAAAGACATATTTAAAAACAAAAAAATATTGTGATCACTAGAGTGGTCTTCTCTTATATTAAAAAACAAAATTTGGTTGAAGAAGTAAAATAAATCCCTTTAATGTTTAAATTTCAGAAGTAAAAGTATTTCCTATTCGAATGCTATTAAACATATACAATTTAAATTAATTTTATTTCCAAATTAGTTTGGCTTCTGAATTTTTTTTATATTTTAGAATGTATTTCTATAAACATTTATCTAAAATAGTTTATATAATCAAAACTAAAAATTTTATTGAAAAACAAATTGAAGATTCGAATTAAGTAAATTTTAATTTTCCGATTCGATGACAATATTGAAAAAAATAATTTCTATATAAATTCTATACATATAAATCTAAAATAAAAGAAGAAAATAAGGAGAGTGCGTGGACGATTACTAAACAAAATATTTCGATCCACTCTAATATGCAATTTCATTTATTACAAACTGTTTTGTTGTATTTTTTTTAAGTTAGAAAGACAAACAATCGTTCGCACAAAAAAAACTTTTTTGAAATAAATAATTTTCAATGAAAAAATAAAATTTTTAGTTATTTTTCTTCCGAAAACAGAGCTGACAATATTTCTTCAATTTGGAGGCTTTTCGTTGAAATAATTTTTTATGAAATTTTGACGATTTGGTAGGACAGCAAACTGGTCTTTACACATGGTATGTATGTAAGTACTTATTTAAATTTTAATGATTATATTGGTTTAAGAATAAACATGAATGTTTCATCAGAATTTGAAATCAAACTATTTTTAAAATCGATTCCAGTCTCCGAAACTGATTAACTTGTGTTATTAAACAATTCAAAATATACGTCAAAAATTTGCAGCTTATTTCAACGTGAGCCTTAAGAAAGAAAATGGAAACATTTGCTTAATTAAAGCATCACAGAAACGTTTCTTAGAACTCTAGCTGCTCATTGTTCCACCACCACCACTTCCGCCAAGTTGATTGTGAGCTAGCATCAGAATGTCTTTCTTTTCCTTCGGAAATCTTAATTCACGTCCAGCTAAACGAGCAGTATCAAGTTCTCTTTCGGCTTGTACTAACTCTCGGCCCAACACGCCAGGATTCTCCTGTTGGCGCGCAATCCAGTCTAATGCCATCTGGGCGCGCATATCATCATCTAGACTGCGATTAGAGTAGTGAGCTACCACTTCCTGTCGCGAGCACTGCCTTTCACGCATAGCCTTTAACGATCCGTTCCAGTGTAACAATTGAAAAACCGTCATAAGTTCTTGAAACTCCAACATAGTACGCCCCTTGTTGGCCTCTAGCATAAATCTGCACGGAAAAAAAATTATATATCCAATGAATCAATAACAGTAATAACACACAAACCTAAACGCCCCAATGCCGGTATCTGGTCCATCACCCTCTTGCGTATCTCCTTTAAATGAAGATCTCGCTTCTTGGACAGCTTTTTCGATGAATTCGTCACTGATTCTTCTTGAAGGATGTTCGTTAAATACAGAGTTCATAAGAGCAATTTTAGCCGAACTACGACGAGCTTCAGCCTTTGTTGGACAATTCTACAAAGAAAAAATGCAACTATACATGTCGATATTTTAAAGAAAGCCGAAAGCGAACGCTTGTAAGTCATATTGCTCAGGACAATTAAATTTGTTTAAATGTTTATACAAATTGTTATCGTAATAAGTGTGCGTGGACGATTTTATATATCCTATATTTTTTCCACGCGTATCCTTATATATGTTTTTTATAAAGAGCATCAAGTTCCTGAGCTATGATAGTGGGCGTATATTGATCCACCCTGTATAAAAAAGCCGTTAAATTGATAGATAGATAGATAGATAGATAGATAGATAGAAAGAGAGATAGATAGATTGAGACGGTGAGAGGCAGCTCCATTGTGGACTAAACCTTTGCCCAGAATTCAATAGCACGCCGTGCAAAGTGGATTGTCAGCTCAATTTATATGCACAGTGACCACAACGTTATTATCGTTGAGCTTTAGGTGGATATAAAACGAAACGCGAAACGCGAAAGTGCAACAAAAAGGCTGGAAAAAGCAAACCTTCGACGCCGACGTTTTTAACTTCGACCAAGAAAACCTTTTGGAGCTTGATGCTGAAGACATGACGGCGTATATTACTACTGGTCTTAGCAAAGCATGTGAAGCGGTAATGTTAAGGTTCACAGGAAAACAGCCGATTTCCTGGTGGAATGAAGGGATCGCGAATGCTAGGCGCAAATGTAATCAGCTATGCAGAAGGCTAAATAGAGCACGGGGTATACCAACCACAGACGTGCTGCTAGATGAGTTTAAGATCAGTAAATCTGTACTCAAAAAAGCCAAATAGGACAGTAAAAATCGATGCTTCAAGGAATTTTTTGCTAGTACAGATGCTGACCCCTGGGGATTAGGCTACAAAACGATTATGGGGAAGCTCAAAGGGCAAAGAACACCGCAACCGACATGCCCAATTCTCATGAAAACGGTTGTTACTACGCTATTTCCCAAACAAGAAGAAGATATACACTGCCAAAGTCAACTTGAAGTGGTGGGCGATATCCTTGAAGTTATCTCTAAGGAAGTGCTTTTCACCTTATGACGCATCAAAGACCAGAAATCCTCGGACTTGTTTTGTTTTCAAAACATTGCTGTGGAAAAAGCTATAAAGGCGACACCGGAGCTCTTCGTCAAACTTTACAACGAGTATGGAAGTGACAAAAGTTAGTGCTGCTACTTAAGACAGGGAAACAGGCAGATCACCCATCATCATACCGCCCACTTTGTATGCTTGATACGCTCGGTAAAGTTTTGGAGCATATCGTGTGCGACCGACTACTGGAGCACTTCGAAAAACCCGAAGGACTCTCGCTGATTCAGTACGGGTTTAGGAAAACGCCATCAACGGTCGATGCTATCTAAGCTGTTATCAGAAAAAGCTCTCGAAGCGACTAGTGGTCGAAAATGGAGGTTTGGAACATAGAAGTATGATGCAGTCATAACGCTTTATATTGGTGCTCTTAGAGTATCCAATGCTTATCGTACGGTTTCGAATGATGCCATCTATGTCATTGCACGGAAGATACCCATTGATCTACTGGCAAGTGAAATGGAGCGAATGTATGGTGTCATAGGCCATCAAAAGCCAAAAAGAAGGAAGAAAGACATAGCAAAATTCTTGAATTGCAGCAACGATGGGAGCAATCCACGAAAGGACGTTGGACGTCTACACTAATACCGAACATCGAGACGTGGGTAAACCGAAAGTATGGAGAAATGAACTATAATATTACCTAGCTGCTCACAGGACATGGCTGCTTCAAGGTGTTCCTGCACAGTTCAGTTTTCACCTCGAAGTCGACCCATACTGTCCACAATGCTCTAACGAACCAGAATGTGCGTAACATGAGTTTGCATGCTTTACCCGCGTTTTGCCTGTGACAGGTTAAGGCTAGAGGTACCTTTTGACGAAAGTGTAACACCGGCACCCCCACATATGCGATAATGAAGAAAAGTGGTACACAGCAAGCTCAGTAGCGGCGAGTATTATGAACATGCTGCAAAACATATAACTCTCAAGTAAATCTGAATACGCGCGCCAATAGATGAACTGAAGGATCCAATGACTCGAAATTAGCATCATTGCACCGGACTCGGACAGAATGACAAAAATTTACGATTGAGTAGTATATACTCATTACGGCCTCCCAACGCACTACCAAACGGTAAAATTCCGGGAAGAACAACCGTCGAACATGAGAGGGGGGGAGGAGTTAGTTAGGGTATAAGACCCACATCACGGTCACCGCGATATATATGAAAAAAAATAGTTTTTTTTAATAATGAATGGATAAACCGGGAATTCTTACTTAGTAATAGTTTGAAATCTCATAAAAAAATATATTTACGAGTATAAAATGTATATGTGCAAATTTATTAAAAACCAACCTGAAAACTTCCAAAACAGCTTCCACCGGGAAGAGTTACGTAACACACATATGGTTGACTGTTGGAAGGTACCGATTCGTAAATTACCAAAGCGCCGTTTTTTAAATCTGCTCCGCGTGCTTGTTTTATCTGCCAAAATTCTTGCAAAGTTTCAACAACATTTACTGAAAACAAAAAAGTCGAAACATTAATAAATTATTTATTAGAATCTACAATGTATTGATGTATTGACTGAAAGCTATATTTGTTACTTAACTAATTAAAATATAAGTATATGCCATAAGTTTCATTGTATTTAGAAATAAAACGCTCTAAATATAAATTTATTTTATAAAAATTAATAACAATTATAATATCTGATAACTAGTTGAATAATTAATAAAATTATTGTAATTATTTTTTATTATATACTCGTAAATAAAGTTCGAAATTTTATAATAGCTTTTTAGATATTGTATTTTAAAATGTTAAATGTGTAAAAATTTCTTAAAGTTGCAAATTTCTTCGATTCTAATTATCTGTTAATCAAATCATTTTAAGTTAGATTAGTAGTTTAAAACAAGAAACGATTAAATATATTATCGATTTTTGTTAAAATTCTTAATAATAATACAATATGATACAACTGTTTTATGTCAAAAACCTTTTCGTGCAAATTCATAGGGGATACGGTGACTTCAGTGGCACACTGTATATAAATTATCATCGTATAATTTTAAGTCGATTTAACGATGTCCGTCTGTCCTGCGGGAACAGCTGTATTTTAAAAATTGTAAAACAGGAATTTGGTATGTGAGATCCTGTTATCCGGGCATAGAATAAGTTTCAAACTGCTCCCCTCTCCATACAAACTCCTTATCTTAGAGTCACAAATCTAACGATTTTGTTTAAGCATACGGATATGGGACTCGTGAAAGTCGCGAGTAAATTAATAATGGACAGGTTATTAATTGTAATCAACGCCGGGTATTATAAGCTAGTATAAATATATAATATATATAAATGCTCAGGGTCGAATTCTGAGCGTATATAACGATGTCTGTCCGTCTGTATATATAGGAGTCCACACATAGCACAAATAAGAAAGTCGAAGGTTAAATCATTTATTCTCTCCTTAATTTATTGCAAAGTTACCGAAAACCAAGAGAAAGTAAAAAAAATCTGAATTCGAAGAAAATCAGCTGGAAGTTAAAATTAGAAGATCGGAGAAAATGAGAAATAAACAGTTGTCATAATAGCATAAGGACAATAAAATCAAGTAATAGCAATTTCAATACTTTATAATTAAAGCATTGCTATTAGTATACGTCTACATAAGTATAATTATTATTTTTGTTTAGTTGGTGTAAATATTTTTTTCGCGCGGAACGTAAGCGAATTTATGTTAAGTTTTTTTTACCTAAATATTTTTTTTTTATTTAGAAACTTTTTCTAAAAAGTATATGATAATATAATAACACTAAATGTGTGTGTTAATTCGAGTTGAAAGTAAGAAAATTAAAGAAAATTTGTGCTAAGTTGAGAGAAATTTTGTGTACTCATTATAAGATAAACAACGCTCATTGTCTTTTATTGATTTAAGTTACTGTTCTCTTTGTTACTATTACGGAAAGTAGTCTTAAACCAAGAATGAGAGATAAAAAAATTACGCAGTTCCGTTACTTTGTTGTCGTTTTTATGAATCCGAATTCCACAAATTTGATGTTATTCGACAGATAATACTCTCATAACGAGAAACCCAAAACAGTTTTGCTCAAAAACTTCGAGCATGGGTATGCCATCATGTCAAAGTTGAATAATTTTATAGGAATTTCATAGATCGGGTCAAATGAAACTTAACGCCGTCTTCTGTTTCGATATAAGAAAAGTGTTTATTATTTTAGTTTTCGTATATTATTATTTTTTAAATTTTGACTATTTTTCAAGATTATTTAAATCAAGACTCTTGCTAGGAAATATTTCTACAAAGTGGGCTGATGTTAAATTAGTGCTTATTCCAAAGCCAGAATAACTACCCAAATCTAAAGATGATGGAAAAGTTTTTGGATCAAAACTTAAGGGCAAATAACCTCAATACTTTCCTATTGCACAGGCTAAAATTTGCCCATCAATGCGGCAAATTAACTGAGACTGCAATACACAGCCTGACAACAGTAATTTAAAAGGCTCTTGAATCCAAACAAATAGCCTGTGTTCATTTATTGATATATCAGGAGCTTTTGATAACACTTCTTATGAGTCAATAAGCAATGCACTTCTTCAAAAAAAAGTATCGTCATCCATTGTTAAATGGATATTAACTATGCTCAAATCTCGGACTATTAGTGCAAAGCTTGGAGGAGAATTGAAATCTATCACAGCCACAAGGTGTTGCTCGCAAGAGGGTGTACTCTATCCGCTTCTGTGGACGCTAGGTAAATACGAACTCCTACACAAGCTTAATAGCCTAGGTTTTCACACACAAGGTAACGCAGAAAAAAACAGGATAGCGACGTCAAGGAAGAAGGTTTTTAGGCGGTAAGAATCCGGCACAGTTGGGAGTTCGGTTAACTCTCACAGTCTATGAAGATTTTCCCCTTCCTAAACGTAAATCAAGAAAAAAAAAAAAAAAAAAGAAGACCTTGTAGTTCATATAGCAGGGTTGTAAAGTAGCTCACAAACGACTCGCTCAAACGCTCAGCTCAACAAGTATATTGAGCTAGATCACAGGTTGAGCTAGCTCACATTTTGAACTAGCTCACATTTTAAGCTAGCAACAGGTTGAGCTAGCTCACATTGGAACTATATATTGTTGAGCGATCAAGTTGAATGTGAGCTATTAACAACCCTGGCATATAGTAGCTGGCATGAGAAGACCATTTCGGACCGCATGCAACAAGACTTACTAGTCCTTACTAATATTATAAAGGTGTATTTCTTTATTTATTTTCGTTTGTACCGTTTGCACGACTAAACCGATTTACTTCAAACTTGGAACATATATCGGGTCTGATAGGCTATATGAAATCTGCCACGCTCACATATTACGCCCACAATTAATAAAATTAAGTAAAAAAATGATTATTTCGCTAATACTACTTCAAAAAATCTAAAATTAGGTATTTGAGTTGGTATGGTCACTCCACCAAAAGTGAGCGTGGTTGGATCAAATTAACGCCCACCGCTATATCTCAAGAACGCGATGCTCTACGATGATAAACGTTTGTATAAAGGTGTATGGTGACTAAATCTGCCATATTACAAAAAGGTGGGCGTGGTCGGGTCAATTGAACGCTCATCATTGTAGCTCAGAAACGTGCTACTGTACGATGGTGTGAAGGTGTTTGGGAACTATATCTACCATCTCACCTACCGCCATAGCTCAGGAACGTGATGCACTACTATGAAGAAATTTGGTTCATAGTAACTAAGTCTGACGGGAAAGTGCTACTACAATTTTAGTTACATACAAATGCGAATACCGGGGAGGTTAACTGCAACAGTTGCGAAACTCAGTTTAGAGGTACATGGTGACAATATTTACAAACACACAATGGGGAGTAACGGGAAGTTCTGCATACCAAATTGACCAGATAATCATACAAATATAATTCCAAAAATGGTGGGCGAGGCTGGAAAGTTTTTTAATCTTAATTAACAAATAAACTAAGACTTGATTCTATTACAAAAGAACCCGGACACCGCCGGGTAATTATAACTAGTAATTCATAAATGGTGTGGTTTCCAAGCAGAAATTCATGCTATTGAAATCTGTGCGAGGAAGTTCCTTCGTAGGAAAATGAGAGGAGCATATATATACATTATCTCTGATAGTCAAGCGGATTTAAAAGCCCTACAAGCAAAAAAATTCGCCTCAAAAATGGCATATTACTGTCTACATCTGTTAAATATACTGGGTAACTTCAATACTGTAGTATTATTATGAATACCGGTACATGAAGGTCATGAGCGAAACGAAAAAGCTGACTTCTTAGCAAAACTGGGAGCAAACATGCCCTTTATTGGTCCAGAGCCCTTCTGTGGTCTTTCAAAAAGCCATTCCAATGAAGCTATCAGGAAACTAGAGGAAAATAAATTTGCCGATCACTGGCTCAATAGGATATGTCTAGTAAGTTACTTTCTCTTAGTAGAGAGGACTTACGCATTTTAGCTGGTTACTTGACAGGCCAAGTAATTAAACAAATTTTGGGCGTAATAAGTGGGAGTGGCAGCTTTTCTATCCCCTGTAATTCTTCCCGTTACATGTTTTATATACAGCGCATCAAGTTCCTGAGCAATGGTGGTATCCAACCTTCTATTTAAGTGGGCGTTAAATTGATTCAACATTTCCCATTTTAGGGTAAAGTTTTCGACAATACCCATATAAACTTAGATAACAAATTTGTGATTTTATATGTTGTTATTTTTTATTCATAAGTGTTGACCTTCTACTAGAAGGCTGAATAAAAAAAAACCTCTCACTTCCGCAATTTTTGATATAATCGATTTCAAAATAACCTCTATAACCAATTGTTTTCTTAAAAATTTTATGTACCGTAAAAATAGTAAAAATTCAAGAGCTTTAAACATTTTGTAAAACTGTTAAAACTATTTATTTTTTATTTTTTTTATTTATTTATTTAGGTTATCCTAATAGAAAAGTTTAATAACTTATAATAACAGTACTAGTCACGATTTAATAACAATATCAATGGAAAATATATTAATTTTGCTAATCTTTTATGCAAAAACAAAAGCAACATTTTCCAAAAATAAAGTTATATGAAACCAAAACATTAATCGACCTTTTATGACCTTTTTATTTTTATATATTTACTAGCGAATGCCCGGCATGTGTTGCAGTGTTACTTAAAAAAAATGATAGCAGAACTTTCCGGTACTTTCCGGTACTTCTCGGTACTTCTCGGTACTTCCCGGTACTTCCGTTAGTACCGGAACTTACCGGTACTCCCGTTAGTTAGCGGAACTTCTCGGTATTCACCGTTGTAACGATTCTGAGTTATGGCTGTGAAATTATCGGCATACAAACTCAGAAACAAAATCCCAAATTTTTCGGAGCAATATTAGCAATGTCATCGTATATATTTACTTAATTAAATAAATTGAGGGCGTAATAAGTGGTCGTGGACAATTTTGTATATCCTGTTATTCTTCCCCGTGCATCCCGTTACATGTTTTCTATTTAGCACATCAATTTTCTGAGCAAATGGTGGTAGGCGTAAAAATGATCCACCCTTTTTTTGAAAGTGTGCGTTAAATTGATCCAACCACGCCCATTTTTGGGGAAGTTATCGACAGTGCCAATACAAATTCAGATACCAAATTTCAGACTTTAGGAGCAATGTGAGTTAATTCACTTTTTAGTGGTTTTCAAAAGAAATATTAACTTCGTTAATACACTTTTAACTTTTTAACTATTTCGTGCCCAGCTCTGATAATATGAGCAGTAATAGTATTTATACTCAAGTTATTGCCTTGATGGAACTGTGCACAAAAATGCTTTAAAAGCGGGGCACTGTGTCTTGTTTAAAAATAAGTGCTTTGTCATCAGAATTGCAACCCAGGTTCAAAATTATTACAGTACTTTATAAAATTTACTTACTTACGAACTGAAAATTTATTGAATACATTTTAATTATTTTAAAAGAAACAGTCACTCTAGCTTATAAATAGAATTGCAGTATTAAGTAATATTTTTGACTTACCACGATAATCATTGTCGTCATACAACCCGGGAACTGTTGGTAATGCCCAAAAGGGCTCGTCTGGATAAACCATCATCATTGAAGTTTCTGGTGGAAAAATGTGGTAACTTTTTTTGATTTTTTTTTACCAGAATCAAATAATCATTATTTTGACTATTTGCGTAAGAAAATTAAATTACATAACTCTGGAACCGAATCAATCTTTCTTCCTAGAAACAAACAAGTTTTGGAATGAAAAAGGTTTCGAAAATATAAATTAAGTAAATTATTTCTTTATACAACTATTTTGTTATTGCCAAACGTTCTGTTTTTTTCATTTTTTTTTCATCAGAACATAGTTATATTAATAAATAATTGTGGTGTATGACTAAAAACCAAACTTAAACAGTTCTGAATATACATAAGTATTAATAAAACAACACCTCCACCATTTTTAGTATTATTGATAAGAAAATTTACTAATAGATCACTGAAAAATTGTTGCAAAGATATGTGTATGTTAATTAAAGTGGTTAGGGAGTTCAAAATACCATTTTCAAAAGGTTTTTGTTTTGTTTTATATTATCTCAGATCTCTTTCCACTTCCTTTAAAAGAACCAGCTTATAGTACCCGGTGTTACCGGGGTTTTGATTTGACGAAAAAAAAATTGTATAAGATAATTAGTTATTGGAACTTCATGTCAGTTTCTTTTGTACCGTTTGTAAGTAACGGCGGTAGGCGTTGCATTGATCCAACGGTGAAGTTATCGACAATGCTCCTTTAAACTTAATAATACTTTAAACTCAAATATTTTCACTTATTTTCATAAAATGTATATCTCGAAGCCCAATTGATCTGACCTATTTTTAAAAGTTAGCGTTCTATCAGGAAGGTTTATAAATATATCAGGGTGCTCCGATAAGAACATAGCCTCATTGCTCGATTAAGGCCTACTTTGCAGACCTCGTACAACAAATTATTATATATTAAATTCCATTTTGTTTTAGGAAAAATGTATTTTTCCAAATTTAGTACGATTTAAAATATTTTGTTTATTTAAGCACATTTTAATGCCTTCGCAGTCGGCTGTTGGTTTTGCAGAACTCCTCGTGTTTGGTAAAATTCAATTGAATTCAAGCTGTGATGCGATCAGGACTTAATTGTGTATAGGTACTAACTGCTTTAGCACTAACCATTTTCATGTATTCATTTTTTTATAGGCATTCTACAGTTTAACAAGATTTTTTTTAAGGACTTAATGCAGATTTGATATGGCCAAAATGTTGAAAAGATTTAAATTCGAAGTTTTATTACTGCATTTTGTTGTATATTAGAGATCGTGACCTCAACATGTAAAGTCTTTATAATTAAGTAAGTTTTTTTTTAATTTATTACAACATTTAACAAATTTTGATTTTAATTATTTTTAATATAAACAACAATTTTAATTGAAGTTTGTACTTGTTGATAACTAATTCTTTGTAGATAACGAATAAATATGTGAAACCAAACATAACGTTTACTGCTTGTAACGGTACTGCTTATCGAACGTCTCCTCCGCCTTCATTGTATATTTATTATTATTTTTTAATTATCACATAAAAAATAATGTTTTTTTTTTTAAACTTAAAAATTTAAATGTTTTGGGTATCACTTCACAATGAACAATTCTTACCGAAGACATAGTTTCTTAAAAAAAAACAATTTTAAGTAAAAATTATTAATTTTTTGTTTCTGCTCAATATCGAAATAATTATGAATCGAAAAATAAAGAAAGAGAAAACATTAATGAGATGTCATCTCATCCTATACTTCTTGCCACTTTCGAAGTAATGCCACTGTTGCAAGTACAATCAAAGTAAAACTTTGCTACAGCAGCAATTTCATCAAATCAAAATTTGGCGCTATGCCGAGTGAGTACATTAGTAGTGTAAATTGCAGTAGCAATAAGGTGGACAAGTCTACTCAGTCGGAGTGGTAGATGATACACATTCCCGAGCAACTTTTTGCAGTATGGTAACGATGATGCACTACCATATTGGATGCCATAGCATCATGCATACATCGTATTTTATTTATGCACACAATCAGTGGCAGTACTGGTGGGGAGACGGTGTTGAGTGCAACCTCAACTTTACTAGTTTTTGATGCCAATGTATCCACACCGCACCTCACTTGAAAAAAACAAAGCAAAGATGGACACACACATGTACTCGTACGTGTAAATGTTCCCGAAGCTGCAATGTTTTTTAATGTGCATTTTGCAATATGTTGCTTACCATATTCACCAAATTAAATGAATACTGATGGAAATTTCAGGTCCATGACGAAAAGTAAGCATAAGCTATCAGTTAGAGACAACGCCTGTAAATATTTAAAAATAAAACAAATATGAAAAAAAAAAACATTTGTGCAATTTTTAGTTAATTAAAATAAATCAACGATAAAATCAAGTTTTTTACAATCACTTTTGTCTGGGTTGTTTTCAATAAATAACTTCACCAAAACTATTGCGTCGATTTTTGCGATATGTGCAATAATTTTTTTAAAAAGGGTCATAAAAATATAATAAAGGGATTGGAAGTGGATTTTTTTATAGCATAATTTTATGCCTACTCAAAATTTGAAATAATAAAGTTAGTATTAAATTTTAGAATTTAATGCATTTATCAGGAGAATATTTTGTTAAAGAAAGAAAAAAGATATTCCTTAACGCCCACTTTTTTATATAAAAAAAAAGATTAAAAGCGGAACGGAGAAAAAGTCCCGTTTCACTTTGTTCTCCGCGTTAGCGTTTTGTTGCTGAGTTTTCACCGTAAAATATAAATTTTTGAACATGTATTTTTATTTCCTTGTTGCATTGCAATGTATATATTACATATTTACTTGTGTACATACAATCAACTGCACATAAGACAATGATTTCAGTTATTATACATATTATTATTACACATATTAGTGTAAATGTAACAGTGCCCCTCATGTTACCATTTTGGGTTTCAATTAAAAATTTTTCGAACATTATATTGTATTATGAATGCTAACTCTTGTAAAAATAAGTAAATGCTTTAAGAAGTTATTATATTTTGTAGTTTGTTTGAAAACAAAATTTGTTTTTTAGATATTGTTTACTTTTGCAATCATTTTAGATAAAATTTGTAAAAACAAATTTACGAACACAAGAGTAAATTAAAATGTTGATATACATATCTGATTTTCTTAAAATGACCTTTATTAATCGGAACGCTTTCGTGGTTTAATTGTTTAGTTTTTTTCGGAGCAAGGAAATAACAAGTTTGTCAATTTGGTATTCGAGTGAGATGTAATAAATGAGACCTTTCAGTTTGTTTCTTAAGTCTTTCGTTTGGATTACGCACATAAGAACTGATTAACGCTTTTAACAACAAACACATATGAGATTCGATATTTGTTAATGTTATTTCGTAAATAACAATTTCATAAGCAAAAACTATTAAAAAATTAAAATATATCTAATAATAAATAAAAACTCGAGTTTGTACATAGGAACTAATAACAAAATTTTGTTTCTTGCATTTGAAACTCCGCAAGTTCTATTTTAAAACCAAATTTAACATAACAAAAAAAAAACAATTTATGAACAAAAAAAAATTACTACGGTATGGTGAAACTTGTCTTCTATCCGACCAGAGTCCAATCGTTAATTGAGGTATACACACTTGAAACTCATAAATTCACCAACACACTCCAATTAAAGAGAAACACACACTTGTCACACACAATGGCAACATAAAAAAATTCGCTTTTATTAATTTGATTTTATTTACTAGAAAAATTAAAAATGTTTATTCAATAAAATGGATTATTTTATGAAATGAGTTGTTGTTCTTTTTTCAATTTCAAGAATTCAATAATAACAACAACTCAAAAATGAACTCAGTGTAAAACAACGCACGTCAAACCACGCACAATACTCTTGCTAGACTGAAGGAGAGAGTTTTCTGCCAAAAATAGCCAACAAACTAAGAAGCAGAGTATACAGTATGTTAGCCGATGAGAACCAGCAATTTAGCATAAAGAGTCGTTCGTTCCTCGTCTCGTGTTTGCTCACAAACAAACTTTTTCTTCGTCTTTCGCTGTTGTACTTGTTTACTGACTTTTCCTCCTTGTGTAGTTTGCTGTCTTTCTTGTCTTCTTAGCCTCTCGATTCATACACAAACGATTCGTTTTTGCGTAGTTCTTCGGTTCGAATTTATGTAGGCTTGTTGCAAGCAAGCCAAAAGAGGCCACTTCACTGCTTGCAATCAGATATTTTTACGAAGAATTAACCACTCAAATTTTCGTTCACTTATTCCACAAGTTTACTTAGTATTTCATATATTTTCACGTTTTAAAATATATTCTAAAAATATTAAAAAATTGCTATTTATATATTAACAAGTTGTTCTGCAAACTAAATGTGGTTACCATTTTGTTGCATACCCAACGTATTAATATTTTTAATAAAATAAATTTTTTTAATATGTTAAAATTCATAACTTTTCCATTTGTCATGAAAGACAAAAACTTGTTATTTTAATTATTTATTCATTTTTTGTTTTTTTTTTCGATGACAAGAAAAACAGTAAGTTATTATAGTTAAGCGACTATTCAATATCGCAATCACATTAGGATGGTTCTTGATTTAGAAATTATACTATAAAATATTTAAATAACAATATTTTAATAAAAACAAGTAAGAAATTATAGTCGGCTATACCGACTATTACAAATGCACCACATTGTAAAATATCAGATTCAAATTAGGGTAGTTCATGATACTATTTAAAAAAAATTTAATCTTGAAACACCCTAATTTTATACATCTTGAACCACCCTATTAGATAACTCAAAAATCTTGCACTGCCAACAAAAGTCTTGAAATAAGCGAGATTCTATTAAATATTTATAATTTTTGAATCATGCTCTTGATGTTGCATTTTGAGTTTTGGTTATGTTCTCGAAAGTAAAATTAGATTTTGATCTTGATCTTGTTTTAAAAAAATTCAAAACGCAAGAAAATTTGAGAAGTAATACCGGTGACCCTTGATTCGATAACAGTTTTGATCCTGCTTCTAAATAGTAAAACTGGGACAGCTAGTTCCGGCACCATCTCAGAAATCTTCCAAGTTAGGTCATAGCCATTTAGTTACCTTTTGTATTCCTGTGTCCTAGAACCCAGATGACGTTGATTTTGTGGCTGAGACCGAGCATTCCTGCATTGTAGAACGAATTTTGAAGCTATAACATTAGCAGATAATATCTTAATCACTGCCTGACTGTCGGAGAATATGGCTACGATCTTCCTACGGTGTTTAGAGAAACCCAGGTATCTACAGATGATCAATCTAAGAACTGTTTTCGTTGAAATATAGTCAGTCGTTGCAGGCACCACCTCTTTAGGTAGCGTACCCAGAATTGCACTGTGGCCATAAGTCCTGACCCTGCCATAACCCTGTGTCGTTAAGCCTTGAAGGTGTGCAAGCGGGAGAATATGCATAAGTACATTTACCACATCTGAGGGACTGGATAGCGGAGTCTCAGGTATGTTAATGCAAGTAGATCGCTGCACCCTTCTCAATTTAATATATTGTAGTTTTTCCTAAGCGCTGGCCACCATACGTGTGCTTCGTAAGTGAGAATCGGTCGAGTTATAGCCCTGTATATCTAAAGTACCATTTTATACTGGATATCCCAAATTTAACCGAATGTTTTATTGCAAGTATAATACATTACCCGGATTACCTCATGCAGAGCCATATCAGTGGATCTGCTTCTGAGGTAAGCATGCTGCGAATTCGAAATTCCTCCATCTGATACTGAAATATGGTGGTCAATGTGGTTGCCCGGGTTTTGATTTCTAATAGAAATATGTTTAAGTTAATTATAATAGTTGATTTAAATTAAAAAACTGTCCATTCTTGCACGCTTTTTCCGTAATTATATTTACGTGTATAATATATAGTATATGTGTCAAATTGTGTACTTTCACATTCAATTATTATATCACTTCAATTTTAATTCACTTTGTTGGTTGGTTATTATAGTCATCATATAAAATCAAGTTTTTAAGTTACGGCGGTGGTTCAAGTTCGCCTACCAGTTATTTCTTTGTGCAATTATAAATAGTTTTAAGTTAAATCTAATTTAATAATTTTTATAATTTAACATATACATACTCGTAGTTATGTTATTACTGTTTCATGTTAAATGTTTATTGTATTTATTAAGAAGTTAATTTAAATTTGCGAGTCAAAAATAATAATAATTAAACAAATGCACAAATATTGGATTGAGAAAATACTACATAGTGAATGTGGCATTTGTGTAATCCCGCCCACTTTATTTGAATCAGAGAATTTTTGCTCCCAGAACCTGCATGTCAAAACAATACTTAATAATATTAGTAACAATGTTGCAGTTATGCAAGTTATGCAATTCCAAGCCACTTTACTTTAAACAGTAAAATGTCATTAGGGGCATCATTATGCTAAATTTTATCATTACAGCACGCATTTTTCAGAAGATATAGCGGTATATGTAAAATGGGCGTAATAGTAGTTGTGTGCCAATTAATGTAGAGCGTTCGTTGTTCTACTGTAGACTAAGTTTATCGGACCACCCTCAAATATACGTCCGTTATGTACATAGACGCACCGCCCGATAGAGGTCGATGGTCCGATAAGTACTTAGCCTACAAAAAAAAACGCAAATTTTGGAAAAGTGGCTATTTTTTTCTCAAAATAGTGTCCGTTTAGCTCGGTACACTTGACTCTGCTATACTCTAACTTCTTAAACATGTCTCGTATGTGTTATTTGCATAATTGTACACAGCATAACATATTTTTCTAATTTTGCAAAACACTCCTTTATGCCAAATCGCTAAAGCATTAAACTGTCAATCAATGTCACTTCAGCAAAATATTTAAACTAATTAGAGAAATCACAATTACTAGTATGTGTGTGTTTAAGCAGTGTCTAAAAAACTACCCCAGTCGGCATTTTCGTTAGCGCTACCTAGACAAAGCCTTTCTGACTATCCTTTTAGAGAAAGTTTTTGTGGAAGGTGTAAATTAAAATGGCTTCTAATGCAAAGCAATTTAGGTCGGCGACTACTTTGTGCTTAGCGAAATGTAAAAATTTTACATTTTGTGTGCATTATTTAACATACACAATAAAAGTAAATAAAAACGAAACATAACAATTTGTACATTTTTATCCAACGTCTTCCTACTATGTTGGTAGCGGCGACAGCGCAGCACAATTCTCTAATTGGTTGTCAAAATCAAAACAAAAGTTAAATTTAAATGAAATATAAAAGTGAGTGAAATGTGTAAAAGAGGAAACAGCAAGGGTTATATGAATCGAAAAATATAATAAGATATAATAAAAACAGACTTCTAAACCAATTGCGTTTGTGCAGAAATGTGTCGCATCTAAACAGTTTGAGAAACTCTAAAATATTCCTTTAGCGCCTATTAAAGCGCTTTCTAAAGAAGAGATATTTCCAGAGATATAGACGGTGGAAGAAAGCAAAAAAGTAATATAGTGGTTCTAAATCACCTTGTCGAAAAATATTCTCGGAGTACTCCCTAAGGAAGGCAAAGCAACCTTAAAAAGCGGGACATTTCCTACAAAAAGAAAGGAGTGTGGCAGTGGAATGGGAATGGAAGGCCTCTTCTTTGCCAGGAAGGACTTTAAAAGCGCTTTTTACCCCAGAAATTGCCGACTGGGCTGATTCAAATTCAATAAAATTTACATTGATAAACTAAACAAAATCTCATATTGCCATGTCGTGCTTGCGTGTACTGACGTGTTTGATAATTTTAACAGTTTATTTATATTCTGCACACACCGCCATTAAGGACGAACATGTTATTACCAACTTCATTGTACATTTGGCTAAAACAAAGCAGACCATTGTATTTGCATGTGACTCAAAAGGTATTTAAACGAAAGAAAAACAAAGCAACTAACTGATATAAATGCATAATTAATTTAAGATTTAATACGAGTATCTGCGGCTTTTCTGTACTGGAATCAAATGGTATATCCCGTCAACTTAAACTCCAACTTCACGTTAACGCATTTGTTGACTCGTAAAAACTATGCAAAAACATCTTTAATTGTGGATTGCTCATGCAACAATAGAAGCAATCTTCTTGAAGCAGCCTCTGATTTGCGGTATTTCAATAGAACCTATCAATGGATGCTTTGGGATGCTGACAATTTTGGCATTGACAATTTATTACCCGCACAGTTAGATTACGTGGGACCAAATGCACAAATAACTTACGTTAATAACAGCGAGTCGAATTACATGTTTTGGGACGTGCATTCTAAAGGACGGCATTTAAACTGTGCATTGGAACTGAACTTGATTGTGGAAAGTAAAAAGGTTTCCTTAGGTGGACATGACACCTACACAGTTATACACAACAACATATTGATGTTACAGGGTATACAATTTCGGGACAAGTTCAATGGGATAAGTTTAAGAGGCGCCAGTGTGGTAAGCGTAATAAAAAATTCAGTGAGTATGCGTAAAAGGGTCGTACAAAACAACAAAAAAATTTATTCGTAAAACGTTCAGTCCAAAATTCCTAAAGTTCACTAAAAAAATTCTTCGCCACGTGCAAGCACGTCTATAAATTTCTTCTAGTAACACCCATAAGGAGGCGTAGTAAGTATGTCAATATGTAAATATATATAAATGATAAACCTGGAAGTATCATAAACTGCTCACAAATGGGCGTTATATTATCAAAACTACTCCCCCTCCCATACAAACTCACCCTTTTTATGAGAAAAGCAATTTATTTAAAATAGTTTAGATAACCAGTTCAAATTCAGAATTTTACGCTTTAGTGGTAACTTAAAATTCTTCACGAAATATTGACATGATCGGATAAAAACAACGCCCACTAATAATAGAGACATATCACATGTGTGCTACAAGAATTAAACTTTTTTGGTGTCTCTGAAACAGCGGAGAGTATGTAAGCTTCGGCATAGCAGAAGGTAATTCTCTTCTTAGTTTAATAAAATTATATTTAACGAAATTTAACATTCACTTCAACACTTTCAATTTTATTGTCAAACAGTCGAGGGGTCACATGTGACAAACTACCGTCTGTAAATTCTTCTGTTTTCACCTTAAATCACTTGCGCGATTTAGTGCAGTACTAGCTGCAAGCAAAAATCTAAACGGTTCGACGTCTTCATAGAAAAAAGACTACATCGAAGAAGAGCGCAACAAGCGATATCCCCTTTGAATGCTTTCAATAAAGCTGAGCGAGGTGAACTTTGACATCCTTATGAAAAAATTCGCCTTGGAGACTACGTGCTCATTTTTTTAACGACACACAATTTTCTTGTTTAACGATAAGTGAAATTATCGTCAACGAGAGGCTCAAGCCAAATGCAGGTTCTTCTGGCTCCACTCCAATACGCAATAGCAAAAAGAATTTTTTTCGTTTAATTTCTTATAATGTTGCTAATTTAAACTGTAAACTTACATACGGGGTAGCCCGATGAGTGCTTAGCCTACAAAAATTTTTTTTTTTGGAAAGTGGCTATTTATTCCTCAACATAGTCTACTTTTAGTTTGGAAAATACGTTTTATCGGGGTCTGCAAAGTAGATCTCCCTCGGGCGGTGAGGCTAAGTTCTTATCTCTTATATAAATGGCTTTAATATCTTATTCTTGTACGATAACGGAATTGATTTTTTAAGTTTCTATACCCTTCGCCAAGTGCAAGTGCTTAGCCTACAAAAAAATTTTTTTTTGGAAAGTGGCTATTTATTCCTCAACATAATCTACTTTTAGTTTGGAAAATACGTTTTATCGGGGTCTGCAAAGTAGATCTCCCTCGGGCGGTGAGGCTAAGTTCTTATCTCTTATATAAATGGCTTTAATATCTTATTCTTGATTGATTTTTTAAGTTTCTATACCCTTCGCCAAGTGCAAGTGCACTTAATTTGAATTGATCATTTATAATGCCCGCCGGGATTGTCAAAATTTATTGTCGCTAAATTGACACAACTGTCTTCTATAATGCCGATGAAAATTTTAACAATCCCTTTAAGCGGTCTTTAAATGAATTGTTCCCGGTAATTTTTTGACAGAATTACTTTAAAAAGGTGTTCCACTAGGGCATAAGAGCAATCAGTATATACAATTTCAGCTCAATTACTCTAACGGTTTTTTTGCTATCGTGCTAACAAGAAATGATGACAGACAGACGGACAAGGTAAAATAGATTCGATTCTGAGCAAGAATATATATGTCTATATCTATCTTGAGTATTTGTCTACGTTACAAACATTGCACCAAAACCAATATACTCATGCACCACTGAGTGGTGCATAAACACACTTAAACTCAGGTGTATAAATTGAAACAAAGAAAATGGTCGATTTGAAAATGTTTTATTTTTGGTTTTCGAGTGGAATGATCGTTTATTGAGTCCGAACTTTGATTAAAAATTTTTAAAATCATTTTCTATAAAATTAATTACACAAAAGTTGCTAGTCAAATAATCATGAATTATGCCAACATTTTTAATGCTGTTCCCTGTGAAATGTTTGGTAACAAAATATTTTGCAAACTCATACAATAATAACAAGAAATAAAAACAGTAAATTTATAAAATTGACTTTAGGTATTCTTTAGTGATTTTAGGTATTATTAAAAAAGTAAAAAATATAAGGACATAAACTAATAAAAAAAAAAATTATTTCATAATTGGTTATGTGCACTGTAACAATTCTTATAAAAAAAAAATCTCTGAAAAGAAAGAAGAGAACAAACGGAATAAACCCTTCGATATGTGCTCGTGGCAAGTGGTAAAAGAATCGCCTGTCTGCTGTATGTATCGATTTAAATTTATGGGTTGTCAGGTGTGATTTATTCCACTGTTGGTTGACAAAAGAAGGCAAGGTCCTGAACCGGGTTTGGAGATTGCTACATTTTTCTTTTTTACATTACATACTATTGTATTTTTCAATATTTTAATTTATAATTTCATAGAAAGAAACAAATAATGCTCATATGGATTTTTTAAAGGCCTAATGAAAGGCCTCTACCAAATGTTCCGTTGATTTGAATACACCTACTAGACAATATTTTTACTGTTTTTAGATCGACCAAGACGATATTACAACAAACGAACAAGTCGAACGAATTCTTTCACGTCCTGCAAAGGATTCTGGTGTGGCTGCCTTTATAAAATATCATTACGAGTTATTACGAATATTGCGCGATCGTTTTAATTTTACGGTTAACTTTCGTAATGCTCGCGGCTGGGCCGGTCGTCTTGGTAACACGAGATTTCGTCTCGGCTTTCTTGGTATAATGCAACGTAACGAAGCCGATATTGGTGCATCAGGAGCTTTCAATCGAATTAACCGCTTCGCAGAGTTCGACACAATTCATCAAAGCTGGAAATTTGAGACAGCATTTCTATATCGCTTTACACCGGATTTAAATACACACGGCAAAAGTGGGAATTTTCTCGCACCATTTGATGGACAGGTTTGGTTTTTTATCGTTGGAACATTGTTTGCGGTAAATTTTATATGGCGTCTGGTCATTTGGATACACGAACGTTGGCGCTTTCAAAAGCTCCCACAACATAAAGAGAGATTACGCCAAGAACAGCCATTGCAGCCCAACCAAATATTTTATTCTACTGAAAGTGATGATACTTTGGGTAATGACTTTATTGATGAGACCTCTCTAACCGGAGTGACATTAAAGACGTTTGCTGCCGTTTGTCAGCAAGGAATGGAGCCCATACCAAAAGGCTTATCTTCACGAACAATCATATTAACAACGTTCCTATTTTCGTTACTTATGTATAATCACTATACATCTTCTGTAGTTGGAGGTTTATTAAGCAGCACTGCGCAGGGTCCATCAACCATTGACGAAATCATTTCCAGCCCGCTAAAGTTATCGTTTGAGGACATTGGCTACTATAAGGTTTTATTTCGAGTAAGTGCCTAAATTTGTATCTTACTAACATATATACAAGAGTATAGTATATCTACATTCTTAAAGTTTTTAATAGCAATTTGGCGTGCACATTTTTCTCGTTGTAATTTTTCCCAAAAATGGGACAGCAAGAGAGTTTTTTATTTCATACAAGCTTGTAGTGCCCAGCGTTGCCCGCGTTTTGTTTTGAATATAAATATGTGTAAGCTAATTATTGTAGATAGCAAAACTTCGTTGAACTCCCCGTTGTAGCGATTCTGGTGGTGGGAATTAAATTGATCCAACCACTCCCATTGTTGGTAATGTTGTCAACAGTGACCATACAAATAATGAAAAGAATAAACATTCATTTTTATATATAGATAGATTATTTTAACTCATATTAAGTTACTTCTCAATGAAAAAAATGTGATAATAACTCTGTGAGTTTCTGATTGGACTCTGAATCCAATCGAGTAAAGCCACCCTGGTTCAAATCAAATCAAAGAAATTTAAAAGGAATCATACTTAATATTACATACATATGTACAACATTGTTAAGTATCACAATCAAATTAGGGTGGTTCATGACTTAAAAAATATATTATTAGTTTGTTTTTTAAATAATATTTTATTTAATTTTATAAATCATAAACCACCTTAATTAGATTAATTTACTTATTTTTGATCGTTTGTGTTCCAAAATAACCAATTTAAGTTATGAGGGCTTTATTTTAACATATAATAAAACAACCAACATGAATCACCCTAATCGTTTCCAAAACTTAATTAGTTTCCCGTGATATCAAAAATAACAGTATTTTTGCAATAGTGGAATTTTTCATGGGCGGATTAGATGAGACAAGAGTACAATTTCATCTCAATATCTCTAACGGTTCTATCGATATCGTGTTAACAAGAAATAAATACAGACCGACGGACAAATTCATATATTTTTATTCTGATCAAGAATATATGTACACGAGTATATGTGTCTATACCTATCTTGATTACAAACATTTGATCAAACAAAATATACACAACTGTGTGGTGCATAAAAATTTTGTAACTAGTAAGAAAACATAGTAAGAGAATTATCTTCGGCTTTGCCGAGGCTCACATACCCCCTGTTGTTTCAGGGACACCAAAACTATTCTTCGATGGTGTCTTCATGTGTCTTTTCTGAACTGTAACTATTTTTTATCCGCAAAAAAGAGAGAGTTGTATGGGAGGTGGGCGTGGTTCTTATCCGATCTGGACCATCTTAGAACTGAACCATAGCCTGGAGAATAAGAGAATAAGGAATGTTTTACTAAAAATAAAAACAAATGTACGTGGGAAAAAATGTATAACCAAATGCTGCAATTAAAAACATTGATTTGTAATTTAATCTTAAATACCTGGGGATACACATTGACTCTTCAAGGAACACATAAAAGCCGTCAGCGAAATAACCGACCGAATAATTCAGTATAATAATAACAATAATAGCGCGCTAACCCAGCTTATGCCCTAGTAGGGAATTATGCTTCTTTTAGCACATAAGTGATACATGTCTTCATTATAACTGGACGTTCTTCTTATCGGATCACGCCCATTTCTTGTGAGCCGTTTTGAGGCACTACTGAAGTGCTACCATTACTGGATATTTGCACTAGAACTATTTTAATTTTCCACCGCGCTTGAAAAGGGGTGCTTTGTATGGGAGGAGGTAGTAGTTTTGGTCCGATGTAATCGCTGGGACAGACGGACGGACATAGTTAAATCGACTCCGAATCCGACGTTGATCATTTATATATATATAAATATATATATATATGATGACTATAATTTCTAAACACCCAACAGGAAGTTCAGCATGCTAAGATATTAAAATTGGTGTAAAAGTACCCAACTACTTGTATATACAAATATAAGTCCAGAAAAAGCGAGCAAGATTGAGCAACTAGTTTAAGTCAACTAATTATCATAAATATATTTCTGTTAAAAATAAAACACGGGCAACGCTGGGTACCATATATATATTGGTATCGGCTGATTTATGCTTGAAAACTGTCGAAAATTGGGTTCAGCGTCTAGACTTCTGCAAGCGTTTTTCAATAAGAGCGCTACAAAAGTTTTTTTGTCCATATCATCCAATTGGGGCCAAAAATATATTCGGTTATCATTGAACGGTAGCGATTCCCGTTCACAGCAACGTGCCGGTCTTGATCATCACGGAAGAAGTACGGCCCAATGACGCGGCCCATAAACCGCACCAAACCATAATTTTTTCGAGATGCAATGATGACTCATGGAGTACGTGTGGATTGCTGCCTGACCAATAACGCATATTTTGCTTATTGACGAAGCCATTTAGCCAGAAATGAGCCTCATCGCTGAAGATGATTTTTTGATAAAAATCTGATTCATTTTGAAGTTGTTGCTCAGCTCAATTCACAAACATACGACGCTTCTGGTGGTCAAGCAGCTTCAGTTCTTGCGTTAATTTGATCTTGTAAGGATGTAGGCCAAGATCTTTTCGTAAAATTCGCTACAACGACGTCACAGAGATGCCCAACGCTTGAGAACGACTTTTGAGAGACACATTTGGACTTTTTTGAACTGAAGCCTCAACGGCAGCAATAATCTCGACACTACGGGCACTTCTTTGTCTCACTGGCACGGGAACATTTTGTACTGTGCCTGTGGTTTCAAATTTTTCTACTAGACGCTCAATTGTTGATCTGGTAGGACGATTATGATGACCATAAATTGGACGTAGCGCTCTTAAAGTTGAGGCCACTGACACTGAATTTCGGTAGTAAATTTTAATAATTTTGACTCGTTGTTGGCTCGTATATCTTTCCATGATGAAATGGCAAACTTTACTGAAGAAATATGTCAAGAAAGCGGGAAAAAATATGGCGTCGTTTGCTGTCCCTATCGGTCTACTTTTGAAGCGTCCCTTTTGAAAAATCCTTTATATATATACAAATGCCCAAATATTATTGGAAACTAATACAATTTTTTTTTAATCACAGGAAAGCAAATCTCCACTTATTACACGCCTTATCACCCACAAAGTTTTGCCATCCAGAGACCATCGTGATTTGCCTGTATACACACATATTGAGGAAGCGATTCCATATTTAAAGAATGGTAGCACCGCTTTCCACTGTGAAGTAGTCGATGCGTATCCGGAAATCGCTAGACTCTTTGATGTGAGCGAAATTTGCGATCTTCGCGTGGTTTCGGGATTGATGGAAACACAACTAATGAATTGGGTCGTTCATAAGAATAGCCAATATACGGAAGTTTTTCGTATCGCGTAAGTATATTTATTAATAACTAGCGAATGCCCGGCATGCGTTGCAATGCCAATTTAAAAAAATGGTAGCAGAACTTCCCGGTACTTTCGTTAGTAATGGAACTTCCCGGTACTCCCGTTAGTTAGCGGAACTTCTCGGTACTCACCGTTGTACCAATTCTGAGTTACGGCTGTGAAATTATCGGCATACAAAATCAGAAACAAAATCCCAAATTTTTAGGAGCAATATTAGCAATGTCATCGTATATTTTTACTTAATTAAATAAATTGAGGACGTAATAAGTGGGCGTGGCAAATTTTGTGTATCATGTTATTCTTCCCGGTGCATCCCGTTACATGTTTTCTATATAGCACATCATCACATGGTGGTAGGCATAAAAATGATCCACCCTTTTTTGAAAGTGTGCATTAAATTTATCCAACCACGCCCATTTTTGGGGAAGTTATCGACAGTGCCAATACAAACTCAGATACCAAATTTCAGATTTTTATGAGCTTATTAGCCACGTTATCGCATATTTTCTTTTTTTCAAATTGATACAACCTCGTCCATTTTTAGGGAAGTTGTCGACTGTATCTATACAATTATTATTATTTATTATTATTATGGGCCTTGAAGCACTGCGACCAACAAGATCTATTGTGCATGGCCTTTAGGTTTAATCCCTATATTTTTAGGCTTTTAATAAATTTTAGCATTAATTGGAGATTGTTGTTCCAAAGTTTGTATGGATTTACAACAGTGTCACCGAAGTGACAAAATCTTTGTCTGCCGAGTGCAGGACATTCGCAGAGTATATGCTCTGAACTTTCAGTATCCATTTCACAGAAACGACAGCTGTCAGTGTCAGAAAGACCTAACTTTTTTTGGTGATATCTTAGGTTACAGTGACCCGTGAAGTACCCAGCTAAAATGCGTAAGTCCTCTCTATTAAGTGAAAGTAGCTTGCTAGATATTCCCTTGGATGGATTGAGGAATCGTTTAGCTTGACGTTGACCTGAGCTATTAAGCCAGTGATCGGCAAATTTCTTTTCTCCAAGTTTCCTGATAGCTTCGTTGGAGTGGCTTTTTGAAAGACCACAGAAGGGCTCAGGACCAATGAAGGGCATGATTGCACCTTGTTTAGCTAAGTAATCAGCTTTTTCGATTCCCTCATGGCCTTCATGTCCCGGAACCCATACTAATAATACTGTGATAAAATTACCCAGTATATTTAGCAGGATTAGGCAGTCAAAAGCCATTTTTGAGGTGAATTTGGTTGCTTGCAGGGCTTTTAAAGCCGCTTGACTATCAGAGAGAATGTAAATATGTGCTCCTCTTATTTCCTGCGAAGGCACTCCCTCGCACAGATTTCAATTGCATGCATTTCAGCTTGAAAAATTGTTGGGTATACACCCATTGGGATTGATTTTTTGAATTTGGGGCCAAGTATTCCCGCCCCTGTTTTACCATTTTCAAGTTTTGATCCGTCTGTAAACCATATTTGGGAGCCCGGTTTAAAATTTATTGAATTGGTTCTCCAAATTTCGCGATCATTAATAATGATTTGAAAATTTTTAAAGAAGGTTGGTTTTGAGGATAAGGTATCGACTCTATATAACAAGGGACTTTGTTGAAGATTTTCTAAAATCTTTAAGTGCCCCTTAAAATCACCGCTTTTTAATTCGGCGATACCCTCTAATCTCAAGGCGCCACGAATGGCTTCCATTTCTATTAGAATAGGTAGTGGAGGGATGTTTAAGAGCACCCCTAGTGCATCAGTTGGACAGGTTTTCATGGCACCTGAGATACTGACGCAAACAAAGCGATGCAGTTTGCTCAATATGTCTGCTGCCTTTCTTTGTTTGACCTTAGGCCACCATGCAAGAGATGCATAAGTGACTATTGGTTTAATAACTGTGGTGAATGTCCAGTAGATCATTCTGGGATTTAGACCCCAGGTTTTACCAAAAAGTCTTGTACAGGCAAAGAATGCCCTAGTTGCCTTTTTTGTAATTTTCTCAAGATGAGGGTTCCAAGTTAGCGTTTTATCAAGGATTACTCCTAGGTAATTTGCTTCGTTGGAAAATTTGATTGTGGTACCGTTGAGGACCGGACATGTAAGATTAATGTTCCTTTTCCTGGTAAACGGCACCAGTGCAGTTTTAGTCGGGTTGATGGAGAGCCCTTTTTCTACACACCATTTGTTAATTATTAGTAAGGCTTGTTGCATGCGGTCCGAAATGGTCTGCTCATGCCAGCCTACTATATGCACTACTAGGTCATCTGCGTAACCTTGTGTGTGAAAACCAAGGCTATTTAGCTTGTAAAGGAGTTCATCTATAACTAGCGTCCACAGAAGCGGAGAGAGTACACCCCCTTGCGGGCAACCTCTTGTGGCTGTGATAGATCTCAATTCTCCTCCAAGCTCTACGCTAATAGTCCGAGATTTTAGCATTGCTAATATCCATTTAATAATGGATGACGATACTTCTTTTTGAAGAAGGGCATTGCTTATTGCCTCATAAGAAGTGTTATCAAAAGCTCCTGATATGTCAATAAATGCACACAGAGCTATTTGTTTGGATTCAAGAGCCTTTTCAATTACTGTTTTCAGGCTGTGTATTGCAGTCTCAGTAGATTTGCCACATTGATAGGCAAATTGTAGCCTGTGCAATGGGAAAGTAATTAGGTTGTTTTCCCTTATGTGTTGATCCAAAATCTTTTCCATCGTCTTTAGGAAAAATGAGCTGAGGCTAATAGGTCTGTAAGATTTAGGTAGTTGGTTCGGCTTTCGCCCTACCTTTGGAATAAACACTACTTTAACATCAGCCCACTTTGTAGGAATATGTCCTAGCAAGAGACTTGCTTTAAATAATCTAACCAGTGTAGGGACAATATAGGTGGAACCTTGCTGGAGTAAGCAAGGGTATATCCCATCTGGCCCCGGAGATTTGTATGGACTAAATGATGATAGAGCCCATTGTACCCGCTTTTCATGGAACAATCTATTTGTCAGTTTAATGTCTTCAATACTGCTAGATATCGAAGATTCCATCAGTATTGGGTGCTCATTGGAGACTGAACAACCCGGAAAGTGAGTGTCCAGCAGTAGTTGGCTGGTTTCTCCCGGGGTTTTTGTGAAGTTACCATCTGGCTTTTTCAGGGTACATATGCCGTTTGAGTGATCTTTTACTAAGGCTTTTTGAAGGCGAATTGCATCTGGAAGATTGGAAATCTTCTCACAATGATCCCTCCAAGTAGCTCTTTTAGATTTCCTCAATTCTATGTTATAGTCGGTTAGAGCATTTCTGTAGGAAAACCAATCTCCTGTTAGTTTTGCTCTATTAAACAGCTGCCTTGATTTATGTCGGAGGTCACTAAGCTTCTTATTCCACCAGGGAACATCCCTTCGGAGTTTTTGCGCTTTTACAGGACAACTTTCATGAAAGGCACTCGAAATATTTGAATGAAGCTCTTTTGCCTCCAATTCAAGCTCAGATATCAGAGCAATATGCTTTTTTGAGCAGTTAACACTTTCTTGTAAGTTAAAGTGGAAGATATCCCAATTGGACTTTTTGGGATTTCGGTAAGTTTTTTCCTGTGTTGCAATAGTACCCACATCGAACCGTATGTGCCTATGATCAGACATGGATGTTTCTTGTGACACATGCCAATTTGAGACTTCGGACGACACATTGTGACTTGCGAGAGTAAGATCTAAGACTTCCCCCCGTATTGCATTAATGAAAGTCGGTTCGTTTCCTCGGTTAAGTAAAGTTAAGTTATACCTAAGTAAAAACTCAAGAAGGTACTCACCTCTTGGGTTGATGTTAGTACTTCCCCATGTAGTATGGTGCGCATTCGCATCGCAGCAGAGGATCCACCGAAGATGTCGTTGCTGACAGTAGTCCGCTAGGGCTATAACTTCCCTTGTTGGAGCCATGTCAGTTTCTCCCGGTAGATAGGCCGAGGCAAGGATGACCTCATGCTCCCCTTTGCTGGTAGGCACTTTTGCCCATATCGCTACAAGATCCTCAGAAATGAACTGTGAAATTGGAAGATAGGTTAGTTCTTTTCTTACTAACAATGCCGCTCTGGGGCGATCTTTGTTAGTGGCGTAGATTAACTTACCGTTAGTGGTTTGGAGACCTTTAATGACTCCTTTGTGCACCCATGGTTCTTGAATAAAAATTATATCCAAGAGTTCCTCGTTAAATCTCCTTACCAGTACATCCGAGGCTGCTTTGGCATGGTGGAGATTTATTTGAAGGCATCCGAGTTGCCTTTTCTTGAAAATGGGGTTTTGTGGTGGTAGGGTCATTAATTGGCCCTTTTATAGGCAATAGCTGCCCTCTTCTTGCCCCTGTTGCTACCTAGCAGAACCGCCTCCTCTGCGGATCTGTTTTCGCCTTTGCGAACACGTGGGTAGCCATGGTCCTGGCTGCGTCTGTCAGCACGAAGCGGTGGTCGCATTCTTATGCCTTCAGCGACCTTTTTACGTCTTTCGACGTCTGACGGAGCCTTCGGACCAGGTTTAGTTGTAGCCTTTTCTGCTGCTGCTCTTGAGCACGTTGGAAGCTCAATTGTTGCTGCTTTAGCAGCCGCTGAAGTAGATGGGCCGGCATTTAAAGGGCTTGTTGCCGGTGCCTCGACTCTAGCCTCATTCTTGTTTTTGGGGCGCAGTTGGATCTTCCCAAAGCCGTAGTTCAGCCAGAATTGACGATCCTTCATGGCGTCAACAGAGGATGGATCGATTGCGAAGGTTATCTCCGCAACCGTGCCTTTGCGTACCCGATTGAGCACCCGCCAGTCATGGACCCTTAGGCCGATGTTTTGACCGTTAATGAGGCTTAGTATGTCCTCCGTTGTTGTACTGTCCAACTCTGGGAAGTAACCAATGTAGATTTGGGGGCGTGGTAAGTCGCACTCTTCCACGATCTTTAATTCGGCATCCTTCCATGGCTTTAGTTTAGGCACTACTGCCTTTAGCCATTTGACTGTGTCATCGTTGCCACAGGAGATGACAAGCCACCCAGCACGGAAAGTACAACTGTTGAAAACAGGCTTATCTTTAGCAGCCTGGTTTTTGCGAATCGTCTCTAGGATCGCATGTTGTATGGCCTTCAGCTGATCAGTGGATCATAATGTTGTTGGGTAGTTGGGTGATATAATGCCCAGTTTTGTACTACACGTCACATCCTTATAAGACATTTGTGCCATGTCCACATCCCCCTTCAGGGTAGGCACTGCTGCCTTTGGCCTTTCAGGTTCCGTGACCATGACTGTCTTTTTAGGCGTGTGAGGTACCGCTCCAACATTAGCTCTCTTTAAAGAGTTTTGTTTAGGTGTGGTGCTGCTGGAGCGTTGACGCTTCAGGGTAACTGGGTTTTGCGCCAGTGCTCTTGCCTCCTCAATATTATGCCCCTGGCCTAGGAGGAATTTCAGACGTTTCCGGGCGGCACCACTGAGCCGCACCTTATTGTCACTTGCCTCTGCTGGTTTAGAGCCACGAGCTGGTGATGTTAGGAGCTTTTCCTCCTCATCCTTTGTGATGGTATCGCTGGGACCCAAGTCCACATCGTCGATATCCATGTCGCTGGCTTTAGACGGGCTTTGTGATGCCCTTATAGCCTGCGAAGTTGCTGGTAATTCGGCGCAAGTCGCCGAAAGGTCACTAAAGACCTGGTTTGTTTCAGGCACTACTGCCTCTTTCGAAATTATTTGTTTAATAGAATCCATTTGGTCCCACGAGTAAAGGGGAAAGAGAGTCAGCCACAACAGTGCCCCGGTGTTGCGGTAAGGCTAGTTACAACCAGAGGGCGCCCGATATCTGGAGGTCACCGTTAGAAGACACACTTACGTAGTGCCATTCATCCCTTAGGCACGGTATGATAACACCTGGGATTACGGGTTTTTTCGAGTTGACCTCTCTAGATCCGCCATTTTTTGTCGAAAGCAGGGGCACCTCGTGCAGGAGTGGCGGTTTACCACAATGGTCGGTCTTTAGGTTTCTATACAAACTCATATAAATTTTCAGATTTTTTGGAGCAATATTAGCGAAATAATCGAATTTTTTAACTTAGTTTTACAAATTGTAGGCGTAATAGGTGGGCGTGGCAAAATTTTCTTTGCCCTGAACCTAAGTTGGCGTGAGCATAGCAACTTCCCAAATTTTCATCACAATCGGATGAATGGTTTAGGCGCTAGGCGAAAAATAGAAAGATAGAAAGAAAGAAAGAAAGAAAGAAAGACAGACAGACAGAAAGAAAGTAAGAAAGAAAGAACGAAAGAAATAAAGAAAGAAGAATTCATTTTTATATATGTATATAGATAAGGATATTCATCCAAACGCATATAAGATTCATAAACTGCTTATTTATAAGTCCTCGTAAACGAACTGTCATAAATCGTATGAAGAATATTTTAGAGTTTCAAAAAATTTAATTTTGATTTACCAAAGTTCAACAGTTTCCCGCAACGAATTTGAAGTTCAAAAATGCACAATAGAAAATTTTTGCAAAAAAAATTTTTCCATTTTTTAAAAACCTAACATTAAATAAATAAATATTTTAACTTACTTTTTTCTTTCATTTTGATCATCAATATACTTTAAGTAAAAAACTCAAAGCTAAAATTTGAAAAAAGGTTTTACGAGAAGCATTTAATTAACAGAATCTACTTGATGAAATTTTTTTTAATTTCTATACTTTAAAAGGAAATAACTTGAATATTATAGAAAAATATATCTTAGGTCATACAGGCGACAGGGGGCTACACTCGAAGTAAAACTTGCATGGGTGAAATTTGTTAAAATTCTGTAAAAAATAAACTAGGATATGACAAATTCTCAATTCGCTAATTTGTTATTTAGAATTGAATTAAAAATAATTGGAAAATAAGTTTTTGGTCGTTGATACGATGGGAATCCCCCACACGCATTCAAATCCAAAATTGGTAGACGATGTTTGCTACAAGAAGGCAATTTTTGGTGTCACTAAAATAGCGTAGGGTATATGAGCTGAAAATAATACTCTTACTAGTTAAATTTAAAACAATTAAATTTACATTTTAAGTATATAGAAAAATTTATATATTTTATGGTGTAGAAAGATCCCGTTTAATCTCAAGTAAATATAAATAAATAATATAAATAAATATAAATATATATATATATATATATATATATATATATATATATATATATATATATATATATATATATATATATATATATATATATATATATATATATATATATATATATATATATATATATATATATATATATATATATATATATATATATATATATATATATATATATATAGATATATATATATAACATCTTTAAAAATACAACTTTTAAATCGTTACAAATTTATTTCCTTTTTTCTATTTTAAAACGTTTTCAAAATATCGCATGGAAAATGTACGAGATAAGTTTAAAAAGCAAAGGCGACATTTGTCTAATTTTACTTTTCAGCATGTGCTCAGCGCGTGAAGTGGGTTTCATTGAACGTTTATTGCGGCAGCGTCAACCAAAAAAGCCAAAATGTCAGGCTTTGTACACCGTATATCCAGTTAGTCTATCGGGCGCAAGTAGTGCATTTGTCGTGCTGTGTGGTAAGTTGAAATTCTAATTATTCCTAACAATTAAATTTTAAATAAATACACTAACTAATAGCTACATTAAGATTCAAAGATTCAAAGAAGATTGTACCAAAAGGTATATATTTGTAACGACCATAAAGTGGAGTGGTAGGTATGAAAATATTTATGTATAAAGTATCATTCTCAAATTCTAAGTCGATTTAACGATGTCCGTCTGTTTGTCAGTCCCAGCGATTACAGCCGTAGTTTTAGAGATATGGTGCCGCTTTTTGGTATGATTTGGTATGTGAGCTCCAGTTCTCCACGCCGGTTTTAAGTTCTGAGGTGAACAGAATCTGGAAAAAAATACTGCCCCACCCAAACAAACTCCTCCTTTTATGCGGAAAAACAATTATTAAAAATAGTTACCATAGGTGAGCATTGGTAATTAAGAATTTAACTTTGTTAATCCGAGAAAAGTTAACGTCGTTAAAAATTTAACATATAAGTTAAAATTTCTATAGCAAAAATAAAAAGAAATTCAGAATTTTATTGGGCTGAATCTGTCTTATAATTTTGGAACAAAAAAAAAATTGACCAAAGCTGTTTCGGATCACGCTACTATTCCTCATCAGCGGTCTTTTTGCTTGGAAAAGCTTCGGGTTTTCCGATCCGTCTATAAGCTTCTTAGGTTTAGAAACAAGCGAGAATTCAAAGAAAACTCACAACTTTTAAAACACAAGAATCGCGAATGAAAAAAGCAACACCAACAATTTTCTTGTTGTTATTTTCAGTTATTTTTATGTAGACAGTATTTTTTTCAACATGAGTAACTGTAGTTTGGTTCAAAAAATAACTTTAAACAAGTAAAGAATTATCTTCGGCTGTGCCGAGGCTTATTCAGTGACACCAAAAAAATTGCTTCTTTTAGCATATAAGTGCTCTATTATGAGTGCACGTTGTTCTCAGCGGATCACGCCACTTTTTGGTTAGTAGTTTTATGTTACTACCAAAGTGTTAAATACCGAATTTTCGCAAAAAAATTAAGTTAGTATGGGGGTGGGCGTGGTTTCTATCCGATCACTCCCAATTTTTTTCAGTTTTTTTGTGTTATCAGTTAAACGTTTAATGTTTAATTCGAATTGATTATCTGCAATAGAAATATTTTAATTAATTTCTTCCGCATGGATCACGCCCATTTTTTTGAGCATGTTTGTGTTTGAATTTGAACTGGATATCTGCACTGAAACTATTTTCATCAATATTTTTTCGTATGGAGAGGGGTGGTTTGTATGTGAGGGGGTGGTAGTTTTAATCCGATATTGTCCATCTTAGAACTTAGCCTCCGCTTGGTAATTAAAAACCTACATACCGAGACAGCCGGACGGACATCGGTAAATCAACTCAGAATCCGACGCAGGCTTGGTAGAGCCCACTTCTTCGTTACAAATGGAAGAACAAACTCAATATACCCTTCGGTAAGTGCGCTTGTACTTTGCGAAGAGTAAAAAAAGTTAAATTTTACATGCTTGTCCATTTAAATAAAAATTTTAATGGACTGAATCTGTCTTATGATGAAAATTCCAAAAATCTCAAATTTGGAATTTGAGTTGGTATGGTCACTGTCGACAACTCCATGAAAAGTGGGCGTGGTTAGATGAATTTAACGCCCACTGCCGTAACTTCGGAACGCGATGGTCTACAATGATAAAACTTGGTATGTAGGTGTATGGTGACAAAATCCACCACCTCACAATAAGTGGGCGTGGTATGATTAATTTAACGCCCACCGCGATATCTCATGAACGTTGTGATCTTTGATGATAAAATTTGATATAGAAGTGTATAATGATGAAATCTACCATCTCAAATAAAGTGGGCGTGGTGGGATCAATTTAACGCTCACCGTTGCAGCTCCGAAACGTGATACTGTACGATGATTAACTTTAGTGTGAAGGTGTTTGGGAACTATATCTACCATCCCACCAAAACTGGGGTCTATTTAACACCCAGCGCCATAGCTCAGGAACGTGATGCACTACTATGAAGAAATTTGGTTCATAGTAACTAAATCTGACCGGAAAGTGCTACTACAATTTTAGTTACATACAAATGCGAATACCGGGTAGGTTAACTGCAACAGTTGCGAAACGCAGTTTAGAGGTACATGGTGACAATATTTACAAACACACAATGGGGAGTAACGGGAAGTTCTGCATACCAAATTGACCAGATATTCATACAAATATAATTCCAAAAATGGTGGGCGAGGCTGAAAAGGTTACTAATCTTAATTAACAAATAAACTAAGACTTGATTCTATTAAAAAAGAACCCGGTCAACGCCGGGTAATTTAAGCTAGTTGCTAATAAAAATGTTCATTACTTTCGTCAAGTGTGTTAAAGAGTGAATTAAGCACAGACAAAAACCAATGATATCGAAATAATGTTTTAATATTATATTTCTTGATTCTCGTTTCAGGTGGAGTTCTGCTTTCAACTCTTTCTCTTTTTGTAGAACTTTCTTTGAAAAAATATTTAAAGACGAAATGTTAACAGTTTTTAATAAAACTAATGAATACTAAAGTAATTTTTTTGAAGAATTGTCAACTGGTATATCAGTTTTAAGTGTAACGAAATTTTTGACATACTCGAAGAAAAACAACTATGGCAAACAAAAATATTATTTTTAGAGAAAAATTAGTTTTTTAAACTTTGATAAGATGATTTGTTTTTCAAGATTGCCTTTTGAAACGTATTGATCTTTAGAATTAATATTTAAAAAAATATAAATTGGAATTTAAAATAAAAATATATTGATGTAATACTTAAAGATAGTTATTCTTAAAGAAGTTTTATTAACAATTTGTTGCAGTAGTTAGTGGAAAAGTCCAAAGACGTGTGGAAACACATTAAAGTGATGTCCAGCTGTTAAATAATGATAATTATTTTTTTTTAGTTTTTTATCTTTGATACAAGTAATTTTGCCGTCGCGTATGTGTTGAGAAATGAGTTGAAGATTTTGTATCTGAGTTTGTATAGGTGTTGTCGACAACTTCCCCAAAAATGGGCGAGGTTGGATCAATTTAACGCCCACTTAGAAAAAATGTTTGATCAATTTTACGCCTACTAATGCGCTACATAGAAAACATGTATAGCGTTGCACCAGGAAGAAAACCAGGATATACAAAATCTGTCACACCCACTTATTGCGCCCGCAATTTGTTTAATTTCGTAAAAAATATCCGATAATATTGGTAATATTGAGCCAACCAAAATGTTGTTTTTGAGTTTGTATAGTTACTGCGATAATTACCCGCCGTAGCTTAGAATTGCTATAACGGGAGTACCGGGAAGTATCGCATTCGTTAGTACCAAATAAAAAACGGATTTTTCCGCACGAGAAAACTAGCACAATCGGTTCTAAGACTATTCTCACTTAGAAGCTATTTACAGTAAAGAACTATTGTGCGAGTCAGCGCCAACTAGTGCTTAATAGTGATCTACAGGGTGCGTCATTTAAAAGTCGATTTTTAAAAACGATATTTTTGAAAAAATAAAATAAAGGTTGGAGTATACGATTTAAGAAATAATAACAATTTTGTTCGTGGTTCCCTCTCGTTTTACTTAAGCTTATAAAAATTTCTCTTAACAATCTAAAGCAGTTATTTAAACCCGCTTAAGTACCCTTAGGTGCATAAGTAAAACTCTTGTTTTAATTGAAATAATAAGTTAAGTAAAATTAGAGATTGCGATTGACGTTAGTAAAATGGCGCTCAGCAGACGTAATATTCAATAAATTGTTGAAATGAATCTTTATAAGTTATTATACCCATCGCCACGTGCAGGTGAAGTACAAAATTCAACAGGGTTCTTCAAAAAGTTTGGACTTTGAAGTTTGAAAATCATGCCCAAAAAGCAATGTGTTTGTATTTGTAATTGTTGTATATGCAGGGCCGTATCTCCGAAAGGGGGGGAAATTGCCCCGGGCGGCTCTCTAGGGTCAGCACTTAAAGTAAAATGAGTACTTTTTTTAATTTGTGTAAATAATGTAAGAAGTGAAGTAGTGTGAAAGATTTTTTTTTTGAGGACCAGTTTTTTTTTTGTTTCTTCATCTGCTTTCATGAATAAGTAAAAAACGATTTTCATTAAAAATAAAATATTTGAAAAACTACAATAATATTTGTGAATATACTAAATATATTAAATAATTTAATTCGAAAAGATCTTAGACGGACAACGAGTCACAATCAACACAATTATACTTGAGAAAATTTTATATGTTTTTTTGTTATGAGAGCCACTTTTTTAAAGTCAAAAACCGTTAAACATTATTTTTGGAAAAGGTATTGCAAACCAAACATTTTAATTGCTTCTGCTATGAAAAAAAAATATGAATGAACTTCGATTTCCAATCCATACGAATATTATAAAGGGTGATGAATTTCTTTCTTTATCTATTTTCGTTTGTTCCGTTTTCACACCTAACGGCTGGACCGATTTACTTCAAACTTGGAACATATATCTCGATGAAGGTAGGAATGATGGGCTATATGAAATTTGCCACGCCCACCTATTACGCCCACGATTATTGAAATTATATGGAAAAAATGCATTTATTATGTGGAAAAAGTTCAATTATTCAAAGTTTTTATAGGCACTGTCTACAACTTCACCGAAAATGGGCGTGGTGGGATCAATATAACGCCCACTTTAAAAAAAGGTGGGTCAATTTTACCCCTACCACCATTGCTCTGAACTTGATTACGTCCACAATTGTATTATTTCGCTAACATAGCTCTTGAAATTTGGTATCTGAGTTTGTATAGATACTAGATACCGTCGGCAACTTCACCAAAAATGACGTGTTTGTACGTGTGTCGGACCAATTATACGCCCACCACCAGAAGAATAATAGGCTATACAAAATATTCCACGGCCACATACTACGCCCACAATTTTTGATATTAAATGAAAATAATCGATTACTTTGGTAATATTTCTCATAACAATCTGAAACTTGATATCTGAGTTTATATTGTCACTTTCGATAACCACACAAAAAATGGGCGTTGTTTGATAAATATAACGCCCACAGAATCAAAACAACGGGAAGTTTCGCTTACTTATTTTCTCAAACATAATTTTTAAATTGAAATCCTCCCTCAAAATGGTTGGAATCCAGAACTATCAGAATTTAGCTGAAGTATCCAAAACAATAAGATACCAATTATATTGAGTCCTGCCAGCAATTACAAATGCATAACAATATTAGAAACATTTTATTAAACAAAAAATCATAACACAAATTTTGTAATTTGATTGCGATATTTTTTTAAAGTTTTTGTATAATACAAAAAACCAAACAAATTTACAAGGATTAACTTTTAATATATTATAGTATGTATAAGAAATAAATAAATAATATTCACCCTAAGTAAGTAGAACCGAAAATTTTTTACAAACCCAATAACTCTAAAAAAAAACTTGGTTTACGTCCAAAGGAAGAAAGAGTGGATGAGCGAACATACCTGGACCATCATCGAAGAAAGGAAGTCAGCAAAGCGAATTATAGATGAGGCTACAACTTCATCGATTCACAGAGAAGTAGTAACGAGGTTCAACTTCTTGATCAAAGAGGTGAAAAGTCGTGCAGAAGAGAAAAGCGTAAGTGGGCTGAAAATCTCACCACTGAAACTGAAGACGCGGTGGAATCTAAAAACATCCTCCAATTATATGAAAACTTGTATACTACAGCGATCGATAGCATCTTCCGAAATAACATCTGGAGCATCCTTAAAAACCAACGCATTCCCATGAAGCAAATTTCTATGATTAAAATGCAATACCACAATTTCAGTTGTAGAGTGCTCCATAACGGGTGCTTGTTAGTCTTTCGGCACTAACTCCTGCGTCAGGCAAGGAAGCCTTTTGTCTCCAATTCTATTCTTAATCGTGATAGACCAAATTCTTCGCAACACCACCCTAGATAAGAGAAGAGGTATTTATTAAAAATTCGCCGAACAACTAGAAGACCTAGATTACGCTGGCGATATCTGCCTTCTCTCTGTAAAGCGCTCCGATATGCAAGCGAAGCTGTATGATTTAAGAATGGCCTTTAAAACAACACAAATAAAACGAAAACAATTAAAATCAAATCTAGTAGCAGTAGCAATTTCAATATTGGTACCGAAGAAGTAGAGTTTGTTGACTCCTTTTCCTATTTGGTTAGCGTAATCTCCGCAGAGGATAGCGCAAAAAACATCATGTCAAGGATACAGAAGGCGAAATGTCGGTCCTACTCTACGGCTGCGAGACATGGCTGGCCACCGACAACTTAACCAGAACTCTACAGAGTTTTGTAAATAGGTGCCTTCGGCGAATTTTAAGAATCTAGTGAACAATGTCGTTTCTAATGACGTACTAAAACCTCCAAAAACAACGTGGAAGCGAAGCTAACGTGGTAAATCATGAAGCGAAATAAAAATTTTGGCGAAAAAATGGTTCGAGGTGGAAGTGTTTTGTTGAGGCCCTATGTTCCCCGAGGAGTTCAAGGATCTAATGATGATGAGTATCTCTAATGTTTTTCAAGATATTGTGTTAACAAGAAATTGTAATTTTTGCAATTGCTGGCGTGGTTGTGGGTAGTTCGACTAAGGCAGTGTACTGTGACGAACACGCAACTTGTAACAGTTCTGCATAATAACTTTTGTACCGTAGCTCAGGGAAATTGGGAGGGATCGTTGTTACAGTTAAGGATATTAGTGGGTGTCGGAACAATACTTAAAAGTTGTATGCAGAGAGAGATGAAAAAAATGAAGATTATTTGACATACAAAATATTTATTTTACGCGGGACATATAAATGACATTTGTTTCTTGTTACATGTCTTCATGCATGAATACCAGTTTTATTATTTTAAGAAATATGGTATCTCTTCACTCTCTCTTAACCCTAACCCAACCATGCTATTAATTGAGAGGTCACTTTTTCATAATAGCCCTATCCTAAATTTTGTTTATCTTTTCATCGTTTCATCTTTCGTGCACCAGTAAAAAAAATTAGTTAAACATATTTAATGTTTTAAATATTTTATATTAATCATTTTATTGAGACCAAATTGTTAATATCATTTTTATGAAAAATTATTGATTTAATTTAAATTTAAGTTTTTTTTTTTAACAATAAGGGTATTTGTAACAAACAGGCAAAATTTAATTGAAGAAAATGGATAAAAGAAAATGTAAGGTTAAAGTAATTATCAATAGGTTTAAAGTAATTTAATAAAGAAATTTTATTTTTAACCAATCATTTAAAATTATGTATATTTAATAAGTAATGCTTTGGCATTTTAACTAATTTTTAAATATAAATTTAGTAATATTTCAATATGTAAATTTTAATAAATTTCTGTGCAATGTTAAGTCAAATATAATAAACAAGTAAAAGTACTTACTTAGCATCTGTTCATTTCATCTGCAAGCGCTTGTTGATGACCTAAACGATGAACTAAATAAATTGTTATAAACAAGAATATAACCACAAACTATTTCTAAAATTTAAATTAAGTCTAAAGAAAATGTGTTTTTTTTTTTAAATATGTATAACTTATAATGATTGTTTATTTTTATATACCATTTAAAATTGCAGAAATTTAAGAAAAAAAAACCTATTTATCCATTTTTTTTAAATCATTACTTAATTACATAATTTTTTTTTTTTAAAACAAAAATTGAAATTAAAATTTGTATATTAAAATTTTTTTTTTAAATAATTAATTTAACTTGATAATTTCATATTTTAAGTAGTAGTAGTAGGATAGTCGTTTAGATTAATTCGATGAACATGTTCCAAAATATTTCGAAAAATTTTCTTTTCAAAATTCAAATTTTTCCTCCAATTCTTCTTTGAATAAAAACTTCCGTTTCTTTAATTTTTCAAAATTCTCCTTCCAAGGCCTTGGCTTTCTTCTATCTTAATTTTCGCAAAATGTTTTTCCCATAAACATAATTTTGATAGGCTTTACAAAATTGTTCTTTTAATAATCTCGTTCAAATTAAAAAAAAAAACAATATTTGAATTAAGTTCAGTTGAAATTCACAGAGAAAAAAAAAATAAAAAAAATTGTTTTCAACTTTTAAACTTTCGCGTCTGACGGATTTTCCTAAACTGAAAACTTTTGAGTTTTTCTTTTGACATTATAATTTCGGTTTTCTAAAATATTTTAATTTGCAAGTTCTCAAAATTTGTAAAGTTAAAATTTGCACAGTGCTTCAACTCACAGTACGTTACATATTCAGCTTAATATCTCTAACGGTTCAAATGCAATGTAAACCATACATATATTCAATAGAGATTTTGGCGAGTTTTCGGCTAAATGAAATCTGCCACGACCACCTATTACGCTTATAAATCTATATATACAGGGTGGCGCAAAATTAATCACCCTATTGGAAGATGCTCTCATTTTTGCAAATGGCCGCCAATGTCAAATCTGTTTTGACATTTGTGGACTAGACAGATACAGAATACAAGTGAATAAGCCATGGAGCGATACACTCCCCAAGAACGCGGAATAATTGTGTCTATTTTTTTGCGTAACAATTCGTCTGTGGTGTTGGCAAAAATCATAATGAGCGATGAGGCTCATTTTCACCTCAGCGGGTACGTGAACAAGCAAAATTATCGCTTCTGGGGAACCGAAAATCCGCGAGTGATGCACGAGAAACCATTACACCCGCTCAAAGTGACTGCGTGGTGCGCTGTTCACGCTGGAGGAGTCATCGGGCCGAACGCCGCGGGTCAAACGACAACAGTGGACGGTGCGCGCTATAGGGCAATGTTGACCGAGTTTTTTCTGCCCGAACTGGACGAATTAGGACTGGTGGACATGTGGTTCCAACAGGACGGAGCAACAGCACACACTGCATGAGCCACAACCGACATTCTGAAGGCCGCGTTTCCGGGTGGCTTAATTTCGCGTTTTGGCGGTTTAACGGTCCCGGACTTCTTTTTATGGGATTTTTTGAAGTCTCGTGTTTACATCAACAAGCCTGAGACCTTGGAAGCCCTCAAGGAAAATATCCGACACGAATCCGAGAATTTATCGCCCGAAACTCTCGCCGAAGTGATGGAAAATGCCATAAAACGAGCCCGTATGGTAATCAATTGTGACGGCGCCCATTTATCCGATATCATCTTCTCGACTTAACACAATTAATTCTAAAGGTCTAAATAAACATAATCAAAAAACAGAATCGAAGTTTTTTATTTAGAAAAAAAATAGGAGCCAAACAACATCGGATGACTTCTTTTGCGCCACCTTGTATATAAATAAATTCTTCTATCTTTCTTTCCTTCTTTTTTTCTTTCTATCTTTATTTGTACCAAATGGGCGTCTAAACCATTCATCCGATTTTGCTGAAATTTAAGGGAATTGCTGTGCTCACGCCAACTTAGTTTTAGGGCAAAGAAAATTTTGCCACGCTCACCTATTACGCCTACAATTTGTAAAACTAAGTTAAAATATTAGATTATTTCGCTTATATTGCTCCAAAAAATCTGAAATTTGGTATCTGAGTTTGTATAGACACTGTCGATAACTTCCCCAAAAATGGGAGAGGTTGGATCAATTTAACGCCCACTTTGAAAAAAATAGAATATATGCGATAACGTGGCTAATATTGCTCATAAATATATTAGATTATTTCGCTAATATTGCTCCAAAAAATCTGAAATTTGGTATCTGAGTTTGTATTGGCCCTGTCGATAACTTTCCCAAAAATGGGCGTGGTCGGATCAATTTATCGCACACTTTCAAAAAAAGGGTGGATCATTTTTACGCCTACCACCATTTGCTCAGAAACTTGATGTGCTATATAGAAAACATGTAACGGGATGCACCGGGAAGAATAACAGGATATACAAATTTGTCCACGCCCACCTATTACGCCCTCAATTTATTTAATTAAGTAAAAATATACGATGAGATTGCTAATATTGCTCCTAAAAATTTGGGATTTTGTTTCTGAGTTTGTCTACCGATAATTTCACAGCCATAACTCAGAATCGCTACTACGGTGAATACCGAGAAGTTCCGCTAACTAACGGGAGTACCGGTAAGTTCCGTTACTAACGGAAGTACCGGGAAGTTCTGCTACCATTTTTTTTTAAGTGGGATTGCAACGCATGCCGGCTATTCGCTAGTTGTGTAACAAAATGGAGATGTATAATTAATTATTTGGCTAATATTGTGCATAAAAATCTGATGTTCGGGGCCTGAGTGTGTGGTCACTCTTGACCACTTTACCGGAAATGAAAAATGTATCAATTTATCGAGGAGGTTAATTACTATGGTGGGATGATATATGATACGGAATGTTCTGCATGATAAGATATTCAAATTTAGTCTGAAAATACCATATTTGCCATATATATTTAAAAACATAAATTCCGGAAAAAGTGGGGGAGACTGAAAAATTCATTAATTTTAATCAATTATCTAACTTAAACATGTTACTATTAAAAAGACAGAGCTACTATAAGCTACATATTTCTGTTTTAGAAATCTACCCAATACGCTTCACTGGGTTAAAAAAATGTTTAAAAAAGTAATTTTGAGTATGTTCAGCATTACACGATACACATGCAATATTTTAATATAATTTTAAACTAAAACAAATTTGGAAAATTATAACATTTACATTTTAAAGTTTACGATTTGAGAAACTTCCGATGTTGTCGGCAACTTGTTTCCACTTAGATTAAATGATTCGTTGATCCTGCTTAACGGGTTTCTCAGCTTCTTCATCAGAGGATAATGTAGCGTTGGTGTCGTCAAATCCGCCCGGTGTACTGTTCATAGCAATAGTCTGCGGCGGATGTTCAAGCACATGATCGATAAGACCTAGGGTTTGAGCTTCCTCGGGCGACATAAAATTATCACGTTCCATTCGTTGCTGCAGCACGTCGAAACACTGCTTCGTGTGCTTAACATAGATGTTAGTAAGTTGTTTTTTCAGCTTAATGATCTCTTCTGCTTGTATTTGGATATCAGTGGCTTGGCCCTACAAAATTATCAAAATAATTAATATATAAGTTATACTAGTAATACCCTCCGCCTTCTTAAAGATACCAAAAAATGTGTTTCTTGTAGCAAATATGTTGTATATGTTATAAGTGGGCGTGATTTTTATTCGATCACACACTCGTTAGTAGCTTTGTTTTTCAACGAATTTGCTAAATACTGAATTCAAACTGGATTTAGTATAGGAACTTTCAATGTTTTTCAAAAATATCAAAACGGATTTTGTATGTTAGGTTGGCGAGGTTCTTTTCCGAACACAAAGTTTTGTGTCACAACTATTATGCTGCAACTATTTTTAATTTATTTTTCGCATGAAAAGGGTGTCTTTTAAACAAAGGTTGAAATCCCTGGGATAAACAGACAGACAGACATCGTTAAATCGACTCATGATTCGGTGATATTATTTATAATGTCAAACCTTTAACGCCTTCATTTGGGCGTTACAAATAGAAAACTAATTAAATTCCCCTTCAGTTGTTTTTGCGCGTGGCGAAGGGTATAAAATCGCATACATGCCTGAGCGCCACCTGACGGCTGGTGTATCATTATGCGTGCGTTTGGTAGAGAATATCGCATGCCGGGTGCTCCGGCCGTTAACAACATGGAACCCATTGAGCACGCTTGACCTACGCACCAGGTTGCTATTGGTGGTTTTACGTACTGCATTGTATCATAAATAGCCAAGCCAGCGGTTACCACCCCTCCCGGTGAGTTGATGTACATATGTATGGGCTTATTAACGTTTTCAGACTGCAAAAAAAGCAGCTGCGCCACCACCAGAGAACTTAGATCATCATGTATTGGCCCCATCAAACATATTATTCGCTCCTTAAGCAGCCGTGAAAAAATATCGTAGGCACGCTCACCGCGGCCGGTTTGCTCCACAACCATTGGAATCAAGTTAAGTCGATTCCATGAAGTTGTCGCAATTCCCTGCGCGGAAACAGTGGCACATTTTACCTAAATGAAATAAAAAGTTTTACAGAGACTGAACACATAGCGAAACAATTTGTACTCACGTTAATAGATTGCAAAAGTCGGCTCAACATTTCACAGATTGTATAAAATCAAATCAGTTCCACGATTTACCAGCCGAGCAGTTCCACAGTTCACCGGCGTAACAGTTCCGCAGTTCAAACTACATAGCCCCAGCAACATAAAAAGATATTTTGAAGAATGATTTCTCTGAGATAAAAATCAGTGTTACCTGGTAGCACTTACAATCAAAAACTATTAAAAGACACGAGACTCTTTTTAACAGCAAAAATTTGCACTAACTCTTATTAGACTCCAAAATATGTGTCTTAAATAATATATATGAGTCTTTTCGGACTCTTTTAAGAATCTAAAATGAGTCATAAATGAGCGTTTTTCGGACATTTTACAAGAACAAAAATATCATAAAAATTATTTTAGCTCATTAATTTCACTGGTGTCTTTTGATTATTTAAGTTATGAATTATCATGCGCTGACTAAAATTTAATCCTTTTGCTGATAATAGTGTTAAACGTTTGAAATATCTGAAATTTAAAGTTTAGAAATAATTATTATTTAATAAAACCTTTACCTTTGGTGAGATTTGAACGACTGTCTCTCGGATTTGAAGTTACGTGTTCGCTGTGCCACATCATACAAATACACGAAATGGTTTAAAAATTTAATGCAAAAAACTAGGCTCATAAAACCGTCAGAATTATGACTCTTTTATTCGTCTTAAATCTGATGGTTTTATGAGCCTCAGATTTATGACGCGTATGCAATTTGTTATTGTAGCTTGGATGCAACAAAACGGTACATTTTGACAACGGACTTTTGTATACATTTTGTTGGTAAAACGTACAACACTCAAGAAACCGTCAGAATTATGACTCTTTTCATTTTTAGAGTCCAAATTCTCAGAATTATGACTCTTTTTAGAGTCATAATTCTGAGCCCTCAGATAATGGTTTACTGGGACTAATCTTCGGAAGAAATAAATGCTTAATGCCTGGTTTCCACTATGCCATTTTTAGATGTTACTAGCGAATGCCCGGCATGCGTTGCAATGCCACTTAAAAAAAAATGGTAGCAGAACTTCCCGGTACTTGCGTTAGTAACGGAACTTACCGGTACTCCCGTTAGTTAGCGGAACTTCTCGGTATTCACCGTTGTAGCGATTCTGAGTTATGGCTGTGAAATTATCGGTATACAAACTCAGAAACAAAATCCCAAATTTTTAGGAGCAATATTAGCAATCTCATCGTATATTTTTACTTAATTAAATAAATTGAGGGCGTAATAGGTGGGCGTGGACAAATTTGTATATCCTGTTATTCTTCCCGGTGCATCCCGTTACATGTTTTCTATATAGCACATCAAGTTTCTGAGCAAATGGTGGTAGGCGTAAAAATGATCCACCCTTCTTTTGAAAGTGTGCGATAAATTGATCCGACCACGCCCATTTTTGGGAAAGTTATCGACAGTGCCAATACAAACTCAGATACCAAATTTCAGATTTTTAGGAGCAATATTAGCCACGTTATCGCATATTTTCTATTTTTTTTAAAGAGGGCGTTAAATTGATCCAACCTCGTCCATTTTTAGGGAAGTTGTCGACAGTATCTATAAAAACTCAGATACCAATTTTCAGATTTTTTGGAGCAATATTAGCGAAATAATCTAATATTTTAACTTAGTTTTACAAATTGTGGGCGTAATAGGCGGGCATGGCAAAATTTTATTTGCCCTAAACCTAAGTTGGTGTGAGCACAGCAACTCCCTAAAATTTCATCAAAATCAGATGAATGGTTTAGACGCCCATTTGGTACAAAGAGAGATAGAAAGAAAGATAGATAGATAGATAGATAGATAGATAGATAGATAGATAGATAGATAGATAGATGGATAGATAGATAAATAGATAGATAGATAGATAGATAGATAGATAGATAGATAGATAGATAGATAGATAGATAGATAGGTAGAAAGAAAGAAAGAAAGAAAGAAAGAAAGAAAGAAAGAAAGAAAGAAAGAAAGAACAATTCATTTTTATATACATATATAGATAGTGCCATTTGTAACAAGAACGGCAATCATTTACATTTGGAGGCAATTTATGACTACGCATTGAGAAAACCAATTATGACCTAGTAGAAACACTTCCGTCAAACCGTTAAGCCATTTTTTTTAAAAAGAAGAACAAAAAAAATAAATCAGACCTTTATACAATATATACGGCGACAGACGGTGCACCAAAATATTAAAGTCGTCAAATGACGTTCGCAAAAAAATTTTAAACTTGCGGAGCGTTGTTTAATTCCCATTGGTGGGTCGGAACCCCAAAGCTGGACGTACCCACTATTCGTGATTTCATTTTCGCTCCTTTTTTTCTTTGCTCCTGCAGAACCCCAGCCAAACACAAAGTAACGGTAGCTAGTTGTAAATTTTTCTTTTTATTCATTTTTAATACGGCAATTTAAATAATAACAATTTCCAATCAATATGCGGCCTTAACTGACATGAAAAACCAACATGTTATTATTTGAATTTTCAATTGACAAGAATAACAAGAACGAGGAAATTTTGAAACAGCTGTTTATAAATTTTAAATTTTGTCCCAGTTTTCATCGTAAAGGAAACACATTATGTTTAATATGGCACCTTGTCAAATAAAGTCATTTCGAAATGGTATTAAAAATGGCATAGTGGAAACAAGACATTATTCTCAAAATTAGTGTTGAGTATACCGAATTAGAGTGAAACTGTGTTGAGTTCGCTGATGGAGCGTAAATTATTTCCTTACGCTCAGTAGATTAAAACGAAGTATACTTCAAAGGAAATGTATTGCAAGCTTTTTTTATACTATTTCTCTTACGGTTTTGAATGCCGTAGTATGAACATTTTTGTCGAATTTATAAAAAAAAACAATGTTTTTATTATTTAGTTTCATTACATTTACGAAACTCAAAAACTAATAGTACAAAAATAAACGTTTTATTCAAATGTTAATTTTAATTGATTCCCTTTTGACTATTTAATGTTTAAAGTTTTTTGTTTAAAATTGTAATTATTGTAAATATTAAAAAGTTTCTTTTTTGAAACAAATAATATAGACCACGAAAAATATGAAAAACAATATGAAAAAAAAAACACCTGTGGTTTCAAAAATTATTCTCCTCTTTGCTTTGTGCAAAACACAATTTCATCGAATATTTGTATATTTCTGTATATTTCGAGTTTCTAAGGTGTGCTCTAAATGAAAACCATTAAGAATATAAACATCATGTCTTTTGACCATTGATTTCATTGCATTAACAAATTTTTTTTATATTTTTTCAAATTTATTTACAATAGCAAAATAAATCAGCGGATTATTTATTCACAGCATTATTGACATTTTTTCATCTACACTATCTGTGAAATGCTCAATTTGAAAAAGTTCATGCTCTCAAGTAGCTACTGAGAGGAGTTCTTTATGTAGTTTTTGTTTACTATGTCAGGCACTTCTTTTTACCATATTAGCAAATTGTGTTTGGTGAGAACCAGGGTTCGGGTTTCGCTTTAATCACACTAAGTTTTCTTTGTTTCTCTAATAATTTAGAAATTTACTCCGCTTCTAAAGGATTCCTCAATAAGAGCGCTACAAAAGTTTTTTTTAAATAAAACAAAAACGGTTTTGGATATCAATGAAATTCTTTATTCCTGTGAAAGTACATTCGATGCCATTATGTATAGAACTCGATTTCATTTGCATAGCCACCAAGGGCACACTTGCAGAAGTCTAGACGCTGAACCCAATTTTCGACGGTTTTCAAGCATAAATCGGCCGATACTGCTGCAATTTCACGTTCGATATTCGTACGAAGTTCATCAATCGTTGCTGGCTTGTTGGCATAGACCACAGACTTGAAGTAGCTCCACAGGAAATAGTCTAACGGCGTCAAATCGCACGACCGAGGCGGCCAATCGACTGGGCCATTTTGTGAGATAACACCTACACCTATTTCTACCAAACATGGTTTCCAATAAATTGATTGTGACATTCGGTGTGTGGCTTGTGGCGCCGTCCTGTTGGAACCACATATCCTCCAAGTCCATATCATCCAATTGGGGCCAAAAATATTCGGTTATCATTGAACGGTAGCGATTCCCATTCACAGTAACGTGCCGGTATTGATCATCACGGAAGAAGTACGGCCCAATGACGCCGCCGGCCCATAAACCGCACCAAATCGTAATTTTTCGGGATGCAATGATGACTCATGGAGTACGTGTGGATTGCTGCCTGACCAATAACGCATATTTTGCTTATTGACGAAGTCATTCAGCCAGAAATGAGCCTCATCGCTGAAAATGATTTTTCGATGAAAATCCGAATCATTTTCAAGTTGTTGCTCAGCCCAATTCACAAACATACGACGCTACTGGTGGTCAAGTGGCTTCAGTTCTTGCGTTAATTTGATCTTGTAAGGATGTAGGCCAAGATCTTTTCGCAAAATTCGCCACAACGACATCACAGAGATGCCCAACGCTTGAGAACGACGTGTGAGAGACACATTTGGGCTTTCTTGAACTGAAGCCTCAGCGGCAGCAATATTCTCAACACTACGGGCACTTATTTGTCTCACTGGCATGGGAACATTTTGTACTGTGCCTGTGGTTTCAAATTTTTCTACTAGACGCTCAATTGTTGATCTGGTAGGACGATTATGGTGACCATAAATTGGACGTAGCGCCCTTAAAGTTGAGGCCACTGACTCCGAATTTCGGTAGTAATTTTTAATAATTTTGACTCGTTGTTGGCTCGTATAACTTTCCATGATGAAATGACAAACCTTACGGAAGAGAAATGTCAAGAGAGCGGCAACAAATATGGCGTCGTTTGCTGTCCCTATCGGTCTACTTTTGTAGCGTCCCGTTTGAAAAACCCTTTACAATATACTAAAATTTTTTACGTTGCACATCAGGTAAGCTTGAATTAAAAATGTTATAGACTTGAAGTTCTTATAATAACTAAAAAAAAACAAATAAAGGTTGCTATTTTTAATGTATTAGTTAGAAGAAAACAGTTTCCAGTTTTCTTTACTATAGAAATTTTGATTTTACTACGATTTTTTTAATTTCATAGTAGTTGGCTTAAGTAATAGTCAGACAGGTTCCAGAAACGAAGTGAAATTGAATGTGTTCTTCAATCCGCATAGTTTCAAACAGGGTTAACTTAACAAGGTTAAAGCGTAACTACAAAAACAACATTTCTACAACAAACACATGTTTTTGATTTTCGTTTTTAGATTGTCACTTTGACAATCTATTTTAGAGCAAGACCGTAGCCAGGATTATTTCTGGGGGGTTAGTTTTTAGTGATACAAACAAAGTTTAATTCATTTATTTTCAGTAAATTTCGTCGGTCTCCTTCGAAATAACATTCAACGAAGTTCCAGTCTGATATGAAATATCATAAAATTATTTTATTTCTATATAAGACAGAGCTCCACGAATACGTTATTAATTTTGTATATCGTTACTAAAATACGTTATCAAAAACGTTATTTTGGATAACGTTATCGATAACGTTATTCTTCATAAAACGAAAAAATAAAACGTTTTCGTGTAGAAATTGTTTTTTATTAGAGATTTTTGTTTTAACGCTATTTTTTTTTAAATAAGACGAATATTTTTTTTTAATTCAAGCCAAGATTTCGATCTCTGATATGCAAAAGGAATTAGTTATATATCTTACTTCTTATCAAAGATATTAGCCCGAAAACGTTATATTTTATATATAATTTTTTCGTTTTTTGAAGAATAACGTTATCGATAACGTTATTTTTTTCGTTTTTCTTGGAAAACGTTTCTGAAAATAATGTTATTCAATCATAACGTATTCGTGCAGCTCTGATATAAGCCTATGAAAAACGAATTTAGTAAACACAAATTGTATTGGAAATCTTCAGGGGGCGTTTTGGTTGATTTTGACAATCTAAAAATTTTACAAAAAGAAAACAAACCTTGTTAAGTGAGCCCAGGATGTAACGGTGGAGACGACAAAGAAAAATGAAAGAAAGAGCACTTGGGGTGAGAGTAGCTGACATAAAGCGCCAAAAATATGCAACAGCGCTAATACAACACTTGATCGAAACGAGACATACAGCTGACTTTGATAACGAAAGAGTTCTTGACAAAGAAAAAAGACACAGTACCAGGTAGACTTTGGAGAACCTAAGAATCCAACAAAAACTATCGATAACAATGAACATAAAAAAGGATAAAGACAGAATAATTTTATGCGGCCGCATACGCACTTCAATGTGATATTTTTGATTGTCGTTAATTTGTTTTTATATTTAATCTCGTGTTGTACCGAATGTGCAATATAATGAATTTTATGTAAAAATTAAACTTAAGTAAGTCAAAAAATGTAGAAATTGTATCCGAGCTAATTTAGCTTGTGTAAATGTTCTTTTGTTTTTGTTTTATAATCTTTATTTTTGAAATGAAGAAGTTGGAAAAAAGCCAACTGATTCCAAATGATGGAATAAGCGTCTTTTATTCGCATTTAACAGTTGTAAGACCAAAAAGCTTACGCAATAATTTGCAAAACACCGAAATATTTTTTGTCGTTGTATTTTATTTTATATCATATTTATTAAAGTGATATTGAATATTCTAATTAATTAGAACTAACAATATTAATTCATAAATGTTAAAAATAAATAACTACAAATTAAGTAATAATATAGATTAAAACTGCTTCAGACAAGTTGTGTTTAAAATGTGTGTTTTTTTTTTTAGTTCTAATTGAAAGTTTTAAAGCATCTTCCTTCTTAATCGAGTGTATCCTTCGCCTTGTAGTAATAGTTTCGTAGCTTAAACATTGGGATGAACTTTCCTCAACTGTTATGGTATTAACTGGAGAAGACCCTTTAAGAATATTTGCATAAGTGCTTGTCTGAGTTTACTTTTAATTTGTTTGTATGTGTTAAGAGTTGTTGCTTTATATTTTTATAGACTAGGCAACTTTTATAATTTGCAGTATGATTTTCACCGCAATTGCTAAATTTTTTAGCAGCAGACTCATCTTTTGACTGTGGACAGGACTGTGACTCATGTAAGTCACTTCAAACCATGCACACGCTGGAAAGTGTGCAATATTTTTTGGTGTGACCAAATTCTTAGCAGGGTACACATTGGACGGGGGAGTTACGCTTCTTCGACCGTAATTTTCCGGTGTAAGTATTACCGAAGTTTAGGAAAAGGATGTGATTTCCTTTTCTGCAGACTGTAGCTCAACGCGATATAGTGGTAGCGGAGATTTGTTTTTGTTTATTATGTTGTAAACAAATTTGACTTAAAATCCTTCATTTGCTAGTGCTTCATGGATTTCACTTCTTTCTATTGCAGCTTTAATTTATATTAGAAATACAGATTGCCCTTTGCTTCTTTTAAGTTGATATGTGTAGTAGTTATTTTGGTTTTGGTCAAGGTTACTAACAAGTTTCCTATAATTATCTTCGTGGTATACCTGAATTTTTGTTTATTGTCCTTTGGTATTGGTACAACATGAAAACTATTAGTACCGATAGAAACTTTTATATACTAGATACTAGAGGGTTAGAGATACGCTCCCTTAGGTAAATTGAATTCGAACATAAAAATACTGCATAAAAATTTTGTTGAACTGAAGAAAATTTAAATAAAAATAAAAGATATGTGTAATATTAACAATAACAAATTATTTATTTCAAGTGCAAAGCACAAAAATTCTGCGCAGGATGCAATACTTCTAAACTTTTTGGAGGAGTATCAGGAACATTTGAAGTACCGAGAAGTTCTGCTACCATTTTTTTTAAGTGGCATCGCAACGCATGCCGGGCATTCGATATATAAAAATTAATGTTTCTTTCCATCTTTCTATGGGCGTCTAAACCATTCATCCGATTGTGATACAATTTTGGAGAGTTGCTGTGCTCACGCCAACTTAGGTTTTGGGCAAAGAAAAATTTGCCACGCCACGATTATATCGCTAATATTGCTCCTGAAATTTGGTTTGGGCGAGGTTAGATCAATTTAACGTCTACTTAATTATTATTATTATCATTACCGTCAACAAAACTAAATGGGCTACCTCCACCTTCAGCCCATATAAATCTCCAGGTGTCGATAACATACAACCGTGCCTACTTCCGCAAGGAGTTGATATATTGACACCGACGTTAACCAATATTTTTAGGATAAGCCTAGAATTAGACATGGTTCCTAAACGTTGGACGAAGGCTAGGGTAGCTTTCATACCGAAAGCTGTTAAAACGGCGGATCACACGCCAAAAGCTTTTCGGCCCAATAGCCTAACGTCATTCGTGCTTAAAGCTATGGAAAATTTTCTGAATTAATATATCAGACTGGTTATATCTTGGGTTCTCAGTATGCTAGAAAACAGGGCAATAATTTGAGAATTAGGGGCAGAGAGGTTAACTGTCAAGTCAACTAAAGAATGCCCCCAAGGAGGCGTATTATCGCCACTCCTCTGGCTAATGGTCGTTGACGGGCTTATACAAACTATGGATGACCAAGAGTTCGAAGCTTTGCTGGTGACTTGGTAATCATGGTTAGAGGTAAGTTTGACTCCACCATAACCGACCGCATGCAACTAGTATGGTGGCCAAAGGTAGATCAGACTAAGGCTCAGATGACTCTTAACAAGATTCATCGAACAGCCTGTTTGTGTGTTACGGGAGCAATGAGAAAGTGCCCCACAACAGCCTTGGGGATAGTCACTGGACTCGCTCCTCTGCACATCATTATGGCAGACAGCGCGGCCATAATGCTACCTAATCTAGCTCATCTTACGGGAGGCAAACAAACGGGTCATGCAAAGACTCTGGGCATCTTCCGGAATTTTCCGTATCATGTGATCTCCGATAGAACAGTATCACGTTTCTGAGCTGCAACGGTGAGCATTCAATTGACCCGACCACGCCCACTTTTTGTAAGATGGTAGATTTAGTCACCATACACCTTTATACAAACATTTATCTTCGTAGAGCAACGCGTTCCTGAGATAAAGCGGTGGGTGTTAAATTTATCCAACCACGTCCTTTTTTTTTGAGATCGTAGATTTTATCATCATACACCTCTATATCAAATTTTATGATCATAGATCACAACGTTCCTGAGATATCGCGGTGGGCGTTAAATTGATCCAACCACGCCCACTTTTTGTGAGGTGGTATATTTCGTCACCTACATACCAAGTTTTACCATTGTAGACCATCGCGATCCGGAGTCACGGCAGTGGGTGTTAAATTGATCCAACCACGCCTACTTTTGTTGGAGTTGTCGACAGTGACCATACCAACTCAAATTTCAAATTTGAGATTTTTTGGAATAGTATTAGCGAAATAATCGATTTTGTTGACTTAATTTTACTAATTGTGGGCGTTATATGTGGGCGTGGCAGATTTCATATAGCCTATCATTCCTTCCAGACCCATCTCGATATATGTTCCAAGTTTGAAGTAAATCGGTTCAGCCGTTTAAGCGTGAAAACGGTACAAACAAAACACGAATATGCACTCATTTAAAAAAAAATTACAAATATTTTTTTTTCGTTTTTCTTCGTGCAACAATAATCAGCTGTCCAGGCAATAAGTAGAAAAGTTATAACGAGTTGAATAGGAACATGCGAAATATAAAATCGGTACGGTTTCTAGAACACCAAAAATAATTCCCCTTGATTTTAAATCGATTACTTTTCACTTTCCCAGCGGTTTCTGCAACCTGCCTAAATATTTCAAATTGATGAAAGACTATTTTTATTAAATTAGCCGATTTCTATTTTAATGGTTGCCAACATTGTTGGCCCATAATTTTAATAATAATTAATCTTAGTTTTGTATTGTTTGTTTGTTTGTTAACTAACTGCTATTAAATGCATTGAATTTTAAACGAATGTTTTAAAATAAACACAAACTATTGGAATAACAATTACCATTTTTGTTTGAATATAAATTAAAAAAGATATAATGTGTGTTCGGGTGGAGGACTTATCTTCTCCGTTCTAGGGTGGAGCTGGTTATGCGAGCAAATGCTTATTTGCATCAAATGATTAAAGCGGACTCTTTAAGTTATAAGAATAACAATTCTAAAAATGGTTAGCGAGCATGCTACCATATCATAAAAATTTTGTTTATAGTTTTATATATGAAAAATATACTAATTTAATATTAATATAACGACGTTTGGCGTGTACATTGTGTATGTGTATAACAAAATTATAGAAAACTATTATGTTTAGATCGATATGAAGCTATTACTGGAAACCGACGCCTCAGAAAAAATCCTGGCTACGGCCTTGCTCTAAAGTAAATTGTCGATTTCAATTTAACGAAAAACAAAAACAAAATGAATGTTTGTTGTAGAGTTGTTATTGTAGTAGTGCTACAACCGTATTGAGTGAGCCCTGGTTCAACGGGATGATTAAATGACAACACAGGTTAACAGTCAAATATTAAAAAAACAAAAGAAATTTGTATGCAGATTTTTCTGTAGTTTTAAAGGAATCGCGATTTTAAAAAACATGCTCGATTTTTTTTGTCTATAGAACACATTCCATGTGCTTCAACTACTGAGAATTTGACAGTTTGAATTTAAATTTTAAACCTGTCATAATTTTTCAAATATTTTATGGCAATTAATTATTAGGGAGCATCAAAGCTATTTTTTTTTAATGTTAAACTACTATTAAGTCTATATTAAATTCGATACGCCCTATTAAAAAGTTCATTTTTTAAAACATTGGGTACCAATCTATAAATTATTTTAAATTAACCTGATTAATTTGCTCGTTTTAATATTTTTATCTTACTATCACTAGATTTTTTTGGATAATGCTGAAAGAGGGTTGGGATATGAATTACCCTTTTTTTCAATAATTACAGTTCAAAAATTATTTTTTTCTTTAATTCAAAAACAAACTAGAATTTACAATTTTCTGAATATAAAGCGCTTAAATTTAAAATCTTTCGTGATATCTCATTCGATCAAATCCGTAACTTCGCTTTAAAAGCTTCTGTTGACTATGCGGATAAGATAAGTATCTGCAAAATACAAATTCAAATGATACAATGAACTGTTTTTGTTTAATTAAGAGATCAGATACGCGGGTAATGTACTAATCTTTATTGTTCTTTATTTATTATAAAACATATGCTTATAAATTTTAAATATGCGATTAAATGCGTAAAATCCAGAAAATTGTTAGAAGCGACGGCAATTAAATTAACTTAATATCTCCTTTTAAACATCATTTAATTTATTCAAATCAAAGCTTTGATACAAAAGTGAAAAATGAAATATCAGGAAAATGGCGTAATTGCTTTTCTGTAATGAATCCGAAAATATTAGCAAATGCAATCAAATAATATATTAAAATTATGAATTGATGCGCTCGTAAGCTGTTTTTCTTGGTTGTTTTCGTTAAACGTAGAACCGGAAACTGTAAGAAAAGTATAGATTACTTTTGCTCATGAATGTGTGTAATTATTCTTATATTAACCTTCAAAGTGAATGAATTTAACTTTGGTCCATTGAAAAGTTCTCCGTGTTATTCAAAACCGAATCCTTCTGAACGTAGTCGTAAATCTTGTTTAATTCTGGTGTATCTTTGATGGACTTTAAGAAGTCGGCCAATGGTTTATTTTTATCTGAATAAAAAAAAAATGCAATTTTATTGTTTAAATCTTTGCACTTAATCTAACCTGATTTTTGGATCTGTGAAAGTGCCGACACAGCTCTTAATGCCGAACGTTTTAGCTCGTCTTGTTTTTCGTATTCTTGTTTTACAGAATTCGCCTTTACTTTGTGGGTACAGGTGTCGCGCAGTTGATGGACAAACTGATCCAAACCTGCAAACATATTAAGGTTTAAAATATTGTTAAAATCTTTTTTAATTTAATGTGTCTAAGCAGACATACGCATTATAACAGCTTCCGGACATAAAACAGCCAGACGAGCTGTCATTAAATAAGTCAACATTTTAATGTCGTAATGATCACAGAGACCCGCTTGCACATGATCTAAGAACTGCATCACGTCGACGCGATCAAGTCCTTGTTCTAGGAGGGTGTACATGCATTCGAAGGCGGCCTTGCGTATGTCTAGTCCATCGTCGACGGTATGCTTAAAGGGTCCCATCTCCACCTCACGTATGAGTTCACTCTGGAATTTGGAAATATGTTTTCAATTTTGTCGTATTTTATTTTATTAAATGGGAAAAGTTTGTGTAATAGAATGATTATAACGTCAATAAAAGAGCTGAAGAAAACTCTTCATCGCCAGGAACATGCTCAAACATAAGGGATATATATGGAGTATGTCATTCCAAAAGATGGTACAGTTTTAAAACTTTTACTATTAAGAAATCAATGACTGAAACAATGGGAAAATTTTTTGGAGTAGTTGATGGAAGCTTCATAGCTGAAGAACTCATATTAATTTCTGCTATTCATGCGTTTTAACGCGAGTAATAGCATATACGTGGAAATAATAATTTTGTAATAAATTTACTAAGTGGGTGTTAGCCAGCATGCTTATAAAAGTGGAAAATCTACGGAAACGGACTTAAATAAACTTGTAAGTTAAGCTTAAAAGGAGATGATATGTGGGAGATATATATGGCCACGTTGATGGACATTTAAGATGCTTTGGAAAAATTAGGATTTGATAAGATAAGACGCGTCTTGATAGCGCGTGCAATTAACTCAATCATTGTTGGGTGGACCGGAAACTTCGTCAAAGAACCGTCAAGTGGGGAATATAAAATCAGGGTAGGGTTTTTTGAGGCCGCCCACACAGATGTGTATTTTCACCTATCCTGTGAAACATTATCTTGAATACCATTTTGGTAAACTAGACTCAATGAGCAAACACACTATAGGGTAGTAGGAAGTTCTTGGACACCATATCTGATATCAACATTTTAAAATATTCATTAGTTGTGACTACAACTAACAACCTACGTCGATTCCCTTGTCGAGCTGTGGGTTATTTTCTTGAATTGTCTCGGAGATTCCTATATTCCATACCACCGTATTTTTAGCATTAAAACTATTTTTCTATTATATGTTAACCTTAATAGGAATTAATCAAATTAATCCTTACTAATATTATAAAAAAGGTGTATTTATTTATTTTCGTTTGTACCGTTTTCACGCTTAAACGGCTGAACCGATTTACTTCAAACTTGGAACATATATCGAGATGGGTCTGGAAGGAATGATAGGCTATATGAAATCTGCCACGCCCACATATTACGCCCAAAGTAGTCAAATTAAGTCAACAAAATCGATTATTTCACTAATGAAATTCCAAAAAATCTCAAATTTGGAATTTGAGTTGGTATGTCACTCCACGAAAAATGGGCGTGGTTAGATGAATTTGACGCCCACTGCCGTAACTTCGGAACGCGATGGTCTACAATGATAAAACTTGGTATGTGGGTGTATGGTGACAAAATCCACCACCGCACAATAAGTGGGCCTGGTGGGATTAATTTAACGCCCACCGCGATATCTCATGAACGTTGTGATCTTTGATGATAAAATTTGATATAGAAGTGTATGATGATGAAATCTGCCATCTCAAAAAAGTGGGCGTGGTGGGATCAATTTAACGCCCACCGCTATATATCAGGAACGCGATGCTCTACAAAGATAAACGTTTGTATAAAGCTGTATGGTGACTAAATCTACCATTTTACAAAAAGTGGGCGTGGTCGGGTCAATTGAACGCTTACCTTTGCAGCTCAGAAACCTGATACTGTACGATGATTAACTTTAGTGTGAAGGTGTTTGGAAACTATATCTACCATCTCAGCAAAACTAGGGTCAATTTAACACCCACCGCCATAGCTCAGAAACGTGATGTACTACTATGAAGAAATTTGGTTTTTAGTAACTAAATCTGACCGGAAAGTGCTATTATAATTTTAGTTACATACAAATGCGAATACCGGGGAGGTTAACAGTTGCGAAACTCAGTTTATAGGTACATGGTGACAATATTTACAAACACACAACGTGGAGTAACGGGAAGTTCTGCATACAAATTTGGTATAAAATTATCAAATTAACCAAATATAATTCTAAAAATGGTGGGCTAGGCTGGAAAGTTTATTAATCTTAATTAACAAATAAGACTTGATTCCATTAAAAAAGAACCCGGGCACCGCCGGGTAATTTAAGCTAGTCAATCATATATGTTTCTGTTAATGTTTTACTTAAAAAGTGAATTCCCATAATTTTTTTTAAATACACATAGAACCTGTTTTTAAAACTAGACTTAAAAGGCTTACCTTGACTTTGGTTTCTGAATATAACCACGGCAACAATGTTGGTAACAAGTCGCGAACAAGGCTCGGTTTATTGTGGACTGCTGAATTAAAGGCCACCAATGCAACGCGTCGAACTGACGGCTCAGGATCGCGCAGTGCAAAAAGAAATTCGCCGATATTTTGCTTGAGTAAAACGTCGATTGGTTGCGGTTGATCAGAAATTGTAAATTTGACGGCTGATACGACTACAGTGCGCATCAATGGACTGTCTGAATGAAGCGCTTGTTGCAATCGTGGTAGTAGCTCCTCAGGATTAACAAGAACCAGCTTGCCGAGGCACTCAGCCACAACGTTACGGGAACCCTCCTCTGGACATTCACAATGCTTAAAGAGTTGTCCCCAAATTGACGGCACCGACGGAAGCAACTGCGCCAGTCCATTGGGAGTTAATGATAGGGAGGAAATTACCTCTTTAAGTGAGTGTAGCAGAAGATATTGTCGCTTCGGCTGTGCTTCGATCTCTTTAAGTATGAGCGGCAAATATGTTTGCAAACTGCCAACGGACACTGCACCTAGGGCGTGACTAGCGGCTCCCTTGACATCCTCAGAGCTAGCGCCAAAGCACTCGATTATCGTTTGCGGCAATGCTGGAATTGAACTTAAATCAAAATGACGTCCTATTTCACCTATTGTGAGAAGACAAAAAACAAGTTGGGTATCGCCGACTGTAGAACGCTTTTGTAAGTCTCCAAGCAGCTGTGTCGCTAGAGGAATTGCTTCATGAGGACATTGCAGTGTAAGTGCGGCAATGCATTTGGCCAGCGAATGGTATGCTTGCTTATGGAGATGTTCGTTAGTACCATTTGGATTCGCTGCAATAGCTGCACTACACATTACGACAGGCTCCATTAACTTTTTAAGAAGAGCGTGATAGTCTAATCCTGGTAATTTAGTCTGGACTAACGCTTGAAACAGATCCAGTGTGCAAGAAAGTGCAGTTCCCTAAAAATAAAAACAATATGTTAAATATCTTCAATGCTATTATGTTCTTACAGTGGTTTCTACCTAGTTTCATATAAGATTGCTTTGAAGTTTTAGCGAAAGTAAATTGTCAGCATTAATAAATATTGCATGTGCGCAGCTTCGCTAAGTAAATAGCAAGGCGCGAGTAAATTCACACCACGTTTTCTAAACGGGTTTGTAAGGACAAAATATCCGACCTTCTGCTCATAGAGCGTATGAGAAGAGTTCCGGAGGCAGAGAGGACTGCTTAGTAGACGCTGTCTCTGACGTGGGCGAGGTACCCTTTTCCTCTATAAAATGTCTAAGGTCGCTAAGAGACCATCCACGGCACGGAACCGAAGAAACTGTGTCATAAATTAAGAAATAAAAAACTGTATATACAGTAGTGTCTGTTCACTGATGCTAAACAGCGAAAAATTTGAGTTGTAGTTGAATGTGATGCCAACGCGCTCCATGCTGTATGGGGAAGTACGAACAGGAAAAGGTTGAATCAATTTTACGCCTACCACCATTTCTCAGGAACTTGATGCACTCTATATAAAACATGTATATTGATGCACCGGGAAGAATAACAGGGTATACAAAATTTGTCATATTGTTCCTAAAAATTTTAAATTTTATTTCTAAGTTTTTATGGATAATTTTACGATTTCACTAAAAGAGGGCGTAGTTGAAACAATTTAACGCCCACGTTACATAGAATCGCTACAACGGGGAGTAGTTTGAAGTACCGCTAACTAAAGGGGAGTACCGGGAAGTTCCGCTAATTGATTAACTATATATACAGCAGTGTCTGGATATAGTGAACTAATTGCAAGGCTGTTCACAGTATTGAGGATAACATTTTTGTTCAACAACTCGTTTTATTTGCTCAAAATACATTTTGTGTATATAAATTCAAGAGATCATTAAAACAAATTAGTAGGAAAACATAAATGTGTTCTTATTAAAAGAATTGGCGAATAGACGTTTGCTTCTTGCGTTCACAAAGTGACTTTTGAACCCACTTTCAACCACAATTGGTTTGCACTCGTTACAATCAACAGTAAAAATACCAATTAGGGGAATATCCTCTTTCATTTTTAATTCCTTCTTGTGTTTTTTGTTGCTATTTGCTTGAAATTGCTTTACATTTTTTTTCATTCGCTAGTATAGAATAATGTTTGACCTTAATCACATTCCCAGATGATGGTAGGGTAATTTTCGTATCAAAGACAGGGAAAAGTTCACATAATCATCCCAAGGAATTTAGAACAATTAGATTTCCAATTTATAATTGAAAATTTTAAAAAGGTTGACAGATCTCTACCTTGACAGAAATTGGTATATATGCCAATAGCGCATATATAGGGACGCCATATTTTTTCTTGTTCTCTTGACATATCTCTTCAGTAAGGTTTGCCATTTCATCATGGAAAGAAATACGAGCAAACAACGAGTCAAAATTATTAAAATTTACTACCGAAATTCGGAGTCAGTGGCCTCAACTTTAAGAGCGCTACGTCCAATTTATGGTCGTCATAATCGTCAACAATTGAGCGTCTAGTGGAAAAATTTTAATCCACAGGCACAGTACAAAATGTTCGCATGCCAGTGAGACAAAGAAGTGCCCGTAGTGTTAAGAATATTGCTGCCGCTGAGGCTTCAGTTCTAGAAAGCCCAAATGTGTCTCTCACACGTCGTTCTCAAGCGTTGGGCATCTCTGTGATGTCGTTGTGGCGAATTTTGCGAAAAGATCTTGGCCTACATCCTTACAAGATCAAATTAACGCAAGAACTGAAGCCACTTGACCACCAGTAGCGTCGTATGTTTGTGAATTGGGCTGAGCAACAACTTGAAAATGATTCGGATTTTCATCGAAAAATCATTTTCAGCGATGAGGCTCATTTCTGGCTGAATGGCTTCGTCAATAAGCAAAATATGCGTTATTGGTCAGGCAGCAATCCACACGTACTCCATGAGTCATCATTGCATCCGGCGGCGGCGTCATTGGGCCGTACTTCTTCCGTGATGATCAAGACCTGCACGTTACTGTGAATGGGAATCGCTACCGTTCAATGATAACCGAATATTTTTGGCCCCAATTGGATGATATGGACTTGGAGGACATGTGGTTTAACAGGACGGCTCCACAAGCCACACAGCGAATGTCACAATCAATTTATTGGAAACCCGTTTGGTGGACGTGTTATCTCACGAAATGGCCCACTCGATTAGCCGACTCGGTCGTGCGATTTGATGCCGTTAGACTATTTCCTGTGGAGCTACGTCAAGTCTATGCCAACAAGCCAGCAACGATTGATGAACTTCGTACGAATATCGAACGTGAAATTGCAGCAGTATCGGCTGATTTATGCTTGAAAACCGTCGAAAATTCTGCAAGCGTACCCGTGGTGGCCATGCACAAGAAATCGAGTTCCATACATAATGGCATCGAATGTACTTTCACAGGAATAAATAATTTCATTGATATCCAAAACCGTTTTTGTTTTATTTACATGAGTCGTTACAACGGGGAATACCGGGAATTTCTGTTAAGATTTTATTTTTTAAGTGGCATTACCACTCATGTCGGGCATACTAATATTATAAAGGAAGGTGTATTTATTTATTTTCGTTTGTACCGTTTTCACGCTTAAACGGCTGAACCGATTTACTTCAAAGTTGGAACATATATCGGGATGGGTCTGGAAGGAATGGTAGGCTATATGAAATCTGCTACGCCCACATATTACTCCCACAAATAGTCAAATTAAGTCAACAAAAACGATTATTTCACTAATGAAATTCCAAAAAATCTCAAATTTGGAATTTGAGTTGGTATGGTCACTGTCGAAAAGTTGTCGTGGTTAGATGAATTTAACGCCCACTGCCGTAACTTCGGGACGCGATGGTCTACGATGATAAAATTTGGTGTGTAGGTGTATGGTGACGAAATCTACCACTTCACAAAAAGTGGGCGTGGTTTTATCAATATAACGCCCACTACCGTAACTCCGGAACGGGATGGTCTACAATGATAAAACTTGGTATGTAGGTGTATGGTGACAAAATCCACCACCGCACAATAAGTGGGCCTGGTGGGATTAATTTAACGCCCACCGCGATATCTCATGAGCGTTGTGATCTTTGATGAAAAAATTTGATATAGAAGTGTTTGATGATGAAATCTACCATCTCAAAAAAAGTGGGCGTAGTGGGATCAATTTAACGCCCACCGCTATATATCAGGAACCCGATGCTTTACGAAGATAAACGTTTGTATAAAGCTGTATGGTGACTAAATCTACCATTTTACAAAAAGTGGGCGTGGTCGGGTCAATTGAACGCTCACCGTTGCAGCTCAGAAACGTGATACTGTACGATGATTAACTTTAGTGTGAAGGTGTTGGGAACTATATCTACCATCTCAACTGGGGTCAATTTAACACCCACCGCCATAGCGCTGGAACGTGATGTACTACTATGAAGACATTTGGTTCTTAGTAACTAAATCTGACCAGAAAGTGCTATTACAATTTTAGTTACATATAATTGCGAATACCGGGGAGGTTAACAGTTGCGAAACTCAGTTTAGAGGTACATGGTGACAATATTTACAAACACACAACGTGGAGTAACGGGAAGTTCTGCATACAAATTTGGTATAAAATTATCAAATTAACCAAATATTCATACAAATATAATTCCAAAAATGGTGGGCTAGGCTGGAAAGTTTATTAATCTTAATGAACAAATAAGACTTGATTCTATTAAAAAAGAACCCGGGAGCCGCCGGGTAATTTAAGCTAGTACTATATAAAGATGTTTTAATTGAGACAATTTACTATGGTAGCTTTTCTTGATATTGAACATCGAATCATATGCCATTACCAATGCCCTGTCTGATCTAGTAGTATTTTTTGCTTCAAGAGTATTAATAACTCAAATGCTTACGGGCAAAATTATTAAAGCACGATTTGGAAATTACAGTTGGAGCCACTTATGCTCAAAGATCGATTAACAGCAAAATTCCTCAGGGTGTAGTCTTACCTCTGTTATGGAACCGGGCATTACTAGTAAATCTGGAGAAGGCGAGATGCAGAGTGGTCGCGTATGCTGTTCCTATTTCCTTCTGCCATACAAAATAACAAAAGAAATTCAACCCAATAAAAAGGAATGTGACATTCCTCTATAAACATGTAAACTCCTCACATGGGAGATATCTATTAAGGAAACTTACTCCAGATGGATGGCGAATAGTACATGCAATACTACGCATTTGATATTTTCACATCTAAATCTATAATGCTTAATTGATCTAATATCACTAAGTAGGTCTCAAATTAGTACCATTGAAGACGTTCTAACATTTCTCAAACGATTTCAGTAGAAGCTGTAAAGATAAGGAAGAGTAAGAAACTATAAAACACCTCTGTACATGCCCGCACTGACTAATAAACGATATACTCACCTTGGAAAGAATTTTTTATAGGCCCAATTTATATATCTAAATCGAATATAAATATTATTTGGAATAACTATTTCAGTTCTTTTCGAGTCTCTACCTCACCCAAAATGTTTTGAACTAATACGAGCTTGTGAAATCACTTAAATAAATAGTACTTACTTGCAGTAGTGGTGATCTCACCAAAAGCAAAACCGACGGTAGAAATTGATCGTGGATGCCGATCAGTGCTTTTGGGTGATTGCGTGCGGTGGTGGTCAATAAGATCAACGAAAATTGGGCCACATGTAGATCGGAATCGGATACAAGTGGTTGGATTTCTGTGATAGCGGTCTGTAAAAGTTGCGCTCCGAAACTGTGCGCGTAGTTATCGACGAGTTTATTGAGCAAATCCAGTGAGTTCAATTTTAGAGCGCGCTGATTCTTGCGCAAATAGCTACCCAGGGCGGGCAGCACATCGTTTAGTATGGGTGCCAAATCGATATGAAGCGGCGAAGCGGCGATCATTGTGAGTGCTTTAACAGAGCTCAGACGTGTGACCTCGTTCTTTAGGCGCTCCATAAAAATTGGTAGACAGGTGTCAAGTTCGGGCTGCAGCAGATCACCCATGTTGGCAATTATTTGACCCATACAGGCAATAGCCCGCTCCTTTACTTCCTGATCAACATCGGTAGCTTTCAGCTTTTGCAATGTTGAGGAGTATAGCTGACCTACGAAAGGTGTCACATCGAAAGCGACAGTTGAAGCGGTACCAACAGCGGGTGGATCAAGGGGTCTTATAACTTTTACTAACTGCTGCAGAACCTGCAATGCCTCGGTAGATATTTTGTAGAACGGGTCGAACACCGCTGCAACCACCAACGGCACAACGACTGCGATGTGTGAGTAAAACACAGCAGGCTGGTGACCCTGAAGCAGCGAGCACAGGAATCCAAGAGCGTCAATTTTCATGTTGCTCGTGGAATTTTTGTCGCTGAGTGAAAAGTTAATACCAGGCATAATGTTATCCAGATGAGATCCCAGAGCACCGGGTAACGCGCATAACAGTTCGCGCAGAAGAAGGAAGCAATCCTGCCGCGTCTTCATAGATTTCTCGCGCATTAGCGGCTGAATGGCTTTAACAATTTGCGGCACTTGGTCCAGCAGCAGAGCAATAGGTCCGGGTACCTGTTCCATTGAATTGGGGTCATGGGAAATTTCGTCTACCGGCCTTGTATTTCTAAGCAAAGCCACGAAGGCGTGAAAAATATCTGATTTCACGTTTTCCTCACGCTCTTTAAAGCGGGATATCAATGCAGGACTGAGGTTACGATAAAAGTCCTCAATAAGTTCGGGACGCGTTGAAATCAACGCCTCTAGGCACTTTGCCGCTGCACGACGCACCTTCCAACTCATGTCGTCATCGTCGCTGTATTCCTCGCTATCAACATATTCATCTTCTTCGGTGTCCATTGCCACGCCGACGTCGCCATCATCCGCCTCGTAGTTGTAGTTAGGATCGTATGTAACGTATTTAAGGCAGAGCTCCAGTATCTGAATGTTATTAACAATAAATGTATTATTAGTCAACTTTAATAAATTAAAGTAAATTATTTCAGTAAGTATTCTAAGCAGGGAGTGGAATGGTCTGTTTGATATAGGGCGGACAACGGGCGTATAGGACGGCCCTCCTAACTCCGCTTGGAGAATATTAGCTCACATACCAAATTTCAATATCTCTAGTTAAATCAAAAACTTTTCTTTTTGAAAAGGGTAAAACCTGATCTCGTGACTATGACAACAGAACAATTTTATTGTAAATAAAAATATTTTCTATTTAAATTTATTTTATTCTTTTTTTTTATAAAATCGGATTAATAATAAGTGAAACAGAAAGGCCACCAAGGACAACAAGGAGAAGGACAACGACGCGATTTAATTTGGCTTATACGGCGCTGCGAAAACCTTACTCTTAAATTGGGATGAATTTTGAAAATTAATTTTTTTTACATTTTTTTTTTTAGAAAACTTATATTAAGCAAAAAAAAAAAAAATAAGAAAATTACCTTCGGCTATGCCGAGCTCATATACCCTCCGCCATTTCAGTGAAACCAAAAAATGTGCTTCTTTTAGCACATAAGTGCTACATATCTCTATTATAAGTGGGCGTTGTTTTTACCGGATCACGCCCCTTTTTTGATAGTAGTTTTGTGTTCCCACCAAAGTGTTGAACTCCAAATTTGAACTGGATAATTACGCTGTAGCTATTTTGAATCATATTTTTCCGCATGGAAAGGAGTGGTTTGTATGGGAGAAGGTATTAGTTTTGATCCGATCTTGCCCATCTTAGGACTTAGCCTCCGCTTGGAGAATAATAGCTCATACTAAATTTCAGCTCGATAGCTCATAAACTACGTAATCGCTGGAACAGACAGATGAACGGACGGACATCGTTAAATCGACTCAGAATCCGACGCTGATCATTTATTTTTGTCACAACTACCACGCCCCCTTCTGGGCGTTACAAACTCAATACACCATTCGGTACGTGCATTTGCAAATGTTGATCAATGGGTTATAACAACTAAACGTAATAAGCAAGAAAATTTTTCGAAACAGAAAACTGAACTTATATTGAAAAGTTGTGTTGTTTTTAGCGCGTTTCTTATATATAGACTACTTAGATTACTTGTCTCAAATCGAGAGGACACTACATTTTTAAATAATTTTTTTTTAAAGAGCAATAAAAATGTTGTTTATCTAAATTTTATTGGAAGATAATACTTATACAATTGACTCACCATTGGAATGTGAGGACCTATAGCATCAGGGCATCGAATGACAAAGGCTTCACATGCTTGCAGACAAAATTCACGCAACTCATCGTCCTCGCGTTGACTGTACTGCTTCAGCAAAAGCATTGCGCGTTCTATATGGTTGCAAAGACGATGTCCTGCTTGACGGCTGCAAAACGGTAATATTTTAAATAAATAGAAAATATCAACTTGAAGAAAACATACCAAATGGAGGCCAGACATTGGATGTAAGTCCGCATAGCACCTTGGTTTTGAGGATTCTCCAAGCCTTCCAACAGGTGATCGATGACGCCATTGTATGCGCTATTACTTGCCAAGGTTAAAAGATGCGATAGCGCGACAATAGTACGCTTACGCACTGCTTGACGTGAGGAGCCTAACTGAGGCACCAGAGCCTTCAAAATTGTGCTGTGAAATGGTACTAGAAAATCACCAAATCGTGAAAGGAGATCAGATAGTATGTCCAAAGCCTCCAACTTAACGGAAACATCTTCCTGTAAAAAAAAAATGTTTTTAAGAGCTTCAAAATTAAAACAAACAATGTGAATTTGTCATAAAATCAAATTTATTGCGTAGTTCCTGGGTAAGGTCTGAGATAGCGAGGGGTAGGCAGTCGTTTGTACTGGCTAGTCCAGTCGGCTGCATCAACCACTGATGTCGTCAATTCCACACTTAACACTTCGACTTTGGTCTCAGACATCATTTAGAATGAAACTTTATAGAGGCAGACACTGCGCACAATATTATGGATGCAGATTTCCTGCTCAACTCTAGTATCACCAGTAGTTAAGGTCATGTAGTGCGTTTCTGTAACTCTTCTCGATCGCTTTTCTCACTTTTTTAGTCGATTTTACGTCACAACTACGTCACTCTCACTTGTACTGTTTCTGTATCAATTTTGTTAATTTCGATCGGTCAAACTCTCACGATCCAATTCCGTTCAATTCCGTTTTTAGAGGAACGCTTTTGATAAAGTGTTTCTGTAACCAAATTGAATCAAGTCAAATCGATTCTAATTATCACCATGTTAGCAGGTGGTGAGAAGCAAGTTAAAAACAATATAATCGAATTAATCAAAATTAAAGCTCTCAAATCACTAAAGTTAAAAAGGTATTTTTATTTGTTTTATCAAAATATTGTACAAATATTTTTCTTTTTACAAAGTTGTAGGCTGCTGTTTATAGTTAGTTATTTGTATTTATATTATTAGTTCACAGAGTTGGATTGATTGGATATTATTTGTTAAAAAGCAGTAAACAAATCATCCATTTTCGAAAATGTTAATCAAGTTTATAATAAAAAAAAAATGGATTTGTTTAATAAAAATGCACTTACCGCTTACATGCACATTCACATTAATATGTTAAAAATTGTTTCGATTCCATTCATTCTCTGACAATTTTTGTCTCATTCCATCACAGACTATATTTTACTCGATTTGTGTTTACAGAAACACCAATTTTGTACAAATCGACTGGTGCGGAACAAAACAGTGCGACGTCATGAAAATCGTCAATTTGTCACATTTGTTACAGAAACGCACTACTGGAATCTTTTCTCCTATTCCAAAAGGAGAACCTCCTCCTGGCAGACCATTAGCATGGCTTTCGCTCAGGGCGCACCACTACAACTGCGTTTTGCGAAATGAGGACAGCCATAGCCGGAGGTCTAAACAGCAAACACCCACACGAGAGGACCGTAATGATCGCTCTTGACATGTCCAAGTTCTTCGATACGGTCTGGCAAAGACCTATACGTTACCGCACTCCCAAATGCACTTAAAAGTGGTTGCTAGAGGTTCCAGATCGGGAAAAATAAACAGGGTGTGCCGCAGGGAGGTGTACTATCTCCCATCTTGTTCAACACTTTCATTTCCAAAATCTCGACCCCTCCTCCGGGGATGGAACTAATTTCCTACGCCGACTACTGCACAGTCTTGTGTACAGGCAGGGATATCGAAGCCCTGGAAGAGCAAATTAATAACTACCTACCAGTGTAACACAACTTCCTGGCAGAGATTAACCTCCAAATCTTCGGCCACTATTTTCACCACGTGGAAGAGGTAACGAGAGAACTTAACATTCACATAAATGAACAAAGAATTCATTCAGTGAAGAACCCTAAAATTCCTGGGGCACACTTCGATAGCCTCTTCATTGCAGAACAGGGGCAAAGATAAGGAGACAATCTTGACTACTTATCAAACCATAGGTCGTCCCCTTATCGACTCGTTGTACTCGGTGTAAGACCTCCACCAATTTCCTTGTCAGAGGAGAAACTACCACGAGAAACGAGTGCCAGCTTACATCCTCGAACTGGATGTGTAAAGTGTCGATTTTTTTTCTTCCTTATTCGCAATTTTTTCATTTTCCAACACTAATTACTGTCCTCTCATATATGCATGCATGTGAAATTTCCAGTGGCTGCTACAACAACAGTCATCTGGTTATACACTGTGTTGAAACCCGTTTTTCAAAACCACGGCCGTTAATCAGTGCAAAGTTTCAAGAAGTTAAAGAGGTGCTTGAGCATCAGTTTAAATCTTCATTAAAAAATCGCTACGCTTCTCCTGTTTGTGTGGTTCGTAAAGCTGACATCTCTTAGTGGTCATTTGGATATTATCGTCCGCTTAGTGCTCAAACAATTCCGGTTAGGTATTCCTTGCCGCACATTTAGGATCTGTCCAAAATTAGCACGGTAATATTTTTTTAAATTTGAATTTACGAGGCTACTACCAAATTTATATTGATGAACGGGAAGTTCCTAAAACAGCCATTACAACTCCATTTAGCATCTTCAAGTTTGATGCACAAAGTTGTACGAGGTAGGTCATTTAATCACTTTCAACTAAATTCAATTAACTCAAAAAATGTGGGGCAATTAAATCGTTCTTAAACGTTTTCCTCGTATAAAGAGGATCTTGTCAAAGCGATAATTTAAATTCTATCTTTATCGAACAGTTTCTTTAAAAATTATTCACCTTCCCGGCGCAGAAAACATAACAACTGACACTCTTTCACAGATTGATGTTCTTCACATAAATAATAAACTTTGAAGAAATCGCGGAAAAGCAAAAGAGCTCAAAGACATTATCAGCTTAAGCAAATCAGACCAAAAAATGATTTTTCATAGCAATTCTCCTTATTCATCGCCGATTTGGATAGTACCTAAGAAGTTAGATGCATCAGATTAACAAAAATGGTGGATTGTGGTGGACTATTGGAAACTGAACAATGACACAGTAGACGATAGAAACCCAATTCCTGATACAAAAAATTAATTGTATTTGTCGTGCCCACTAATGCCAATAAAATCAAATATTTATAAAAAGAAATCAAAATAAAGGTTTTTTGCGATCACTTCAACCATCTGGAAATGATAGGATGTGTGACTGAAATGCATGAAAAAAAAACAAGAATTTAAATTACACAATCTTTCATTCCATCGCATGACCAGCTGGCTGCTACTTTGTTTTCTTGCAGAAAGTGAAAAGCTGAAGGAAAAGACAGCGACATTGAATTAAGGCGAAAAACTATGACAGAAATATTAAAAAGCATTACAGAATTCCTGGAAAAACAAATTTGCGCGCGGTAAAACAATTCGTACAAATATATGAATGTTTCTATTGCTCCTCTATAATGTTTATAAGTATGTATTTCATCCATTTTCCTGGGCTCACAGGCATGGTATACTAATGGGCTCAAATTGGAAGATGGCAGTGCTGGAGCGGGAATTGTAGGGCCAAATTTCTGTAAAGCAATTGCGATGGGAAAAATAGCTTCCATTTTTGTTACACTGATATGGGTGCCGGGCCATGAAGGGCAGGAGGGGCAATAAAATAGAGGACTCTCTCACAAATAAAGGTGCAGAAAATCTGTGCATAGGTTCGGAACCCTTTTGTGAGGTAAACAGTAGCTTCATTATTAACTTGATACACGTATGGGAAAAACAAAGGCTACTTGAGCATTGGAGAGCCCAAACAGGCATGCGGCAGTCAAGAAGACTCATTGACCCAGCACATATAAGGTTGAAGCTATTTTGAACCTTAGCAGAAAAGATATAAAACTCTACAGAACACTGTAAACTTAATTACCATCTGAAGAAAATATAAGTGGTAGCAAATGATTCATGCCGACTCTGCCAAGAGGAGCAGGAAACGGCTGAACATGTTCTTTGCACTTGTTCAGCAGTGGCAAGACGCAGATTTAACTACTTAGGCAATGGGATTTTAGTTCCTAATGACATAGTAAAAGTTAAGCCCACAACAATTACGAGATTTATATATAGTCTAGAATTGTGTTTGTAGGGCAACGAGACTGCACAATAGATCTTTCAGGTCGCAGTGCATCTATTGCCTTTATTAATAATAATAATAAAACCCTGCGCAGAATTTACCTTTGAAATAAATGTTTTTTTTTCTAATTAATATTAACACTTTTTTTCATTGGATTTTAATTTTCGTTGTTTTGATTAATTTTTATGCAGAATTTTTATTTTTGCATACTGCTGCTGATGTGAATTAAAATTTGTTTTATTCATGCGAAATCGATTTTCGGAACCTGCAAATTGATGCGAAATTCATTTTGAAAACAGGTAAAAAAATAGCAAGTAGTGGAATGTAGAACACTAAAATACAAATTCGATGCGAATTAATTTCGATTTGGCGCGGAAGTGATATGTAGAACATGCCTGATATCATCGGTCAGATTAGATAATGTATGTATTTTTCCACTATTGACCAGTAGTGCGTTTCTGTAACTCTTCTCGATCATTTTTCCCACTTTTTTTAGTCGATTTTACGTCACAACTACGTCACTCGCACTTGTACTGTTTCTGTACAAAATTTGTCAATTTCGATCAGTCAAACTCTCACGTTCCAATTCCGTTTTTAGAGAAACACTTTTGAGAAAGTGTTTCTGTAAGCAAATTGAATCGAGTCGATTCTAAATCGATCGAAATTAAAGCTTTAAAATTACTGAATTTATTTGTTTAGGCTGCTATTTACATATATTTAATTATTTGCATTTTTTAAAGGGTTTTTCAAAAAGAGCGCTACAAAAGTTTTTTTAAATAAAACAAAAACGGTTTTGGACATTCGATGCCATTATGTATGGAACTCGATTTCTTGTGCATGGCCACCACGGGTACGCTTGCAGAATTTTCGACGGTTTTCAAGCATAAATCGGCCGATACTGCTGCAATTTCACGTTCGATATTCGTACGTATGACGTAGCTCCACAGGAAATAGTCTAACGGCGTCAAATCGCACGACCGAGTCGGCTAATCGAGTGGGCTATATCGTGAGATAACACGTCCACCAAACGGGTTTCCAATAAATTGATTGTAACATTCGCTGTGTGGCGTCCTGTTGAAACCACATGTCCTCCAAGTCCATAACATCCAATTGGGGCCAAAAATATTCGGTTATCATTGAACGGTAGCGATTCCCATTCACAGTAACGTGCATGTCTTGATCATCACGGAAGAAGTTCGGCCCAATGACGCCGCCGGCCCATAAACCGCACCAAACCGTAATTTTTCGGGATGCAATGATGACTCATAGAGTACGTGTGGATTGCTGCCTGACCAATAACGCATATTTTGCTTATTGACGAAGCCATTCAGCCAGAAATGAGCCTCATCGCTGAAAATGATTTTTCGATGAAAATCCAAATCATTTTCAAGTTATTGCTCAGCCCAATTCACAAACATACGACGCTTCTGGTGGTCAGCAGCTTCAGTTCTTGCGACAATTTGATCTTGTAAGGATGTAGGCCAAGATCTTTTCGAAAAATTCGCCACAACGACATCACAGAGATGCCCAACGCTTGAGAACGACGTGTGAGAGACACATTTGGGCTTTCTTGAACTAAAACCTCAGCGGCAGCAATATTCTCGACACTAGGAGCACTTCTTTGTCTCACCGGCACGAAAACATTTTGTACTGGGCCTGTGGATTCAAATTTGATGATCTGGTAGGACGATTATGACTACCATAAATTGGACGTAGCGCTCTTAAAGTTAAGGCCACTGAATCCGATTTCCGGTAGTAAATTTTAATAATTTCGACTCGTTGTTGGCTCGTATATCTTTACATGATGAAATGGCAAACCTTACTGAAGAGAAATGTCAAAAGAGGGGAAAAAATAATGGCCACGTTTGCTGTCCCTATCGGTCTACCCTTTATTATTTGCTCACAGAGTTGGATTGATTGGACATTATCTGTTAAAAATCATACATTTTCGAAAATGTTAATCGAGTTTATACTAAAAGAAGTGGATTTGTATAATAAAAATTCACTTACTGCTCACAAGCACATTCACATCAATTATTTCAAATTTGATTCGATTCGTTATTCCATGCCGATTTTTGTTTCATTCCAACACAGACTATGTTTTACTCGATTTTTGTATACAGAAACACCAGTTATAAACAAATCGAATACTGCGGAACAAAACAGTATGACGTTACGAAAATCGACAATTTGTCACATTTGTTACAGAAACGCACTACAGGTATAACTTTTTATCCGTTGTTTTTTCGATAATTCTTAATTCGCCTACACCTTTATTTGAAATGCATTCCCACACCATAATTGATAATTTACCATATTTTACGATTGGAAACAGTATTTCTGTTTTCAAGGGCTAAAAGTGGCTTCCTCTAAACTCTACTGGGACCTTCGTGGTAGTACAGAATTATTTTACTCTCGTAACAAAAAACAACACTATCTCAGATTCTTTCGGCAGAGAAATGTACAGTGTAGCAAAAAACATTCTTTTGACATTTTGATTGGACAGCAATGGCTTTTTTTTGGTTAATCTGGACGAGTACTTGTTTTTAAGAAGCACTTCTTGAATAGTTTCATGAGAAACTTCAACGCCATAATTTTTTTTAGATCTACAACTAACATTCTTGTAAAGGGATTTTCACAGACATTATTTATTTACGCTCATCTCTTACATTAAGTTTCTTAGGCCTGCCTGTGGATTGCTTCAACTCTTCCTTGTTTTGCAAAGAATTATTTGGCAGTATACAAAGTGTTGTTTTTCTTTTGGCAGTATACAAAGTGTTGTTTTTCTTTTTTATTTCTGTTATTAAAAACAAATTTTAATTTTGTGTAAAAAATTTGAAAAACTACGGTACATTTTTTATTATTTCTTTTAAATTGCATTCATTTTATTCTTATTTGCATTCAAATTAATGAATTTCACAATTGTTTTCAAGATCATGAAATGGTACGTTCCCGAAGTGACATCCAACTTTGCGAGCTTTTCAGTTTTTGCGATTAAGAGAATACCACTTTTTTTATTAATCAAGATTCATAAGTCAAGAGAGAGAGGTATTAATGGTATAACCACGAACTGTTTTAAAATTTTACAAAATATCATAAAAATTTGGTTATATAATCATTAAGTTCTAAAACGCACAATTTCCTATATATATGTATGTTATATAGACGGTCGATATAAAAGTCAAACACGTATAATTTAGTATATAGTGTTTAGTAACCGTATAAACAAACCCAAAAATGTTTGAATTTAAGTTTTTAAAGTCATCTTTTAAACCTAAATATTGAAAACCATACATAAATCGAGGTTATATTTATCAATTACAAAATACTAAGTTCTTAACCTTATGTATTAAACCGCGATTATAGTTTTTTCTTATTTTTTTAAGTCCGCATACAATACAATATTTTAATCTTAGTCAGGACAGTATTCAGGACACATACCTTTTCTATTGCGCTGCTTAATTTCCCGGTAATGCGCTGACACACATTCGGTGCCAGTGAATTTGATGCTTGCGGCAATTCAGAAATCACTGTCTTTAAACCAATGCTGGAGATGTCCCGCAATTGTTCCGTGTTTGAAATCATATTGGCACAGAGAGAATCAACAATGGTCTCGACTTGGTTTTCTTTCACTTTATTAACCAACGGACCAAGGCACTTAACTGCCAGATTCTGCACCTCGCCATTTTTATCCTCTAGCAGTTTTAGCACCATGCGGACCACTTTCTTCTCGGACTCGTCATCAAGTTTAATGCTATCCTTTTGTAGTTCTGTCATAAGATCATTGGTGGCCATAAAGCGAAAATCCTTGTCGCTAGAGGTCATCTAAAAACAACGGAAAGTAAATAACACCATTTGTGTACCAAAGCCATTTTATTAAAACTATATAAAAAAATGAAGTTGTTGATGGCAACTCTGGACATAAGTAAAAGGAAATCATTACAAATCTAACTCAAATTTGTTTTAAGGGAAATAGTGAACTGTAGTTCTCACCTTTTCCAGCAAATTTGCAATTTGATGATACTGATGTGACGCCATATCAAAATTTTCAATTGGCAAAAATAATTCTAATGTGAATTTCGTGTGCGTCTTATGTCCGTCCGTATGTTGAGACAATTCGCGGTGTTTGCTGTCTGCTCCTTCCCAATTCTGCTTTGTCCGCTGTTCTTTTTCCCACACACGCTTTCTAAAGAAAATTTCGCAGTACCGTTCAGTTTTTTAGTTGAATCCGTTTTACTAATACGTCTGACGTCGCAACTAAATCGTTTTTATATATAACGAGCTTTTCAAAAAAAATACGATGTATTTTAATTTTAATTAGAATTTGTTGCGACAAACAAACTTGAGAACAGTGTTCGAACGTTCATAAAAATAATTTTTTATCTTATATATTAAGTACTGTTTCCAACTAGATTTAATATTCAATACAGGGTTGCTCCATTTGTTTACAGCCAGGGACACAGTCGCGTCTTAAATTTAACAATTTAAGGTGAGCTTACATTACACCTTTAATTCAATTGTACAAGTAAAACCAGAAAATATCAGTTGTATAGATATCGTATAGGAACAAAAAAAGCAGCTATTACCATATCTGTTTATACAAGACTGACATAGTTTAGTATGAAAAGTTGCATCTTTTCGTTCTCCTCGGTTTAAATATAGTCTGACCTCTTCTAGTTGCACTAGAAGAGATCAAATAAAGTGAAACTGTAACGCACTGCGAGCAGAATATATTATTAAATAACTACAATATAAATTTGTCTACGTCATAATGCAATTACCGTTAACATTTAAATAAAGTTGAACGATTGATAGTCGAACAAAATTTCTAAAAAAAAAGTTGTCAACTACGACGTTGTTATTTTTGACAAATACTTCGTCTCAATCATTTTTTTGTTAAACGTAGTAGAAAGCGATGACTTTGCATAGTTCTATTCGTGTCTTTTTTGTTTAATATGTGCACCATCATCTTGAAGCTTCACTTTTGATTTGTGAATTATGCTTTATTGTGGCAGCCATTATTTGTTTAATTTATGCATAAGTTTTTGTTATTTTTTCCTAAAAACAGAAAAAACAAGTCTTTCGTTGGCCTCCTGTATTGATGTGAGGTTATTGAACGATTTTTTTATTTAGGCGCTTCGGTAAGTGATGGCGCAAAATCCACTGGATTGATTTGATATTGTGTTAGTTTACAAATATAGGAAAGTGTAAAGCGTGCTACGTTGATTCCAATTTTAGTTTTTTTTCCAGATATTTAGCAGTGAGAGCGGAATTTTTTTAGTGTACAAGAAAATGATAAAGTCGTGGTATGGGGGCGATAAGCTTTAAGTGGAAAATGTTTATTTGAAATACTCGCTGAGTTTTGTTTTGATCAATATAATTGAGAGGTGTTAAATGAAATAGTTCTTTAGAACCTTATATCATTTTTTGTGATATCTTAAAAAGTTTTTCATATATTTTTGCTTCGCAGTTTTCACTTTCAAGGGTTAATTTCTCGAAAAAATGCAAAATTATGACCAGATTTTAACCCTTGAACGCCGGCACCCAGTTAATGAAATTTTAACGTGTCGCTATTTTAAGAACCGCATTAATAAAAACAATTTTTTTAGGGGTGGGTTCATTTACGCCCATTTCCCAGCCTGTACTTTATAAAGTACAACCGGCGGAAGAGGGTATAAAATTGTTCAATACAAAAAAAAATGTAAAATGATAATCTTTTATTTATATGTATGAATTAACTGTGATTTATATTCATCGGAGTCAGGGTTAGAAAACATACCATTTTTTTCCTTCAGAGCTATATGATAAACTTTCATTTCTTGATCAAAATTATTAATACCTACCTATATTGCTACCATTTTGTCTTGACCAACGCTTTACACTTCCCAATGGCATAACAGCATAGTAGTTAGTTAGCATTGAACACACACTCTATAAAGTACACTAAAATAATAAAGCACATAAATTTTTATTTAGCAATATTACATATATTATTATTACCTATTTTTACATGTTCAATCACTTCTTTTTAAACGTATCACGCACAAATTCAAAATTAAAATCAATCAAAAACATTTTTTTTTATTTTTTTTTATGGAGACCTCTTACAAATTCGCGATTTGAAATTTCACAATTTTGGCGGGTAATCAAAATAGCATTTAAAGTCTCCAGGGTTAGCTGATAAAAATTAACAAGGTTACTACAACCGTTAGCTATAAGAAAAACCGAATTCATCCGCAAAATACACTACCCGACAGCCAAAATGATCTGGGTTAATCAATATCTATTTCCTATGTTAAATGGAGCGCTGATTTCGAAAATCATAGCCAAATTCGGTGTGAATTTCGAAAAGGTGGTGTCACGTAACTGCACATATAACACGTTAGAGTTGGTCAATTTTAATGAATGAAAGTTTAAATTAAAGGCAATAAAAACCCATATTCACGCGCAGACAGGGTAAAAAACAAAACCAGTCCAAGTCGACGCTACTAAGTACTGACCGGTGACCATAATCTCTGTCTGCGTGTGCATATAAGTCTTTAGAATTTTATTTTATATATTGAAGGGTCCTGCATTTTATTTCTCTTAAGATATAATAGTGTAACAAAAAAATTTAAATATAATTCTTCCACCATTGCAAATTATTGGGATTAATGAAGAATTTCGTTAAGGCGTTGAATAAAGAAAGAGAGGCATTTAAGCATTTACAAATTATTTTTCCAAACTTGTACGATGCCAAGATCAAAGAAGGTATATTTTTTGGCCCACAAATTTTAAAAATCCTCGGCGAGAGTGCGTTTGACAACAAATTATCCGGAGATGAGGCTGCTGCGTAAAATTCATTCAAATTGATTGTTTCTGGCTTTTTTGGCAACAACAAATAAAAAACCTATTTTATAACAAAATTATCACCAATTTGTTCACGAATTACACAAAAATAGGCACGGGATACTTTAAAATAGTATTGATTTTTAATTAATTAATCGTAATTTTTTCATATTGTCATTGAAAATCCACTTTCTCCATTCCCATTTGGATTTTTCCGGCCGAATCTTGGTGATGAGAGCCATGAGCATGGGGAGCGATTTTACCAGCAGATGAAATTTATAGAGCGGCGATATGCTGGCTCTTGGAACGAAGCCATGATGGGGGACTACGCTTGGATCCTCATCAGAGAAACGAATGAAAGTTTAAATAAGAGACGATGTGGAACACATTTTGTTTAATACAATCTTTACTTAAATACATAACGATATGATTTTACTTCAATAATCTCGTAAATTTTTAATTTTTTATTCGCCATCACGTCGGGTTCATTCTGTACCCGACGTGATGGCGAATAACTGAAAACGCCATTGTGTATAAGATGACAAATTTATATAAAAAAACTTTTAAAGTCCTTAACACTTCACAATTTGTCGACCTGTTATATCTGTTCATTAACATTTTTATACCTTATGGGGGAAACAAAAAATTTTAAAATCACTCTAGCAATTTTTGCATCGATTGACCGATTTTTGTATATGATACGTCGTTTTGTTCGCAATTAAAAGTGTTCTGACATAAAAAGATTTGTGCATTTTCGTCATTTAATTAATAAAATAATTCCATTTTTTTTTTAAATTAGTCTGTACCTAGGTTGGAATACAGTTGGCCACGAGGCTATTGAAGTGGATAAGCAAGTGTTGAGCCCATAAACTCCTGCACCCGTACCTTCCTTTATTTTAATTCCATCCGAATACCATATGTTATTATGGTTTGAAGAGTGTGGAGAGCTGTCGTCTTTCCACGTCGTCATGTCTGGGAAAACCACAAAAAAGCGTCTGGTTGGTTTGCAGTGGTGACCCGAGCCTAATTATGCGTCGTTTTAATACCACATCCTCAGTTAGTCTTAATATAATGATTGTTAGACCTCTGGATTAAACATGGCAGGTTAACCGCCTAGGACAACACGACTCTCTCCCGCCAACCCAGTAGTCATATCCTGTAAGGAACAAAGTGTTCGGCTTCCTCATGTATATGTGGCCGGTAGTATACTATGGTTGTCCAGAGTATCGTTAAAACAAGTTGGCTTAATCCATTTTGTTTGATATAGGAAATTAAGTAGTTTCGATTTTTACAGCTCTCGTTCTCACTTTCCATTAGGCTGGACATTTACAGAGAAAATGTACCAGTTTCTCTTTCCTCTGGTTGTTGTCAGCTACGACAGTAGATGTTTTGTGGGGTACCCATTTTGGCCGCTTGCACTCCAATGTGCCAGTAATGACTGCGGTCAGTCCTGCTATTTCTCTACGATTTTTATCGATGAGTTGCTCACTATTCTTCCGATTGTAGTAAGGCCATAACGTCCTACAATTAACTTTTTTGAGATAAGTTATTGATATTTCACTCTTGACTGTAGTTAGTTTTTTTTAATACTAATACCGGTTGGAACTCTTTAGTGATGAGCCTTTTCGCGCCAGCTCGTCAGCCAATTTGTTTCCTTCAACGTTCCTATGTCCTGGCACCCAGTTCAGTTCTTGTCGAAGGACAGAGTAGGTAATATGTTATCAGTTTTGGCATCTAATTGTCGCACGTGTGTTATTAGCAGACTTCTATGATAGTGGCCGTTTGTTTAATAAATAAATCTATTGGAATCTTTTTTTTCGGTATTTCGCAATCCGGGATTAGCTTGAGCCTTAAGTCTTCCCAGGCTTGGTTTTCAGAGAGATTACTGAACTTCCCCCGATTTTCGTCTGTCTCTCCAGTCTGACTGTCTTTCTAGTCTGTCTGTGTTGTTTTTTTGTGTGTTTTGTTGTCATCATCTGGTTCTTACACCTGCTCTATTAGGCATAAAGCAAGCATAGCTGTGTACCTGACAAGAGTCAGGGTCCACGGTGACTAATGAGGTAAAAGGGGAATATAAGGTCAGCAGTGTAGTACTGGGTTATACAAAAATTGCATACGAATGCCACAAATTGCTGCTTTTCTCTCAATATTAATATTTAGTGGGAGAATGCCTTTTATTTCAATTGGACATGACCTTACGGCAGCTGTTTAGAGAGAGCCTCTTTCTTGTTTCTAAAGTTTTATATTAAATTACTTTTTGCCATCACACAACGACAGTGTGGGTTAGAATTGGTCTTTGTAGTAGACATGCAAAAGATCATTTTCGTTGATTTACCGAAGAAAAGTCCACAAATCCAGACGACTCTGGTTACTTTATTTAGGGTGTAGTTTATATGAGAGTTACAATTAATTTTTTTTTTACCTTGGACTATTATTATTAGAGGACAGGAAGCACTGCGACCAACAAGAGCTATTGTGCATGGCCTAAATTTTAACCCCATAGGCTTTTAATAAATTTTAGCACTAATTGGGGATTGTTGTTCCAACGTTTATATGGATTTACAACAGTGTCATCGAAGTGACAAAATCTTTGTCTGTCGAGTGCAGGACACTCGCAGAGCACATGCTCTGAACTTTCAGTGTCCATTTCACAGAAACGACAGACGTCAGTATCAGAAAGGCCTCAACTTTTTTAGATGATATTTTAGGTTCCAATGACCTTGAACTAGCTAAAGTACTCGGTTTTTTTTTGCTAGAATCATTTCTAAGTTTATTAGTTGAATAAGATCAATAAATTTTCCAGTCTTGCCAATTATATACAATATTGATAAATTTTTGTTTTTTTTTAATAACTTTACACTGAATTTAAATGCAGAACTTCCATAGTGATATCGAGGCTGGAGATGTGCAAGGGTCGAGTTAAATCAGGTAATAGTGGTCACTTGTATTTCAAAGTCTATCGGCCTATTAGTTTAACATCATTCATACTTAAAACACTTTAAAGAATGCTTGCTTCCTATATTACGAAAGGCATTACACCAAATCTGATTTCAGACAACCAAAATGCATACTCCAAGTGTGGGTCTACTGAGACAGTAATTCATCGTGTAGTATAATAGATAGAGAAGGCTCTTCATTATGGAGAATACGCGATGGGGATCTATCAGAGACGTTTAACTTTATATCTGCTCATAAATGGGCGTGATCGGATAAGAACCACGCCCACCTCCCATATTAATTAAACATTTTTGCGGAAAAAAATATTAAAAGTAGTAACAGTTTAAATAATCAGTTAAAATTCGGTATTTAACACTTTTGTAGTAACATATAACTACTAACCAAAAAGGGGCGTTATCCGATAAGAACAACGCCCACTTATAATGTCGAATGCACGTCTATGGTATGCGAGTGTATTACACCTGTTAAATTTTTATATTCAAATTTGAGCAGATATTTAAAAAAAAATATTGAAAAGGATTCTTACCTCGTTTTTTCCTTTGGGTTTTAAGGTTTATTAAAATTAATTATTTTCTAACCTTTTCAAGTAAAAGAAAAAATAAGAATCTAATTTCGAGTTCAGAAGCTCGAAGATTTTCAAATCTAAAAAAAATACTATATTTTTATATTCAATGACTTTAATTTATGTTCATTTTTTTTACCAGGTTGAAAATATATTGTGCTGCAAAGATAATAATCAATTTTGATTTTGATTATCTTGTTAGACCTCATAACTCGTAGCTGCCAAAAGCGGAAATGAACTAGCTCATAGCTTAATTTTGATAACCTAAATTTCGGCTTGCACATGTACATACTCGTATGTAAAATTCTTAATGAATAAGAAATGAGCACATATATAAGTAAAAATTTTGTTATGCTCAATAACTATAGTTATAAGGTTTGAATATATACTAATTTAAACTGTTATATTCTATTTAAAATTTTTTTCACTGCGATTTCGCAACTGAATCTACTCCTCTCAGCTCACATATAAACTTCTTCATGGATAGTCAAGCTGCTATTCAAGCAGTAAGTGCTACAGCGACTTAGTCACTTTGTGTGCGGGAATGCAGAATTAAAATGGGTGAACTTTGCACCAATAGACAAGTCACCATTTTCTGGGTTCCGGGACATAAGGGGATACAAGACAATGGATGGCAGATTCGCTTGCCAAAACTGGTGTCTCTTTACCAGAAGTAAAGGAGTTACAGGTACATCCATCCCTTGGAATTTTGAAAGCTTAGATAGACCTAGAAACGAACTCGGAAGCTGAATCTTTGTACGATCTATTTCTTCCTGCAGGAAGGCATATGATTTATTCCGCTATTACAGCATGAACACCACCAACTATCTCCGATCGCTTTCAAAAAAAGATTGTAAGTTAATAGTTGGGTAACTGACGGGACATTGTCTCACACCGGTACATGTTGCCAAATTGGGTATTTTGTAAAACGACTCGTGCGTACCTTGCAGTGAAGACAATGCTAGGGGGAACATCTACTTTGTCATTGGCCAGCTCTTAATGAAGTTACTAAAAATCTTTGAAGGACATTTTCAATCAAAATGCAGCTAACTTGCTTAAACTCGCTAAATTGTGTATCACTTTTGCACTTTGAAACTTCTATACAATCTTGGTAACACTAAGAGCCACTGAAGGCCTATGTGTGATATATCTTTCTTGTTAGATCAGCCAATGTAACCTAACCTAACCTATGAGGAAGATTAAAAAAAAATAGAGTTTGGAAAAGACTTTAGAGAAGTATTGATACTAATATGCTTCCCACTTCCTTATAACTACCGATTCTAACCAGAACAGAAATGGAACTCGTTTTAACTCCGAATATGGTTGATTATGTATTTAATTAGGAAATTCTTGTACCATTAAATCATTCTCCAGCTTTACTTACTCAAAACACTGAACATAGATTATTAACTGGTTTTAAATTGATGCTACTTCTAATGTCAACATTTGTTATTTCTAAAGTTTCAAAATATGCCGAAACATCTCAAGTGAAGCATATTGAGCATATCAAATCTTAGCTCAGTTGTGATTCTGATAGAGTCTTAGCAGCAATTGTTAACTTCAAATGTCAGCGTTATTCTTCTTCGTTCAAAATGCCTTTGCCAATAGAAAATATTGACAAAGTAAAGTGATCGATCCCAAATTTTGGTCTATAAATGCTTTTGTGCAAGAATGTGTGATAAATTGTGAAAGAACAAACATGTCTCTTGCGACGCTCAGATCTGCTACATTTACAAAAAACTTAATTTTACTATTCTATATCAATTAATACGAAATAAAAAGATCTTTTAATTTTGAGTCATGTCTTGTTTATGACATTATTATAGTCCTTTGACTGAAACATGACTGAAGTCTAATACTTTATATACAGAAATAATTTTATTCTTTTATAGAAAAGATGGAAACACAATTCCAAATATTATTGATGGAGGTGGAGTTTTAAATGCTGTCAAATCGTTAAACTTTTCGAAATAAATATTGAGTATTAATAGATACATTCGACATTGAAATATCATGTGTTTTACATACAATTGTTTCTTATATTCCTCCTCAATCAGCTTTTGCTATAATTGCTAAAATTATAAGTCAAATCTGAACTGAAGGAAAGTATTATTGTTATTGGCGAATTTAATCTACCAATTATTTCTTGAGACTCTTTTGATAACGATTCAGTTCGTTATTTTTCTTCATCTTCCGAAATTTGAATTTTCTTTTTGTTGACGATTACAATATAATCTCACTGACAAGAACAAACCCTATAACATTACCAGAAGATTCACATAATCCCACTTTAAAACTTTAATAGATTTAACTATTAGACACTAATAATAATGTAGTGTCGCAAAGTTGTTCCTTTGAGTTTAATCGTTAAGTAAATGTTCTGCTTTTAAGACTGACAAACAAACAAAATTATGGTCCACCTTATATAGAGTTCTTATATAAAATTTAAACTTAAGAACTCATTCCTTTAAAGAGCTCTGTTAACTCATTTTGGAAGTTAGCAAAATTCGATACATTTTATTTTTGATGTCTGGTCACACTTTTTACTCCCTTGCAATTTTTTTGTGTGAAGACAACAAAAAAACTAGTAAGAGAATTATCTTCGGCTATGCCGAAGCTCATATACCATTCGCCATTTCAGTGACACCAAAAATGTGTTTTTTTTAGCACATAAGTGCTACATGTCACTATTATAAGTGGGCATTGTTTTTATCCGATTACGCCCCTTTTTGGTTAGTAGTTTTGTGTTCCTACCAAAGTCTACGCTGTAACTAATTTTAATAATTTTTTTCCGAATGGGAAGGGGTGGTTTGTATGGGAGGTGGGCGTGATTCTTATCCGATCACGACTATTTTTTGTGAGTAGTTTTGTGTTACTACTTAAGTGAAAACTATCAAATTTGAACTGGATATCTGCACTGGAACTATTTTAATCAATTTTTTTTCGTATGAAAAGGGGTGGTTTGTATGGGAGGCTGTAGACTCGATCTTTCCCATCTCCGAACTTAGCCTCGGCATGGTGAATAGGATCTCGCATTCAGCTCAATAGCTCTTAAATTACGGCTGTTGTCGCAGACGGACGGACAGACGGACGGACATTGTTAAATCGACTCAGAATCCGATGCTGATCATTTATATATATACCACGCCCCCTTCTGAGCATTACAAATGGAAGAACAAACAAAAGTTACTTCGCCACACCACATAAAAATTATGCAAAAGTACATGTAAAAAACAAAAATAAAGAAAATTATAAAAAAATAATCAAAAAAAAATTCAATTAATTATATAATTAAATAATATTAAAAAAAATATGTGACGAAAAAAATTTTTAATATTTGTGTGAATGGAAATTTCAAAATTTGAATTTAAAAAAATATGTCCGGGGCCAACGAGAACTAACGGCAAGCCTGGCGTCGATTTCGATTTTTTGCTATTTTACACCAAGAATTCTTCGTATTTTTTGCTGCGAAATGAAAATGTTTGACATGTAAGTCACTTTAATGCTGGACACTGGTCGCATGCTTAAGGTGACCATATGACCATATGAGTAAATTATCTTCACAGCAATGGCTTCTTAATGGCCGCGAATTTTGGAGAAGCTTTAGTTTAAGATCTTGGAGGCTTGGATATAAGAGAATTATCTTCGGCTATTCCAAAGCTCATATAACCTACGCCATTTCAGTGAACCCAAAAAATGTGCTTCTTTTAGCATATAAGTGCTACATGTCTCTATTATAAGTGGGTGTTGTTCTAATCGGATTACGCCCCTTTTTGGTTAGTAGTTTTGTGTTCCTACCAAATTTTTAATAATATTTTTCCGCATGCAAAGGGGTGATTTGTATGGGAGGGATTAGTAGTTAGATTTTGTCCATCTTCGAACTTAGCCTCCGCTTGAAGAATAGTAATCTTCTGCTGTAATCGCTGGGACAGACAGACGGACGGACATCGCTAAATCGACTCAGAATCCGACGCTGATCATTTATATATATACTTTGTCATACTTACCACGCCTCCATCTGGGCGTTACAAACGGAAGAACAAATTCAATATACCATTCGGTATGTGCACATGCACGTGGCGAATGGTATAATGACTTGCATCGGAATGGCTTATTAAAATATTTGAATTTATTATGCGGCACTACCAAATTTGAATTAATTTAATAATGCACTTTTACAAAAAAAAAACAGTATGTAAAAATTTTCTGATTGAATATTTAATTCAAAATCAATGTTTAACACTTTAGTAGTAAAATGAAGTTCCTCACAATAAAAATGTATTTTCCTTTTTACTATTTGGGAAACCGAAACACCCTAAGAGTGTGTCTGCCGAAAAATAAAATCAGCTGTGTATCCTGTGTGTATGTCTTGTGTTTCCTCCACAAAAACCAACTTTCGTTCATTTGTCAATGTGAGTTTTAAAGCAGCACATATCATTTGTAACTTAGTGGATATGCCGAAAACGCCTTAAAGTATGCATTTAATAATGACAGTTATTAACCGAACGACATTACCAGATGACACAGCGTTGTAAAAATTAAATGAAATAGAATTCTAGGCAAAAGAAAAAAACAAACAAAAACGATTGCAAAACATAGCAATAAAATCGATTTAAAAGTAACAACAGCGAGAAAGAAAAAACAAAAGCAATAAATATGTTCAAGAATAAAAACGAAAGCAATATTGTGTATAAGTGTACGGTGCGGCTTCTCGAGGACTCCGACGTACTTGAGTGTGAATTTCAGGTCAGTAGGACTTTTTCAAACAAAAATGTATATTTCAAGTTATATTCAATAGAGTATTTTGATAAAGTTCAAAATGTATATATACATATATTTGTTTATAATTATTATAAATTGGTTTGTTCTTCTGTAGTAATTTTTTTCTTAATGTTCCTACATTCATATCTTCCTATTTTCGTTATCATGTTCTTCTACTTCTTTATGTTGGCAATGTCTACACGTTGCTAATTATATTATGATTTAGAAGTGTTTTGTATTTTCTTTTGACCCAATTGTACATTTTGACATTTAGTGGATTTTACACTCATGTAGTATTAGGAAATAAATATACAAAGCCATAACTAGGGGGTAGGGGTTGAGGGGTAACAACATCCGCTTTACCGATTAATTATATAACATTATTTTTAATTAATAAATCTAAATTAAAAATTATAATTTAGTTTTTTTTATTTAGAACAAAGGTAATTTTAAACATTTAAAGTATTTCAAACAACGAATTCCAAACATTTAGACAAGAATGTTTATTTTTAATTTTGGCATTTTAAAATACAAAATTTAAACTATAATTTTCTTAAATAAATTCGAAACAGTAAATATCTGAAACAGTAAGTTAGATTACTATTTATATTACTGTGTTACTTTTTTACATTTTAAAACTATTAAATTAAACAAGAAGTATTTACAATTTTTAAACAGGACCCGCATTCGATCTGGAGTAATCCCAGTTGAAGTGCTTTTTAAGAGCACATGGTTTTTATTGTTTTTTAGAGCCAAAAGAACTGATTTGCATATAAAAGTTTTAAAGTACGCACTTAAGTTTTGAAGACATTTCAATGAAAGAGTTTCCACCAAGAACTTATAGCTTTGTTAAAACTTTAGTTTCAGAAGATGATCCATCAATCAGATGCAAAAACAGGATCAAACTCTGACCGTTTTTATTTTATACAAGCGAATGCCCGGCATGCGTTGCAATGTCACTTAAAATTTTTTTTTTACCAGAACTTCCCGGTACTCCCGTTAGTTAGCGGAACTTCTCGGTATTCACCGTTGTAGCGATTCTGAGTTATGGCTGTGAAATTATCGGCATAAAAAAACAAAAACAAAATCTAAAATTTTTAGGAGCAATATTAGCAATGTCATCGTATATTTTCACTTAATTAAATAAATTGTGTGCGTAATAAGTGGGCGTGACAGATTTTGTATATCCCGTTATTCTTCCCGGTGCATCCCGTTACATGTTTTCTATATAGCGCATCAAGTTTCTGAGCAATGATGGTAGGCTTAAAATTGATCCACCCTTTTTTTAAAGTGGTCGTTAAATTGATCCAACCACGCTCATTTTTGGTGAAGTTGTTGACAGTGTTTATACAAACTCAGGTATCTAATTTCAGATTTTTAGGGGCAATATTAGCGAATTAGTCTAATATTTTAACTTAGTTTTACAAATTGTGGGCGTAATAGGTAGGCGTGGCAAAATTTTCTTTGCCCTAAACCTAAGTTGGCGTGAGCACAGCAACTCCCCAAAATTTCATCACAATCGGATAAATGGTTTAGACGCCCATTTGGTACAAAGAAAGAAAGAAAGAAAGATAGAAGAATTCACTTTTATATATATAGACTAGCGAATGCCCGGCATGCGTTGCAATGCCACTTAAAACAATGGTAGCAGAACTTCCCGGTACTTCCCGGTACTCCCGTTAGTTAGCGGAATTTCTCGGTATTCACCGTTGTAGCGATGATATTATGATATTAAAAAAAATAGATCCACACAATTTCTACAGAGTTTTACAGATGGCATTACTGCGCAGGATTATCAAGGCTTCTATTAACTTTACTTTGTTTTATTTTCAAAATATAAACAGTTTGGTTTTTCTGAAGAAAGACAATAAAAAAAAGAACGATAATATTAAACGAATATTATTTTAAATGAAAAAAAGTTTGTATTTGTAATTGTATCTCTCTCTAATCAGTATAATTCTAATAAATATTTGTACCATGACTAGAACAAAATCATTAAATTAAGTTAAATACAAATCGTACCTTTCAAAGTTTCAAAATTTGACGTGAAACAAAAATTAAATTAAAACAAAATAACCAAATTTTATTTTTGAATTAATTATTAATTTTTGAATTTTCCTATTTTGTTCTTGTTTTGTTCGGTGTTCCAACAAACAACTTACAACAGCCATGTCTATGCCCCATTTCGACAGCAGAATGTGACTGTCGATTTTTTGCATGTTTAAAATCTAAACCCCCAAACTTCGCTCAAAAAATCGTGTTGTACAAGTCAACACCTACAATATCAGCCACAATCTATGGTGCAGCGCAATCGCATTGAATACGAACTCATTATGAGAAAGATATAGTATAGAGAAGTACTGATCCATGACCACTATAAACTATCCGACGGACTTGGCGTGCTTAAATAAAGCTAAACAAATATTTCAATTCCTTCAATTGGTGTGCGACGTTACGAATATGTCGTCCTGCAGTGATTCCATTTGCAAGGTTAACTATCTCCATTGTCAGACAAATGACCAAACGCATGGTCGATGAGTTTCACGTTGCAATTTTCTAGTGTCGTACACACGTCACTGAAAGCGGCCCTTCTGTATCGTCAATATGAATATTAAAATTAGCCGTGGAATAAAATCCAGTTTGAGAAATTCATCGGTTTTTTGTTATTTTCTTTATTTGATATTTTGTTTCGAAATTAAGGTTTTTATTTAATTTGATTTACCCCGTCATAGTACACAAAAGAGTTTAGAAACCAACATTTAGAGTCATGAACAATGTGAAAGTAGCAATATAAAAAAAAAAATGACACAATAAAAAAATATTTGACTTTTTAAAAACTTTTTTTTTATATAAATATTTTCTTACAATATTTTTAAATAAATTTATTTTGATTCTTAATTTAAAAATCAGATTTTTTATTTGAATCTCTCCGAAAAGGGATATGATAACTTTAATGGTTCAAAACTGCAGGGTATACCTTTTGTATAAAATAAAACATAAATTTTTAAACAAAAGGTATACCCTGCAGTTTTGAACCATTAAAGTTATCATATCATTTGCATATTCATCCTGTTTAAATTTATTTAATTTGTATTTTATTACTATGAAAGAAATAACGACAAACCCAGATTATGTTGGGTTTATGTGTCTGTGTATGTTATGACCGTTTTTTTTTTGTATTTAAATGAAATAATTGACATGCTAAACAAATATTTTCTACATATGTTAACATTTGTTGGCTAAATTTTATTTTTCAGCCATTCCACAAGGGATGTTACCTTATAGAATACTTATGCGAGCAGTTTGAAATAAAGGAGAAAGACTATTTTGGGTTGCGGTATGTGGACACAGGGAAGCAACGCGTAAGTTTAAAATAAATTCGGCTGTTCTTTAGTGATCTGTGGCCTGTTAAAACTTATTTACTGTTAACTAAAAAACCATAATAATTTAACTAATGAGAAATAAACTATTTTCAACATTCATGTACTATATTAGCATAAAATTATAATTAAACTAGCTTTAATTATCCGGCGGTGCCCAGGTTATTTTTTAATAGAATCAAGTCTTAGTTTATTTATTTGTTAACTAGCTTAAATTACCCGGCGGTGCCCGGGTTATTTTTTATTAGAATCAAGTCTTATTTGTTCATTAAGATTAATAAACTTTCCAGCCTAGCCCACTAATTTTAGAATTATATTTGTATAAATTTTTGGTTAATTTGATAATTTTATATCAAATTTGTATGCAGAACTTCGCGTTACTCCACGTTGTGTGTTTGTAACTATTGTCACTATGTACCTATAAGCTGAGTTTCGCAACAGTTAACCTCCCCGGTATTCGCAATTGTATGTAATTAAAATTGTAATAGCACTTTCCGGTCAGATTTAGGTACTAAGAACCAAAATTCTTCATAGTAGTACATCACGTTCCTGAGCTATGGAGGTGGGTGTTAAATTGACAATAGTTTTGCTGAGATGGTAGATATAGTTCCCAACACCTTCACACTAAAGTTAATCATCGTACAGTATCACGTTTCTGAGCTGCAACGGTGAGCGTTCAATTGACCCGACCACGCCCACTTTTTGTAAAATGGTAGATTTAGTCACCATACAGCTTTATACAAACGTTTATCTTCGTAGAGCATCGCGTTCCTGATCTATAGCGGTGGGCGTTAAATTGATCCCACCACGCCCACTTTTTTTGAGATAGTAGATTTCATCATCATACACTTCTATATCAAATTTTATCATCAAAGATCACAACGTTCATGAGATATCGCGGTGGGCGTTAAATTAATCCCACCAAGCCCACTTATTGTGAGGTGGTTGATTTTGTCAGCATACACCTATATACCAAGTTTTATCATTGTAGACCATCGCGTTCCGGAGTTACGGCAGTGGGCGTTATATTGATAAAGCTACGTCCACTTTTTGTGAGGTGGTAGACTTCATCACCATACACCTACATACCAAGTTTTATCATCGTAGACCATCGCGTTCCGAAGTTACGGTAGTGAGCGTTAAATTCATCTAACCACGCCCACTTTTCGTGGAGTTGTCGACAGTGACCATACCAACTTAAATTCCAAATTTGAGATTTTTTGGAAGTTTATTAGTGAAATAATCGTTTTTGTTGTCTTAATTTGATTACACGTGGGCGTAATATGTGGGCGTGGCAGATTTCATATAACCTATCATTCCTTCCAGACCCATCTCGATATATGTTCCAAGTTTGAAGTAAATCGGTTCAGCCGTTTAGGTGTGAAAATGGTACAAACGAAAATACACCTCCCTTTATAATATTAGTATGGATATTTCAACTATTATATCACGATTTCTGCAAAAAAAGCATTTAACAATGAATTGCATTTCGGAGGTCGCCTCACCATCCTATCAGTAGTTAAGTCTTTTAATGGTCACAATACGACCTTTTATTTCAAGCCAGATGAGATTTTCATATGGCAAGATAAAGAAAATTTTAGATCGTAAAAGGAAATTGAGGTTTTTAAAATGTTGGTTGTTGTTGCTATGTAATATTTTGTAAAGGTTGTTCGATCCAACGAAAGTCCATTACAAACAAATCTTCTGCTTTAAGCTGTAACTAGTGTTAATTTTCCAAAGTATAAAGTCGGTCTAAAAAGAGTTAAAAAATATTTAAATTATTCGTGCTCAAGACCTTTTTTACTGCCGACTTATATACCTTAGCAACAAAAAAATCTAAAAGAAAAAGAAGTGCCATTTTATATACGGAATGTACGTACGTCTATATAAATATAAATTAATGTATTTTTCTTTCTTTCGTTCTTTCTATCTTTGTACCAAATGGGCATCTAAACCATTCAATCGAATGTGATGAAATTTTAAGGAGTTGTTGTGCTCACGCCAACTTAGGTTTTGGGCAAAGAACAATTTGCCACGCCCACAATTTGTAAAACTAAGTAAAAATATTTGATCATATCGCTAATATTGCTCCTAAGAATCTGAAATTTGGTTTGGGCGAGGTTGGATCAATTTAACGACCACTTAACCACTTAAAAGAGGAAAATATACGATAACATTGCTAATATTGCTCCTAGAAAATTGAGATTTTGTTTCTTTGTATGATTACTTCCGATAATTTCACTGTCGTAACTTAGAATCACTACAACGGTGAGTACCGGGAAATTCCGCGAACATTTTATTTTTTATGCACCACTCAGTGGTGTATATTGGTTTTGGTCCAATGTTTGTAACGTAGAGAAATACTCAAGATAGATATAGACATCTATATATATTCTTGCTAAGAATCAAAAACTGAGTCGATTTAGCCATGTCCGTCTGTCTGTCTGTTCGTCTGTCATCATTTCTTATTACCACGAACCGTTAGAGATATTGAGCTGACATTTTGTACACTGGTTGCACTTATGCCCTCGAGGAGCCAATCCGCCCATGACCACGCTCACTGTTGCATAAAATAGTGATTTTTTAACACGATATCTTAAGAACCATATGAGATATTAGGTTAAAACTTTGCAAAGAAAATTCTTTTATGCTTGGGAACAACTGATTAAATTTTGGAAACGATTTGGTTGGTCCATGTTTGTTATTTTTTTGTTATATGTTTAAATGAAGCCCTTAAAACTTTAATAGAATATTTTTGTACTCAAACGAGGTTAAATAAGTAGAGCAATTTAATTAGGGTGGTTCAAGCTTTATAAAATTAGCGTGGTCTACAATTTTTTTTCTAAATATCATAATAGCCACCCTAATTGTGGTGCATTTGTAATAGTCGGTATGACCGACTATAATTTTGTACTTGTTTTAAGTGGCATTGCAACGCATGCCGGGCATTTGCTAGTATTTAACTTTCGGTATAAATTGGTTTCTTTTGGAAATTTTTGTAACATTTGGTTGCTATTTACTTTAACAAAGTATATTTTTATAGCATATGCAGCTGAAAAGGGTTTGTTGTTGTGGATTTAATCAATTTTTTAAAAAGTATCTGTTACTATTGCATGATTTTATTGAATTTTTATCTGTTTTACGCGCTTATCTTGGTGCCAATTTTTCGGGCATATTCAATCATAATTAAACGGACATTCATATTTTCACAAAATCAGATTCTCTACTTTTTTGGGGATGACGCGCCTTTGCCTATTCTCACTACTGTGAGATCTGGCGAACATAAGAAGAACAGAAAAGCAGATACCGCTTCATTTTTTACTACAACCCACGGTTCTTATTATACCCTCCGCCAGAGGCAAGCTGGTTCCGAAAGGGTATACTTGTTTTTCCATTTGAAACTCCTATTAGGAGGCGTGGTACATACATACCAGACACCAAAGAAGTGCATATAAACTACATGTATCCATTACAAGTGGGCGTTGTTCTTATCCGATCACGTTTAATTAGTCGTTTCGTGTTACTTCTCCAGTGTCAATTATTTGAACTGGTTAACCGTTTTTATTGAAGAAATATTTTCTATACCTATTCTACGTTAACAAAATAAAAAAATCAAAAGACAACCTATCGAACATTTTTCATTTGTATTTGAATACGGTTACGAATTACGGTTAAAAACTATAATTTTAAAAAAAGGATGAAAAAAATTAAATTTTTTTTTTTGCAGCACTGGTTAGATCTTGCCAAGTCGATTATTAAACAGTGCAAGGGTGAGTGAACAAACTGTTTTTTCTTTCATTAACGAATTTGAATCTCAATTTTAATTAATTTGAACATAGATGTCGAGCCAGTATTGTTTTCATTCCGTGTTAAATTCTATCCAGCGGATCCTTTTCGGCTCACTGGTAATGGACGACTCATGCTATATCAACAGCTGAAAAGAGATTTACGTCATGGCCGTCTTTATTGCTCGATGGGAGAGGCAGCCGCACTGGGGGCCCTTATAGTACAGGGTATGAAATATTTCGATAGATAGTTTTTATACTGAAGTTATATTTACATCTGCAGAAGAACTAGGAGATTACGATGAGGAAGTTCATTTAGGTGATTATGTTTCGTCGATGCATTTGGCATTGCGGCAGTCAGATACATTAGAGAAGAAAATAATGGAGCTGCACAAAAAGCGAGAACCGTGTCAGGATACCACTGTATCAATGGACGAGTTTATGGGTATCGCACGTGGCCTTGAAACATATGGTATAGATCCGCATCCCGTTAAAGATCACCGTGGGTCACAATTGTACATCGGTATAAATCATTCCGGTATAAGCACATTTGTGGCAGGCAAAAGGTCACAACATTTTCGCTGGAACGAAGTTCATAAACTTAATTTTGAAGGTAAAATGTTTATAGCGCACTTGAGCTATACTGACGCTAGTAGAGAACCGGTGAGTAGTTTGCTTTTTTTTAGTGAAAATATGTTTAATTTCCAATGGAATCCCGTTATTTCGCAGAAAAAACACACCATCGGATTCAAGTGCACATCTGGTTCGGCATGTCGATACGTCTGGAGATGCGCTATTGAGCAAATGCTTTTTTTCACGTAAGTACAAAGTCGAATTCATAACTAATTTAAGTAATATCAATTAACAATATAATTTGTTTTTATTTCTAAACGAAATTTGCTATTCATTTTCAAAAGACTGATTTCACAATTGAGGAGCACTAAATCAAAAATTTTTATTTTGAAAAAATATGAATTTTTTATGTATTAAGTTGAGGAAAGTCCCCTCTGCCCCATGCTCAAAATCATAAATTTACTAAGCAAGCAATTTTTTCAAAAGGGTTTTTCTAAAAAAATATATTTTCGTGCTGTTTCCGTTTTGTAGTTTGAAATTTAAAAAAAATTAATAAGCCAATATTAGGCCAATAATATTAACACAATTAATTAAAGAAATTTGAACTTCAAGAGGAAGTTTTCTAACTCACAACCTGAATAACAACTCTCTAAAACCATTCTGATGGTTTACGATCCCCAATGTTTAAATTTGTTAAATTATACTCAATACGAGACTCCTCACTTAAAGAAAATATTTCACAAAGATGTACTTTAACTCTGTCATAAAAATTTTCAGAAGGAGGTAATTGAATGAAATCAAGTATTTTTGTTGTAGTACAATAATAACTTGAGTTCATACAAATACGTCACTCATAGGATAACATACAGTAGAAATATATCAACAAAATTTTATTTTATTAAAGAAACAACGCAAATATGTTTTCAAATTGAAATAAACAGTTTATAAATTCAGTATTTAATTTTTTTATGAATTTAATGCTGATCGCATATGACGTGGACAACAGTCGCAGGATCCCTAAAATATGTGGGGCACATATATTTTAAATAATAAAAGTTTTATTTCGGTCAAAGTATCTAACTTCTATTTCTAAAAATATTTAACATATTTTAAAAATTTTTAAACAACATTTATAAAAATCAAAACAATTTTGAATTTGGTGAAACAGACCACAGTTGTCAACTGTCGATTACCTCTTTCGAAAGCCCGCTTGGTATTCATTCATAACACTGTTAAGTTCCATCCACAGATCACCCTTTTTAAACAATTTTAACCCGTAGGTGAAATTTTTAACAATTTTAATTTAAATTGTGATAATTAGTAAAAATAAGTGTTCGCTTATGGAAATTAGAGTTTTTATTAGAGTTTATTTATTAAAATTGTCGACTTCGGAACTTCGAAGTGCAATCGAAGACTTCAAAGGAATATAACAGCCCTAATTTATATAAAAAAAAATTTAAAGTCAATATTTTGCAATGTTGTTCATTTTGCTTGTATATATTGGGTTGTCGAAAAAGTCTTTTCGTATTTCTAACCAAAGTTCAACACATTTTTTTTTATATTTATAATGAACTTTATTGAACCAAATATGTACCATTTTGGTCGACCACCTTTTGCCATTTTTCCGCTAGAGACATTATTCCATCAGTGAAAAACTTTTGTGGTTTCTCGGCGAAAAACTGCGACAAGTAATTTTCACAGGCTTCTCTTGAAGCCAACTTTACTAGATTAAGGGAGTTCTGCATTGACCGAAACAAATGGTAGTCCGATGGTGTAAGGTCAAGGCTATATGGTGAATGCATCAAAACTTCCCAGCCAAGCTCTCTCAGTTTTTGCCAAGTCATCAAAGTTGTGTGTGGTCTAGCGTTGCCGTGATGGAAGACGGCGCCCTTTCTGTTGATCAGTTCTGGACGTTTTCTTTCGATTGCTTGCTTCAATCTCATCAGTTGTTGACAGTAAAGTGTAGAATCAATCGATCGACCAGGCTGGAGCAGCTTTTAGTGGATGATTCCTTTCCAATCCCACCAAACACTCTGCATAACCTTTCGAGGCGTCAATCCTGGCTTTGCGACCATTTGTTGAGCTTCACCACGCTTGCACCATGATCTTTTTCGCACATTATTGTCGTATTTGATCCACTTTTCGTCTCCTGTTACCATTCGCTTCAGAAATGGTTCGATTTCATTTCGTTTCAGCAAAGAATCGCAGATGTTAATTCGGTCCATTAAATTTTTCACAGACAATTCATGTGGTACCCAAACATCGAGCTTCTTTTTGTAGCCAGCCTTTTTTAAATTGTTCAAAAACGTTTGATGATAAATGTTTAGTTCCTTAGCGATGTCATGGTTGCTTATGTGATGGTCCTGGTCAATCTTTTCCATAATTTCATCGACTTTTTCAACTATAGGTCGACCAGAGCGAGGTGCATCTTTCACATCGAAATTTCCAGAACGGAAGCGAGCGAACCATTGTTGTGCTACACGAACTGATACAGCATCGTCTCCGTAAACTTCACAAATTTCATTGGTGGCTTGCGTGGCATTCTTTCCTTTTTTATACAAAAATTTCAAAATATAGCGAATTTTTTCATTATTTTCACTCATTTTTGAACAGCTGTAACTTTTTTTCAACTTCTCCGAATTTAATTTTTTTTTGCTTAAATGAAGCACCTTTCCAACACCATATGGTATGACACAATGTGATTTATAGCACTGGAGATAGACGCCTCCATTGACATCTATTGACAAAATACGAAAAGACTTTTTCGTATTTCGACCTCTTGAGTAACAAGCGGTATTTTATTGTAAGTCGTTGAGGATATTAACATTTTTCATATTCGAAAGAATATTGGCAATCACTCGTGAAACTTTTTACTGAAATTTTTGCATATTGGAGGGAAATTCGGTACCTCATAATTTGACTCCATAGATCCGTAAAGGTTTTATTTTGGCCATATAGAGTAGAATTTCCAATTTCTACTTTTATTTGCGGCTCAGAAGTCAGTGTGACTCCAATACTTTTAGTCTTATATGTGACATTTGGGTGCTGATAGAATTTACCCAAATAAGTCTGCGGTCACGCTGCATACCAAGATATTTTTTTTCAGTATTTTGCGTTGTTTTTAATTTCATTTGTACCGGAGGACAAAGTAAATTTTGTGTCAACACATTTAGGCTCATTGACTTTTATTCTCCATTTGTCATGCCAAACGATTGGTGTTCAGGTGCCCTTGAAGAAGAAACAGAAAATTCGAATTTTTCTGTCGAATCTGTCTAATTTAAACTGCTTGACTTATTTTTAATAAAAAATTGATAAAATTGGTTTCTATGAAGTATAATTTCGATTCAACATAAAACTCATCAAAATTCAAGACACCAAAAAAAATTTTTTGTGAGTCATAAATCCAATTTCGATAATAATTATAATGGATCAATTCTTTAATAAATTATGATTATTAAAAACTATTTTCACCACTTTTAAGAGTATGTTTTTTTTTACAAATTTCTTTCTTTAATTTATTACTAACAGACTTCCAAATAGCCAAAATGCGTCCGTTGTTTCTGGTGGTGGTTTTTTTTCATTTGGTGCAAAATTCAGGTACTCTGGTCGCACTGAACGTGAAATCCTTACGGAGAGCATCAACGCATTGCGCGAACAAAAGATGACTAATTCAACGGCTAGCAAACGTAAAGCTAGCAGTGTTCCAGCAACGCCATCAAGTCCTCAGGGTGACCTAGCCCAAATCAGTAAACTATTTTATAATTTAAATATACATACCACAATTTACAATTTGCACATTATTTTACATTTTACAGGGTATAGCAGCTTACCGCGTTCAACTTTATCTGAACCATTAGGAAATAGTAATAAGCCAGCTACCGACCACTTAGGAAACCTTTTATATGGCAGTCATGGACCAATACAGGACGGCAATGTGTGCGGTGCTATGCAGATGTCCAGTCTTGAGCCCGTGTCTGAAGAGGCGCGTTTACGTGCGTCTAATCTAGACAGTCTTAATACTCCAATCATCGACATGCCCGAATATTACTTCCGAGACTCCGTTGAGCACTCTTCGACCGAGAGTGGATTGGCAAATGCATACACGGAAAACTCATTTCGTCAATTTCCATATCCAATACCTGGCAGTGGAAATAAAAAACCTTTTTTTTATCCATCGAAACAACATCATACGCTCCCCAATTCTGCTATCAATTCTAGTGCTTCCATGATCGGTTCAACAGCCGTAGGTGTTCTGCACTACGGAAGTAACACTGGCGTGGCTACAAGCAAAGTGGGTAGTAGAAGCATCGATACCAGTGTGGCACGTCAAAACGCCGTTAATAGTGCCAAGAGCGTGCGGAAATTTCATTTGCTGCACGCATTTATTCCGTCGTTTATTTTTGTTGTTGTGGCAATGGCGGTATCCGCCGTACTAATTTTAGAATCAGATACGGAAATTTTTGAACGAGTGCGCAGCATGCCGGAAATGATAAGTTTAAGGTATCAGTATTATCAGCCACTGAAGGAGTTCTTTTTGCGCAAATTAGGTCGAAAGTCGTAAACGATAAGTGACTTGATTATTTTTATCTTTTGTATAACCAAAAGGTTGAATCATTGTTGTGTTAACCTGAAGTTACTATTTTAATGCACAAGACACATAATCCTAATAGAGGAACAAACCAGCTCGCAATTTTAGTTTTTAGATATAACTAATATATTTATATATATAATATAAAAATAGAAAATAAGTTTACCAATGTAAATATTAAGTTGCCAAAATGAAAAAGTATACTATAGAAAGAAAAGTATTTGTTTATATTGGAATACCCAGGCAGGTTCCACATTTCACTTCCGCAAGAAATCGAAATTATTTCGCATCGAATTCGATTTTTGGTGTTTTACGTTCCAATACTCCAAGGGGAAAGCACAAAAATTCTGCGCAGGATGCAATACTTCTAAACTTTTTGGAGGAGTATCAGGAACATTTGTATATTTGTATGAATATTTTACCAACATATAAATTAAATTAATCCACAGCGCGCAAATTTGCTTTCCAGGATTTCTAAAATGTTTATTATTTCTGTTCCATTGTTTCGCTTTAATTCAATGCCGCTGTCTTTTCCTACAGCTTTTTGGAATCCACTTTCTGAAAACTTAAAGTAGCAGACAGCTGGACATGCGCTGGAATAGAAGATGGCTTTAGGCGCGGTATTAAAATTATGAACAGCATTTGAGAGACATTTTTGTTGGTTAGATATTGCGCTATTAAACTTAAGAAATCGTGTTATTAATGCATTTCAGTGACTTAAACACATTTTACCATTTTCAGAAGGTTAGTTTTCGCGCAAAATCCTTCTCTAGATTTTTTCTGTGGATATCAAGGAGGATTGTTCTCTGGTGGATATTTTCTTTTATTGCCATTATTGCCCACGGCAAATGCAATTAATGCACTCATTTTAAAAATTCTACAAATTATTTTTTTCGTTTTTCTTCGTGTAACATCAAACACCTGTTCGGAAAAATGACGAGTTGAATAGGAACATGCGAAATTTGGAAACGTACGCTTTCAGAACACCAAAAATAATTCCCTCGTTTAAAATTGACTGCATATTTAATTCCCCTACGTTTCTGGAACCTACCTGATTGACTTTATTTCTTTAACTATTTTCGATATCGAACGGTGAAGTTCGAGTACCCACCGCCATTTTAGAGACCCAAAAAAATATGCTTTTTCTATGAACTGTTATAAGTGCGAGTAGTCTTATGTGAATAGTTGCATGTTAAATACCGGATTTAAACGAGTTATTTACACTGGAAATATTTGATTGATTTTTCCGCATATAAAGGGTGAGTTTGTATAGAAGGAGTAGTAGTCCAATCGCGTCTATTCTTTGTGTGTAGAGTCTTGTGTACTACTAAAATGTTAAACACCGAATTTGAACTGAATATCTAACTGGAACTATTTGTTTTCAATATTTTTTCCTTACAAGGAGGGGAAGCAGCTTTTGTCCAATCTTGCTCATCTTAGAACCTCCGCTTGGAAAATATCTCACTTACCAAATCTCATACCTACTACGTCAACTCATTGGCGTTACAAATGGAAAAATAAAATCAATATACCATTCAGTACGGTGCTTGCACATGGCGATGGATATAAACATAAGTATATCAATAATTCTCCCACATAGGACTATAAAACCTGCAATTACAAAAATTCTAAGACAAAGAAAATTGCCTTTGTCCTGTAAAATTTAGAACAATTTTTTTTTGTAATTACATTTTGTTTAAAATTTTACATTTTAATTTTAATCCATAAATAAGGGCTACTTTACAAATTGCTGGAATCTATCAATGAGATCAGATGGTCGGTATCGTTTGAGTGGTTTCTGATTTGGATTTTTCGTGATGATGCAGATTTCTGAATTCGTTGTTTGTGTGGGCTTGGTATCGATATTCATGTCTTAATATTTTGCGTGCTTTTTAATTGTAGAATCTATGCCTTTCACTTTTATTGGAAAGGGTTCAAATCGTGCTCTTGTATTAAAAAAATACTCTAACTGTCTTTTCATCATTAATTCGAATATTCCACGCCTTAAACCAATCGCCTGTTACATCAATTGTGTGTTGCAGTTGTCTAGTGGGTTTTTCCAGACAAACATTTAACGCAAGCAAAATAATGTCGTCAGCGTATGGGATATCCGCTGTATATATAAGGTCCTAAAACAATACTTCACGGAAAACCAGCATTTACAGAGAATAGTATTCAGCATTGTTTTTTTTATGCAGAAAACAATTTCTTTAGTACAAAAGCTTTTGATATGCTTATTTTTTGATATTGAAGCTTCGTTTGTAAAAACATCTTCGTAATAGTTTGCTAGCGGATTGGACATAACCCAAGTTCCATCTGCCTTCTTAATGGATGCCTTATGTGTCGTAGTATTTGACATATTTTTCGTTGCTTTCCAAAACGAATAGTTAATTGACGCCGTTGGAATAAGACTTAAGAGATGCTTCTTATGATTTTTGTTTGATGGTGGAGTATATGATTTTAGTTCTTTAGGAATTTTTGGTATTGTGGAACTTGTAGTCGCCTCAATTAAGAAGTATGATTAGAGCTGGGTGCAGCAATAAAATGTGAGCAGGCATATTCGAGAAGAAAAAATGATCTGATGACAGTTCTAGACATGAACTCATGTTAAGATTTGAGCGAGAGATATTTTTGAACAAACAGAATTCTATGAGATCGAGGTTTTTATTAATGTCTGTAATGTTAACAGTATGTTGGTTCTCCTGTGCTGAGGTGTTTACAGCTGTTTGACTTCATCACTTTGATTAAATTTGTTCCTGGCGTAGACATTTCATAAATTGTGTCTAAAATTATCACTTACTATGAAATTGCTATTTGCTAATCAATTGTAGAAACATAAAATGTGGTATGTAAGTTAGTATGGTAGTTGTCAACAACAAAAGGCTGGATCAAATTAACGCCCACCGCCGTATCTCAGAATCGTGATGTTCAACATGCGTATTAAAACTAATTGTCCACAAACAAGTAACGTGAAGTTAATTTGCATAATTGTGAAATTATTCAATTATATATACTTAGATATACTCGTACACAAATATAATTCCAGAAAAAACGAACAGGAATGGAATTTATTAATTTTAATTAACTTAAACAAATTTATATTAAAAACCAAAACCGAGCAACGTCGGGTTTAGAGTTTAGAATGGAGTGTGGGCCTGTATGGGATCAAGGCCGTAGCCAGGATTTTTTCTGAGGGTTTTTGGTTTTCAGTAATACCTACTTATATGAATTTTGTAAAAAACTAGTAAGAGAATTATCTTCGTCTACGCCGACACCAAAAAATGTGCACATATGTGTTACATATCTCTATTATAAGTGGGTGTTGTTCTTATCGGATCACGCCCCTTCTTGGTTAGTAGTTTTGTGTTCCAACCAAAGTGTTAGATATCGAATTTGAACTGGTTATTTACACTGTAACTGTTTTTAATAATTTTTTTTCACATGAAAAGGGGTGGTTTGTATGGAAGGGCGTAGTAGTTTTGTTCCGATCTTGTCCATCTTAGAACTTAGATTACAGTGTATTTTTCAAAATATCTTGTCCTGTATTTTGTGATATTGCATCTTGGAGAACTCTGCATTTGGATGCTTTCTTAATAAGTTTATAACATCACCCAATTTCTTCTGTTAGAAAGAAAGAGCAAGATTTTATCGGTGAGTGCCCAGTGGATATTACTGTTGACTTTTGGTCTGAACGAAGCTTACAAGGCCCGCCATATTAGGTGCTTCATCTTACCCTAGTTCAAAACATTTCGACATGTTCAACTTCAATTCCGAGTAATATTTTCAGCACCTTGATTGACAATTGGGACGTATCCTATAAAATCTTCCCTGATTACTGGGACTTTTATGTGCTTTAAAAATTACACATGTTTCGGTAGTCATTAAACTTTTTGTTCCAACTTCTTTGAGGCCGTTTTGAGGCTGTAAACACTCCTGCTGGCTTTGCTATATAAACTATATATAAATAAAATGGCGAACTAGATCCATGAACAATTGCTGTTGATAGAAATAAAGTCTTTCGTAAATTCCAACCGCAAGAACTCTTATTGTAACCAATCATTATGGACTAAACAAACGTCTTACACTCATAATTTGTCTGAATTAAGCTTAAAGCCATACCATAATTCCGCTGGTGTCAAATATCCAACTACAGTCTTTGTCAGACATCGCTTTATAACATAAACTACTGTAAACGCAATCAAACACATTCGTTCTGTTAAAGCGCTCTGCAACTCCGTTTTGCTGAGGTTAGTAAACAACCGTTGAATCCCCTTCTTCTCGTACCAATCCTGTTGGTCCGTAGAGCAGTACTCACGTTCCTGACCGACCGTAAGCTTTAAAATTGAAGTACCAAACTGAGCTGTTACCATTGCTTTATACTCCTTCATCGCAAAGACTAATATTCTCCATGTTTACATTGATTCCATTAGCCTTTTTGTCTTTAATCATATCACCAAATTCTTTCACTTTAATATGACAGAGGCGCTTGTGCCACAATTTAATTTGCACTTGTAAATTTCCGTACTGACAGTAAGTTATTGCGTAATTCAGGTATGCACAAAACATCCTTCGTTAAAATTTGCGCTCACTCACTAGTCCCGATTGTTTATCCCTTACAAAATTAATTTAGACTTGTCTTTAAAGCTTAAACAACTCCATAAAATACCACTTCTCATTCGCCAAACGGTCACTTGATCCTGTCTCAAGATACAATTTTAGTGTTGGGTTTGACCGTCTCACTGGTGGGGTCGCGTCTGATTGTCAACATTCATCTGCCCTGTGCCCAATTTTGCCACACTTAAAACATTTTCCTTGGAACTTCATTAATCTTTTCATGAAATGTTTCTTTATACTAAACGCCGTCTTCTCTATCGAATCTTCTAGGTTTCTTCTGCTAGCAACCTTATTTTTCAACGTTAAGTGTCAGCTTGCCTACATCTAAATTCTGCAACTCAGTAACAAGCGGATCGAACCGCTCTGGCAATATCAAAAATAGCTGCGCTAAAATATAATTTTCTTCCAACTATGCTTCTGATGTCTTTCATTGCCTCACCAAGTCCTCAAACACTATTAAATGCGCCATTACAGACTTGTCTTCTTTCACGCGTAACTTTGCTTGCTGCTTACATACCAGTTCTTGGCTTATGACAGATTTTGACGCGAATGTTGTGTGTTGACTCTGCCACATACCCTTGGAAGTGGTGTTATCGCGAATATAGCACAAATAGTTATTGTGGATAAAGCTTACAAGTCGATCGTTTCGATCGTATTTAATAAATTATATTGTTGCTGCCGTATCCATAGGTAAATTGTCCGTTAAATTGTACACTACATTCAATACGTCCAAATACATTTTGACCCTAAACTGCCACTCATCAAAACCGTGTTCGGTATTCAGATTCCTTACCGTCCGCCCATAACTTATTGAATTTTGGTATACTTTGGATTTAAATAACATCGGTAGTCTTTATATACAATTTTTACAGAAGAATGACAAAATTGAAAAAAAAAAATTTCATTTCGATATTTATAGAAATACATTTCCAGAGATTCAACAGAATTACTGCTCTGCTTTAACATACATACATCAGCAATCAATAAAAACAAGCAGAGAAACAGTTATTCGGTGAACTGCAAGAGTTGCAATTCCTTTAAAAAAAGGTTTGTGAAATTGTAAGCTGTCGCGAAGCAGTGTAGCTACTAATACTATCAACTAAAATTACGTATTCGCTGGGCGGTAAAAAGGTTTCTAATAATTTAGGTTATGAGCGAGTTTGCGAAGAGAAATATGTGCAGTTTTTAGATAGTATTTCTCTAGGTTTTGGTTTGAATAAGGTTGTCAACTCGATAAAAATTTAAATTATTTTTTAATTAATTTTATTAACATTATTACAAAATAACAGAAAAAATTATTACAGTTATATGAAAATTTTACTTAAAGAAAAAAAAACAGATCTGAAACACGATTTCCAAAAAAAAAATTCGAAGCATTTTCGGGTATATGGTACCTTTATAAAATACTCGTCATACGTTAGAGCTTCGCGCCGAAATACTAATTTATTCTTTAAGTAAAATCTTCGCATTGATAAAAATTGGTTGTAACTTAAAATTCAACTTCGATTAATTCAGGCGTATCCACCAAAATGGCATCACGCTGATCACCGTGGACAACGCGACCAATAATCCAAGCTCTTTGTTCTTTATTGGTTAAAGACTCAAAGTCACTGCAAAATGAAGCGGCATTTTCAGTTGGCAAACAAATCAGAAGACCACCTGAAGTCTCGACAGACATGCCAGCTTTCAGTTTACTATCTTGCTGTAGTATTCGTCCAAACTCCAAAACATTTTTTAAGATTGGCAGCTTCGTTATTTCAAAAAGAAGTGAGTCCCGTTGAAACTCAGCTAAATTCTTTGCGTGGCCCAGCAAACCGAAACCAGTGACATCAGTTGCAGCATGTGCACAATATTTGTGCATTAACAGAGCCGCTGTAAAAATGAAAATGTAATGTATAATTTTCTTGAACAAATAACACTATGCGACAGAAATATGTTTAAATATTTCCTTTTAAGCACCATACAGTGCTGCATAAACAGTGAGTTGAGATATGAGTATTTTACGAAAATGTTTACTTTTAAATCATAATTTCTTGATATAATGACCATTTCTCAATAGTATACGGGTTAAAGTCAAATCAATTCATTTATTTTGGTATATCACATCTCCTGGAAGAAGCTAGGATTTTAACGAAAAAAAAACCATGCACAAAAAGGGGTTTAATATTCCAAGTATAGTTAGTAAAAAAAGTTTTACTTTGACAAAATTTATGACGAGAAAAAAATCAACATTACTTAAACAAGAGTTTTATGAAATGTTTTCGCATAGGCGCTGTTCTAGATAAACATTACCATTTCTGTTGAGGTATGCCATCGACTTGACAGCCATATTAAAAGTTTCCTTAATGTCATCATCAGAAAATCGGTTCGCTAACTTTTGGTATTTGTCGTTTTTGTCTTGCATCCATATGACCGCATTTGTAGCTAACTGCATTCCTAATGGTTTAGTGAGCACAATGGTATCACCGTCTTTAGCGTTACAAGGCCTATAAAGTTTTTAAAGGTAGAAAAAATATATTTAATGAGGAGTTTACTAATTATAATGGTAACATTTTATGTTCATGACTTTTCGTACAATGTAAATGTACGAAAATTAGAGTGACAAAAATTCATTCTTTAAAAGTAAGCAGAAAAGGTGAAATTTTGGTGAGGTTTTCATTTTAATTCGTACTAAGCACTCATTCTAATAACATTGAAACGAAACACTGTTTCGATTGAATGTTTATATTTTTGAAAGAGACATCTTTCGTTTTAGAAAAAGACGATCTTACCAAAATACTGTACTGTGGATCGTACGAAAAAAAACTGAACTAATTTTAGTTTTTATGGAAAACGTTTTAAAAATACAATATAACCAAACTCATATATCTAATCAACATTTCTGAAGTTTTACAGGAGAAGCAGAAACATTCTTTTGTATTAGCTATAAATGGCTTTAAAATTTTTTGTAAGGAGCTGTATTTCAATATAGGCTAGCAGAAACTTAAAAAAAAAACGGGTTTTGAATAAAATGTTGGTTAGGACATCTCAAATTTCAGATACATTACTGACAACTTTCAATTGTTGTAATATTTCAGTTATATTACTAACATCTTTTAGCAGTATAACTGAAATATTAATGAAAAGTAATGAAACAGAAATATTGTATATATTCATGGCTGTATATATTTAGCACACAAAAATTTTAAATAAATAAGTTGATTTTTTATTCAATATTGAAGAATATATACAATTAAAAACAAAGAAACATTTAAAGGAACAAACATGTGTATCACATAAATTAAATCGAAACTTAAAAGAATACTTCACATAAAAAGCACATTAATTCCCAAAACGTTTAGATTTGTAAAAAAAAAAGTTTAAAACCTCTTACTATGTTAATTTTAGTACTGTATCCAGAATTTTTAATTACAGCGAGCCATCTGCGACACATACTCTCTACAAGCTTATGACATCTATCTTTTGGAATTGAATTCATCAGGATTTTTTAAAAATTTTGTCTCATTTTGATCTTGACATCATTCTATCATTTTCTATTGGATTAAGATCGGGGCTTTGAGCTGGCCAATCCAAAACGGTTACGAATGCTTTAGAAAACCAATCCTTTACAATTCGTGATGAATGCTTTCAAATGCATACAGTGCCATCGTATTTTGTAATACGTCTAAATATTGGAATCTATCCATTTTGTCATTTATTTTTGTTATAGGACCTAGTCCATACCAGGAAAAAGCACCCCAAATCAATAAATTTCCTCCACCTGCTTATTCGCCCAAAAAGTTTAGCCTCGTTTATTCTTCTTACAAGTCTATCCGATACTTCTATGTCACATTCTGTTTGTATTTCATTATTTATCTCTCTAGACGACTTAAATGGATCTTGTTTGCATTTTCGCACTATATGGCTTTATAGATAATTATCGATGTTTTTCGTGGTTTTGATTGTCGTTTTTTATTTTTTTTTAATAAGAGTTTGCCAATTGAATTGCATTGTAAATCATTTTTCTGGAACAGTTCAATAAAAAGCTAAAATTTCTAGCTAGTTTTTTTGATTTTTTAAGCATATCAAAGATAATTTTCCTATTTTCAGAGGTGAATTGATTTCCACGACTCATTTTGTACACTATTTCCAATAAACACAAATCATTATTAAATCTTTATAACATAAACAAACAAAAAATTAGTAAAAACTCTCTAAAAGTTAGCAAAAACTGTTTTTGTGCTATTTTAAGGTCCACGGAAAATAAGCTACCAATATTTTAAAAAGAAGCATACAAAAAAAATATTTAAGTTGACGGCCCTTTTTTCTTTTTACTGATAACTGTTTAATCATAGGCAACAGTAGCGACCATAAAAATTGTAGTTGTTGCATTTCATTAATGCGCGACCATATACTATATTGCTACTACACTTAAGGTACTTTATCGAATGAGCACTTATATTTTGCAGAGAAATATCCATGTTTTTTCATTTATCATGTGAAATTGCCACTGCATTTTATACTATTCTGTTCTTCAGTTACATATAGTTAAATTTGAGGGAGTTTAATTTTCTATAATATATTAACTATATACGAGTATTTCGACGTTTTATGGCCTTTTTAAAAAACGGTCAAAATAGAATAACTGTTTTTTAAGTTATTTTGGGAATCACCATGCCAACTTTAAGAGGCCTTAAAAAAACGATATAACTTTACAAAACCTTTTATGAGTTTTGTTTCCTTGAGGGTCTTCTTTTATTTCGTATTTAAATCATTGAGGCTCGAAGCGATGAACCAAAATTTGTGGCACAGTTTTATTTATCTGAAACTATATATAGTTTTGTTGTCCAGAATCCAGAGAGTTGGGCAAATAAATGAAAACGCATATCAATGAATATATGGAAAATATTATTAATAACATTTAAGATGTAGAGGATTCAAAAGTCAGTACATCTTGTACTTCTGTGGAAATATTCAAGATTTCATCCGATACAGTTGGGATTTTAAAGTCTCTTTGGATATTTGTATTTCTTATATACCAAGGAGCTTTGACAATTTGTCGCAGAATTTTAGATTGAGCTCATTGAAGTTTTTCAATGGAGAGGCTGTGCCTTAGAGCTCAATTAGATATATCCATGTTGGTTTTATTATACTTCATTATTAGAGCAAACACTTACACTTAAATGTTATTTTAATTTTCTAACGAGACAACCATTGACTTAGAGTGTCTAAGTGTTTTGCACGTAATGAAATGCTGTCTGGATTTGAGTGGAATCATAGGATTGCCGTATCATCAGTAAAAACTGATATGTGGGTTTTATCAGTGGAGCAAGAACACTGTCTTGTGGTTCACTGGCTAGAATTTCGTACTTTCAGGAGACAAAACTTTTGTGTTGTACCACACATTCTCTGTTTGTCATATGGCGTTATAAACATATGACCAAACCCGATATACACCTAAGTGTGGTGCATATAAATGTTTTATCAATATAGAAAATTTGGTTCGTTTACCATAACAAACGAACAATTATTATGATTTGCCCAATCTAGAGCAAACAATTTAGTTTTCTCGACGAGGGATAGTAAACAAACAAATGATATCGCTAGTAAACAATTACTTAAGAACCGCTTACGAATTAACCGTCGCGATATGGTTTGTTCGGTTTTCACACATATTAACATTTAAAAATAAATTTAAAGACTCACATTATTATTTCTTCCTGTCTGCTAACTGAACTGGCAATACCGCCGATAATGCACCACGGATTAAGCGATATGCTTCGAATACCCACGCGGCAACCAGCCAGCTGCGCAGATTCTCGGAATCCCTCGATAATCATGGGCACAACCGTTTCACGCTCGTACTCACTTAACTCTGTAGGAGCAGTGATCAACATGTTAAGCTTATCGATATTTGTTACACCCACTGCGTAAACGTCGCTTACCACATTGGCCAAAGCGATTTTACCCATGGTGCGCGGATCGTCTACCAGAGGGTAAAAGAAGTCCACTGTCTGTATCAGTGATAGTTGCTTATGACGTTTCAGTGGAATAACTGCACAGTCCATGCCAGTTCCTGCAAAAGGATACATTTATAAGATAACATTCTATCACAATCAATCCAAACAAGGGTCAAGGATCTCGAAATTATTTAGTATACATACTTTTATATAGATATATCGATAGAAAGAGAGATAATCAATAGAACTTTTCACCTACAGAGCTAAAATAAGTGAAATTGGAAAAATTGTTTGTGATTTAAAAAAAATATTTTTCCAATATAATTACATTCCGAAATTCTCTGATCCTGCTCCAGATTTAGCAAATATAGCAGGATTGATAAGAGATAGGTATAGCATATGATATATCAAATATAAGGTAATTAATCCAGCTATATTCTAACGAAAACTAATTAATGTTAAGTTTTTCAAGAAATTGAAAAATCCACCCATTTTTTCAAAAAGTGCCTAAAGTTTAAAATTTTTTAAAGATATAACAAAATGTGTTGAGTTATTAAATAATTTTTCAATATGACACCTCATTGCAATAAAAAAACCAAAGCTCTTAGCAATAGCACATTCATATAAATACAATCTAATTAATCTTCATTGTCGCCTTTTTATGTTTTAACCTACAATTTCTTATCTTTAAAAGATGCTATACAGGGTTCGACTATAGCATTTCGATAGCGTAGTGAATAATAAATTAAAAAATCGTAATCCAAAAATTTTATAGTAAAATATGTGCTTTAAAGCTTAATAAAAATTTTTCTTAAAACTAGCGACCTTCTTTTTTTTCTTCTCTTATAAAAACACTTCTACTTTTATTAATAAAATTATATTAAAAAAAAAAGTACCAATGCACGCAATGTAAAAATTTAAAATCGTAGTAGATTTGAGTGAGCGATTATATTAGTCGAAAAGCGTAGAAAATTAACTACAAACGTAGCAATGTCCAAACACTGCTGCCAACGTGCCCCCGGAGGCCGAGCACCAAATTTGTATTTTTTTAATTTGACATTTTGATAGGTAACATGAAAATGGATCGCAAAATTATATTTAGTGTTTACCAATGAAGTTGTCATCCTTTTCTGGAAGCTGTAGTTCATTTTCGTTTTGTTGTCGTTGCCTTGGGATTAGTATTTCTGTTCCCTCGAGGTACTTGTTGAGCGTCTCTTGGGGAATCTTACATCCTCACCCCCGCAATGTCGAAAAGTTGGTGAGGCGAAAATTAGGCCTAAGTCCATGATCCTCCGGTCTAAACATTGCTAAAGAGATGATACAACACTTGTCAAGTAAGCACTTTTCTATTACTGAATTCGAACTGAATCATCTGTGAAGCGTGCATTTCGTCGTCTAACGGTCGGCTAAGTTAAACAGCCGCCGACAAAATAATCGGCGGAAATAATCATTAACGTAATACACTCAAAAAAGAACTGCGTTAATATATATTTAGTTTTTAACAATTTTATTTTTTTACTATAGTAAAGAAATGTATACATAAAATTATATATTCAGACGATATGCAATGAACAAAAACATGTTTGATACATATCAAATTAAGATGGTGTTAAGAAAAATTTGACACAGCTCAACTAGTGCTTCTGTCTCCCAATATATTTAAACAAGGATTTTATGCGAAATGTAAAAGTACATGACACAATATCTAAAAATTTTAATTATACTTTTTTATACCATTCGTCATTTATATGATCAGCTTCGAATTGTGAGTAGATTTAACGATGTCCATTTTAAAATGTTACCTCCGCTTGAAGAATAGGAGCTCACATACAAAATTTTTCAATATCTCTTATATTATGGCTGTGGATAAATGATCATAACTCGAAGTTCATCATTTATATATATCTATATATTGCTATATCTACAACGGGCACGCAAAATATACATAAAAACGTCATACCATTTTTAAAAAAATCTTTATATTGTATATTGTAAGGATTCACGTTTTTTACTTGTTAATTTCTACTTGTTTCAAATCTAATATTTTAAAACAAAGTTTGATTTGTGTTCTTTGTTATTTACGAAAAATTATTTTCATTCGCTTTCAAATATTAAATAAAGAAAGAAGTTTTTCAAATAGAGTTTTTCATTTAAATTTGGTGACCCTGACAATTATGCCGTTTTGCCCACGCGACGAAAACATCGCATCTGGAGATGGTGCACAGCATCAGGAAGCTAGCGGAGAATCTGCATCTACTTCCAGAAATGTTGCTGCTCAAAAATTGGTTGTTGCTGGAACGTCTTCCTCGACTCAAGAAGTCTTTGCAGCGCGTATAGCCAAGCTTACAGCATTTTGGCTTCTACGAGTGGAATCTTCTTTCAACATATCTGGAATAATTCAAGATTTAACAAAATATCAATATCTGCTCAGTCATCTGGATCCATCAATACTGTTCGTCGTAAAGGACATTGTATTAAATCCTCCTGCGATCGACAAATATGCAACAATTAGGTCCCGCTTATTAAGCACTTCGCAGAGTCGCATGAGGGCCAGCTAAAAAAACTTTTGGGTGGTTTGGAGCTGGGAGATCAAAAACCATCTCATCTAATGCATCGTCTTAAGTCATTGGCTGGATCTAAAGTAAGTACAGATGTGTTGCGCACTCTATTTATTGAGCGTCTTCTCGGGAAGATTAAATGCATCCTAGCTGTCACGGATACAACCGATCTTGACAAGTTTGCTGGACTTGCTGATAAAATATGTGAACAATTTTCACCTTCAGCAGAGCTGAATTGGTCTCTGGATCCACATCAAATAAAGTCCTTACGAAATTGTAATACGCAGCCTTACTAAAAGTGCATTTAATAGTGTTCTAAACTTTTTGTGTCCTATTTCTCCGCTACCGTATATATTTTGAGATTCAGCCAGTACCACAACACCAAGAGCTTATTATAATTAAAAAAAAAATACCACCATTAAAATAACAAATTAAATTCAACGACTTTCAATAAACTTTCAAGTCCAATATTTGACAAATTGCATATGAACAAAATTAATCGTTAAAAACGAAGTTAAATACATTATTATTCAACAAAAACTACACCAGTTCAAACACTAAAAACAATAAATATTTTGTCCGCGAAAAAAACAACAGTTAAAAAAACGATGTTGGCTGCTGGAACAAAAACAAAAGAGAAATCGAGTCCTTTGTCGTGGAGCGCGCAATGTGTTTCTCCCGCTATCCCAACAACGCAAGGGTGTGGTGACATTTCCCCGGAAAGACAAAACACCAAAAAAGTTTTTGGGGATCATATCCCCAACGTAAAATTAAACCTGCAACATGACTCACAAAACGACTACCAACAACTCAAATCTCAGCAGCAAAAACAACATCTATCGCAAAGCCAACAACAGATTGGAGCACTACCTTCGGATAAGAAACAACCCGCAACGACGCCACCTGTAAGTATGTCCATAAGTGAGCGAACCGCATTGGTTAGTAGGCCAAAAGGACCGGTAGTACAGACTGGTATGGATCGCTACACGGAAACTAAGTCCACAAAACGGGAATAAAGGTAATGCTCCTGAAATGACCAAAATAAATTATGATGAACCATCTGATCCCTTAAAAAATAATAGGTTTGCTCCATTAGGTGAAAACAATTTAGATGCATTAAATATTGATACGGAAGCTGCTCCTAGTGCCAAAAGCACCAAACCGCCGCCAACATACATGAAACCATATTACAAATCTAAACTGAGAGTAATTACCGTATTATTTCTAAATTTCTAAATGATAAAAATAAAAACTACTACACATATCAGCTAAAAAGTAGCAACGGCCTAGTAGTGGTCATTAAAGGCATAGAGTCCAGTGTAGATTCTAATGAAATTAAAGAAGCATTGGAAGAAAAAGGGTTCGGTGTAAAAGTTGTGATCAACATAATAAATAAAACAAATCCGCAACCAATGTTCAAAATCGAATTAGACCCTAATTCAACCAATTAAAAAAAAAACGAAACTCATCCTATCTATGAGCTGAAATACTTACTGCACCGTAGAATCTCAGTAGAGGAATCAACAAATTCGAAAAAATGCAATAATTGTGGAGGAAATCACACCTCGAATCATAGAGGTTGTCCTGTGTACAAAGACTTACTGGATAGATTAAATAAACGCAAGCAAGCAATTCGTAATCAACCTGAATTTGTTCCCCAAAACTTTGTTAAGCAATATAATGTTACATCAAATGCACCTAACCAAGTAACACAAAATATATCGTATGAAAGTGCACTAAAATCAGGAACAGAACAAGTACCTCAAATCTTACCCCAAGCATCTGGAGTGCTGGAGTCTATGATTTTAAACTTAACGCAATGTATGACACAATTTATGTCTACAATGCAAAGTATGCTCCAAGACATGATTAGAACGCAAAATCAAATGTTGCAAGTTTTATTTGGCTGCTGGAGATTATAATGCTAAACATACGCATTGGGGCTCACGTCTTGTAAATCCAAAAGGTAGACAACTGTACCATAACATCCTTAACCGACAAAATAGATACGATGTCGTATCAACAGGTAAACCTACCTACTGGCCTACAGATAATAAGAAAATACCAGACCTTATAGACTTAACTATCATAAAAAAATTTAAGCAGAAATCTAATCACAGATGATACAAGTTTCGATCTATCATCTGATCACTCTCCTGTAACCTTCTGCGTACTAAATAAGCCAATACTAGCTGAGTTTCCCACCCTACTAACCACCTATAAAACGAATTGGCTTAAATATAAAAAGTATATCAGCAATCAAATCCATACAAACCCAAAAATAGAGTCAGAGGGGGATATCGAAGACTTTGTCCAAATTTTTAATTCAATGGTGACATCTACTTCTAAGAATTTTACTGCTACAAAAATGGCAGCATTAAATAATAGCTACATAGAAAAACTCGTAACAGACAAGCGTCGACTGAGAAGAGAATTGCAAGCACATAGATCCCCTTTTGCAAAGCAAAGACTCGCTGATGATACGAGAAAACTTAAGGAGGCCCTAAAGCTAGAAGATGAAAAAGACCAAAGTAACGTGAAAAGATTATCACCTCTGTGTACAACAAAGTTTTCACTGTGGAAGGCGAACAAGAAGATAAATTTACCTGTAGAGGGTGAATCGCCAATCAGAACTCAAGATGGTAACTGGTCACGCAGTGAAGAAGAAAAAGCCATAGCATTTGCTAACTACTTGAGCCAGGCTTTCAAACCAAATCCGCCTACTCATGGATTTGTGATTCCTTCTTTAACTAACCTTTCAAATTATAGAACAGTGTCAGTTGTTTTAAACCGTAATGAGGTTAATGATATCATACGAAACGACCTAAATCCAAAAAATAGCCCTGGATATGATCTTATAACTCCGAAAATGATTATCGAACTACCAAGTTCAGCGGTTGAGCTTATCTATTTTAGTGCGATTTTGGATACTTTCCGATGGCGTAGAAAAATCACTTACTATAATGATACCAAAGCCTGGAAAGGACAAAACATTACCTTCCTCATACAGACCTATAAGTCTACTTCCGTGCATGTCCAAAGTCTTCTAGAAATTAGTACTATCAAAACTAACACATTTAATTGATCGTACCATTATACCATATAATCAATTTGGCTACCGCAAAAACCATGGAACCATAGAACAAGTGAATCGTATAACTAATGTGATAAGAAAGGCCTTTGAGATCCGAGAATATTGCTTAGCTATTATTCTCGATGTTGCTCAGGTATTTGATAGAGTATGGCATTCAGGCCTTGTGTACAAATTAAAGTTTTTGCTCCCTCCTAGCTTTCATAAGATACTTGAATCATACCTTCAAAATCGAACATTCAGAGTAAGGGTGAATGAATTTATAACGAAAGACAATGTAATTGAAGCGGGTGTTCCTCAAGAAAGCGTTCTTGGGCCCATTCTTTATGTCCTTTTTACCTCAGACATGCCAACGAATCCTGGTTAAACTACGTCAACATTTGCTGATGATACTGCTATCCTTTGCAGGAATAAATGCCTAATAAAAGCATCCAGAGACTTAGGTTAATACTTCAAACTTGTACAAGGTGGCGCAAAAGAAGTCATCCGATGTTGTTTGGCTCTTATTTTTTTTCTAAATAAAATACTTCGATTCTGTTTTTTGATTATGTTTATTTAGACCTTTAGAATTAATTGTGTTAAGTCGAGAAGATGATATCGGATAAATGGGTGCCGTCACAATTGATTGCCATACGGGCATGTTTTATGGCATTTTCCATCACTTCGGCGAGAGTTTCGGGCGATAAATTCTCGCATTCGTGTCGGATATTTTCCTTGAGGGCTTCCAAGGTCTCAGGCTTGTTGATGTAAACACGAGACTTCAAAAAACCCCATAAAAATAAGTCCGGGACCGTTAAATCGGGCGATCTGGCGGGCCAGTGCAAATCGCCAAAACGCGAAATTAAGCGACCCGGAAACGCGGCCTTCAGAATGTCGGTTGTGGCTCGTGCAGTGTGTGCTGTTGCTCCGTCCTGTTGGAACCACATGTCCACCAGTCCTAATTCGTTCAGTTTGGGCAGAAAAAACTCGGTCAACATTGCCCTATAGCGCGCACCTTCCACTGTTGTCGTTTGACCCGCGGCGTTCGGCCCGATGACTCCTCCAGCGTGAACAGCGCACCACGCAGTCACTTTGAGCGGGTGTAATGGTTTCTCGTGCATCACTCGCGGATTTTCGGTTCCCCAGAAGCGATAATTTTGCTTGTTCACGTACCCGCTGAGGTGAAAATGAGCCTCATCGCTCATTATGATTTTTGCCAACACCACAGACGAATTGTTACGCAAAAAAATAGACACAATTATTCCGCGTTCTTGGGGAGTGTATCGCTCCATGGCTTATTCACTTGTATTCTGTATCTGTCTAGTCCACAAATGTCAAAACAGATTTGACATTGGCGGCCATTTGCAAAAATGAGAGCATCTTCCAATAGGGTGATTAATTTTGCGCCACCCTGTAGAAACGTGGCTGTCGAAATGGCGAATAAAAGTAAATGAGCAAAAGTGTAAACATGACACATTTACATTAAGAATGGGTACATGTCCGGCAGTAACTCTTAATAATACTATAATTCCGCAATCAAATGAAGTCACTTACCTTGGTATTCATTTAGACAGACAACTAACGTAGCGGAAACACATAGAAGCTAAAAGGACACACTTAAGACTAAAAGCAAATAGCCTGCATTGGCTTATTAACCATCGATCTGCACTAAGTTTGGAGTACAAAGTACTCCTGTATTGTAGCATTCTAAAGCCCATATGGACTTATGGCATCCAGCTGTGGTGTAACATAAGTAAAACTAGTCTCGAACTAATACAGAGGGCTCAGTCCAAAATACTTAGAACGATCACTGGAGCACCATGGTATTTAAGAAATGAAAACATGCATAGAGACTTTAATTTGCCTATGGTTAAAGATGAAGCCATGCGCATAAAGCAAAAACTGACAAGTCACCTCAACCCGGTGGCACGATCATTGGTAAATACAATTCAGACATCCCGTCTCCGAAGAAACGATCTCCCAGCCATGTAATCTGCATCCACATGATGCACAACTTGGCATTGTTTACACTTGTATATTATTCTCTACATGCTAAGACCCCATGATGCGCTAGGTCGCATTGGTCTGTACATAAATAGCATTTAATTATACAAGGCCCTAAGATGCGCCAGGTCGCATTGGCCTTCTTCAAAAATGTTAACTCATTCACCTAAGGCCCCATGATGCGCCAGGTCGCATTGGCTTTCTTCGAATATAAATTTGCACAAATCTTCACCACATGATTCAAGGTCCCATGATGCAAAGTATTGCATATATATATATATGTAAATTTTTGTTTTATTCTGAATTTGTAATTCAGTTTTGTTATCTTTAATTTTTGCTACTAATTTTATGAAAACTACAATTATTTTACAACTACAGTTGCTTCCGAAGTGCAATGTATCGTTTTAGTTTTAAAATTTTAAAAATTATTGTTAGTTCTTAAGTCAAGAAGAAGATCCAATAAATAAAAGAATTATATAAAAAAAATAAATAAAAAATACATTATGGCCATAATTTATAAAGATGATATCATTAAAAATTGACAGTACAACACGCCATAAAAAAAAAATTTTTGCTTAAACGCTCAATTTATAGATAAAAAAAAAATTGTAATTACAACATTGGCAGTTCAAAATTTATTTGTAAAACAAACTGGCAAAAATAAAATAAATAAAAAAATAATTTTTCAAGATTTGGAATGGTAATATTTAAAAATGAATTAATTCATTTATTAGTAAAAATGAATAAGTTAACAATAATTTCTTCAGATAACACAAAAGTAGCTAATAGAATATAGTTTTTATACCAACAAAATATTTAATGATTTGTATTAAACTGCATTTATGAAACACAATTATTTTTATTGCAGGTATGATATAACTTTAAAATAAATTTATAGTATTATAAGCGAAGAAGACGAAGAGATTGAAATAATCAGTTTCAGCAAGTTAAAAAATATAAAAGATATTTTAATATGTCTGCATAATATTGTATACAGATTAATTTAACTTGTTTATTTGTTTAAAGCTCCGTTGTAGTTGTGCGATGTGCGCACACACGCTTCAATTAAGCGTATATTGTATGATGTGTTAAAAAACTAAGCTATACAGACGGAATATGAAAATTGTAAAGATATTGCAAAGAAAACTTGATTTGAAAATACAAAAGCCAAAATTTAAGTCAACCAAATTTTGAATGTACCTCCCGTTGTATTTTGTATTAAGATATGATCGAGAAAATTTAAGTTCTAAACAACTTTATTGAGGAAGAGCAGATTTTGGTTTAAGACAACGAATTTAAAAAATCATTTGAAAATATAAAAAAATATTACAATCATTCTTCAAACGGAAAATTTAAACTTCGGTGACTTTATTAAACATTATTTGGATATGGTTCTAAAAATTAAAAATGCAGCTTCGACATCGACAGACAATGCCAAATATTGTACATTGACATCTTTAAATGAAAGAAAGGTTAAACTATTTAAGAACGAAGTAGTAGCTGCAGCAATTTATTCAGATCCGCGTTTGAGGAGACTGCTTAAGTGTAATGGATTTGCACATTTAAAGAAGATTTCAATTGAACATTTAAAAACCTTGTATTTCCGGGTGCAAATTCTTGAAAATGTAAGTTGTTTATTATCTAAACATAACTTAATAACTGACAAAATTTACGTTTCCTTCGACGTTCTTAAGATATATTTGAAAAAATGTCAAACCCTAAAGACCATTTTTATGTGTAGTATATATGTACATTATATTTGTTTCCTTATTTGGTAATGTTTATAAAAATTAAAGGAAATTTACAATATTACCGTACACATTTAATTAGTTAATTTTAAAAATTATTAGTATATAATTTTTCATATGTATACTTGTATGTACATATCTGAGCATTTGGTTCGTTACAAAATGAACTCAATAATGTGCATTTTGAGGAAGACGATTTTGAAATGAGATAGCTCCAAGCGTATACATACATTGCGCCCGTCAATAACAACTTTTAATGCATTTCAATAAATAGCGAAGCAAATATAAAAACAAATCTATTGGAATATTGGGATACACTACAAATTTCAAAGCCTTTTCTACTTAAACTAGCTCAAGTGGTTTTTGCAACACCAGCAACGCAGTTTAGCGTTATAGAACCTGCCTAAGAGATGATTAAACGGAACAAATATAAATTTTAAGACTGAACAAAAAATAAAATAATACTACGTACTTTTTTCTTAACACAACTTAAATAACTGCGATATTTCTGAGAAATTCGAAATATAGTTATTTTTGACTCACTTTAATTGAACTTATTTTTAATTTCAATCAATATTAAAGAATTTTGTATTCTTTTTTATTTAACTTATTGTTAATTACAATAAAATAATCGTTTTATTAAGATTGTTCATGTTTAAAAATTACAAAAAACTGAACGGACAAGAGCCACGCCCACGCCCACCTCCCATACAAACCAAACCTTTTCCACGCGGAAAAAATTAATTAAAATAGTTCTATTGCAGATAATTAATTTTATTTAAATTTTTAACATTTTAATGATAACACAAAACTACTGACAAAAATGATCGGAGATGACTCAGAAATCGTGCAGCTCTGATAAAAATACACGCAGCGATTCGCCTCGGTCTAAGAGTAGCTTTAACTTTCTCAACCCGTATTAGCATATTTAAATTATTACACCTCGTCATTCCTTTTATAAAGTTTTTTACAATGTAAAATGTTCAAATGCTCCAAAGAATTCCTGCTCAAAGAGTTCTTTGAGTGCATACAAACGGTACAGATTAAAAGTGAAAAGTTTTTATATGATTTTTTATATTAGGCAACAGTAAGATTTAATTTTATGTGTATAATACTTATCTCATATCTACGTTTATTTCGTTGATATAAAATTATCAGTATGATTAAGCAGGTTTCTTAGAAAATTATATATTATAGTTGAAGTATATTTATATATCCTAAACTTGTTATTTTTATTTAGCAAGTTTTATACAAACATAATCTTATCAAAGATAAATCTTTTGAGTTATCTACTTTGAATCTAGATAACCGATTATTATACTATATGAAGTGGTAGTAGGTATAGTAGAGTAGTAGGTTGATTTAATTTAATTTATATGTAAAACTAGTAAGAGAAGTATCTTCGGCGATGCCGAACTGAATATTTACACTGGAACTATTTTTGTTAATTTGTTTTGGGAAGTAGTAGTAGACGGACATCGTTAAATCGATTCAGAATTCTATGCTTATCATTTATATATGTATATATATATACTAGCAAATGCCTGGCATGCGTTGCAATGTCACTTACAAATTTTTTTTACCAGAACTTCCCGGTACTCCCGTTAGTTAGCGGAACTTCTCGGTATTCACCGTTGTAGCGATTCTGAGTTATGGCTGTGAAATTATCGGCATACAAACACAGAAACAAAATCTCAAATTTTTAGGAGCAAGTCATCGTATATTTTCACTTAATTAAACAAATTGTGGGCGTAATAAGTGGGCGTGGAAAATTTTGTATATACTGTTGTTCTTAACGGAGCATCCCGTTAAATGTTTTCTATATAGCACATCAAGTTTCTGAGCAATGGTGTTAGGCGTAAAAATGATCCACCCTTTTTTGAAAGTGGGCGTTAAATTGATCCAACCACGCAAATTTTTGAGAAAGTTATCGACAGTGCCAATACAAACTCAGATACCAAATTTTAGATTTTTAGGAGCAATATTAGCGAAATAATCGAATATTTTAACTTAGTTTTACAAATTGTGGGCGTAATAGGTGGACGTGGCAAATTTTTCTTTGCTCTGAACCTTAGTTGGCGTGAGCATAGCATTTTCCCAAACTATCATCACAATCGGATGAATGGTTTAGGCGCCTATTTGGTACAAAGAAAGAAATATAGAAAGAAAGAAAGAAGAATTCATTTTTATAAATATATATATATATATATATATATATATATATATATATATATATATATATATATATATATATATATATATATATATATATATATATATATATATATATGGTTGACTTTGTAGGTGAGATGGGTAAGACATAAATGAAGGTGTGCAGACTTGCTCGTATCGAACAATTCGGTTTGCTGTATTCGCTTTTTTTGTCATATGCTGTATTTATATTTTGTTGTTTTTTGCTTGAAATTGTTTTCAAAATTTTGTTCACTATTTAGAGGTTTACGATAATTCATTATTTAGAGTACTCCATGCAAAAATTTGGCCGTTTTCTATATTTGATTTGTGTCAGACGGTGATTTTTATTAGATATCGTTTACTATCAAATATTGGAAACCCACTATGACCTGTAAAATTTTAAATTATGTATACTGGTGACTAATTTGTTTATGGATGTGCTTTTGGATTTAACTCTCCAGCGTTTTTTTTTAACACCTATTTTCCGTACCTGAAATTGTTTCCTTCGGGTGCCAATCCAAAGAGTATGCAAAAAATTTAATTTCAAAAAGATTTTATAATTAGTAATAATTAAATAAATATTTAAAAAGTTTTCGTTATGTATTGTATAATTTGAAATAAATAGTATATTTTATGTTAGAAGTCAGTCATTTTCTTAAATTACAAAAACTATACATATAATTGACTTTTAAATGAAATATTGTTACAAGCGAATAAATGCGGAAAGTTACACGAATTGGACTAATGTGATGCTAATGAATAAATAGTAAAGCTAAATGAATAAAGTGTGCTTGTGGTCAATGCGATCTTTGCAAACAATAAATTGTTCATTGAACCATAGCTCGTCCAGCGTAACCTGTGTTAAATCCAGGAGAGTATCGATTCGCTTTTATCTTTTGCTCGGTTTGAAGGCGAACTGTCAATGTGCAAATCTAAAGAATTACAATTGAATATTTATTTTATTACCAAAGACATAAGAAGTGAAATGAAAACGAAAAAATACAAAAATTAAATTAAGAGAGAAACTCAAAATTAAACAAAATAATTATGTCATACAAGTCAAACTTACAAATGCAACACAAATCACCAACAGCAACACGAGTAACGCGGTGATGAAAAAAACATTGCGGCATTGCCCCACTGAGTCACCGAGATCTGTTTGCTTGGATTCTAGCTCACCGGGCATGACCACAGTGTACTCGATGTTCTCTTTAAATCTTGTAAATTCCGTTATATTAGGGTCGGAACCTCCATTATCGCCGCGTAATCCGCGAAGTGTGGCAAAAGTCGGCGACAATAAATGGCGACGCCGCCGTCGACGGCGTCCGTGACCCGAGGGTTCATAAAGGTCCATACAAAAATCAGGTGCACAATCTGCAGGGTCCATACACGCCTTAATTTGTGAGTGAATCCAAAGTGTGGCACGCTCCTTCATTGAGCTTAGTAAAAACGCTTCGAAATCGAGAAACACTTCGTTAGGCCGGTCACGGTATTTGGCTGGCTGGTGGGGTATAATGGTGGCAAAGTCACGATTACGACAGCCTTCGCTTACCAGCGACACAGAACCTTTAGAATGGGGCTCATCGGGGTCAGGTGAAACCGTCACCTCCATCAGTTTCACGTATTTCCAAACGGACTGCGCACTAATGCGAGCACGTAGTTGTAGTTTGGTGCCGATAGGAACAGCTTGATCTACGGGCAGTTCACTTGTGGATGGAGGATCTTTGGTGCTACTAACAGGTGTGTTAGTGCCGCTAATACGAGCGATTGGGGGCGCCTCCTTGTATAGGGCCACTTCATATTCCAAACGGCCTGGAGTCTCTTCGACAACTCCAGATACACGTGCGCCATGTGGACTAAGTAATATAAAAAACAGATCGTGTTGAATTGTTTTATACCGATATACAGGACAAATTTAAATAACGAAATGATGGTATTATAGTTTGATAATATATGAACATATGTACATACATATATGCATGCCCACAAATGACGAAACAATATTTGGATCGCTTTGTGATTTGACAATTTTTGGTTTGTCGATGTTTGAAAATACTGGACTTATGATCCAGGGTTATGCTGATGACGTAGTAATAATATGTAGAGGCAAATTTGAAAACACTCTATGTGATTTAAATCAATTGGGACTGAGAGTCACGAAGAGGTGGTGTTTAAAAGTAGGGCTGAATATTAACCCAGCAAAAACTACAATCGTACCATTTACAAGGAAACACAAACTTAAGAATTTAAAGACCATTCGTCTGGATGGTACGGAGGTAAAATTACATACAGAGGTGAAATTTCTGGGAATTACTTTCGACCAGAAGCTACTCTGGAAAACGCATGTTAGTAATATAACAAAGAAGGCTATAAGAGCACTTATGACATGTAGATCCATTGCCGGGAAAAGTTGGGGATGTACACCAAAAATACTACGATGGATGTATACAGTAATTGTACGACCACTGATCGCATATGGAGCGGTTATTTGGTCAGATAGAACAAAGCGGCAAACAGCTGTCAATGGGTTGAACAAACTTCAAAGACTAGCATGTGTTTGCATAACTGGGGCTATGAGAACCTGTCCAACAGCGTCCCTAGAAGTCCTTTTAGAATTAACACCTCTCCATATCTATATACAGATGCAAGCGAAGAGGGCCATGTATAGAATGTCTGGAGGAAGTATCGGGTCAGGACACTGCATAAATCGTAAAAAGTTTGATATTCTTGCGAGGCAATTTCCTGAAATTTCAATACCGAGAGATAATATGATAACACAGTTTAGTTTCACTAAAAAGTTTACACCAAAACTAAGTAATAAAAAGGATTGGGTGGGTTTACTTGAAACCTACAATATAAACCAACAAATGATAACCTGGTATACAGACGGGTCTCTTACTAACGAAGGAGCAGGAGCGGGGGTATATGGGCCAAGGATAAAATACTTCGAACCCATGGGCAAATGCACCAGTATCTTTCAGGCGGAAATATACGCCATAGATAGGTGTGCCTATTTTAATCTCGCACGGAATTACCGGAATCAGAACATTGCGATTCTAACTGATAGTCAAGCGGCTATCAAGGCACTTCAATCCAATCAGGTAAACTCTAAACTGGTAAGAGATTGTCTTGAGAAACTAAATACGCTTGGTTCGCAGAACAAGGTCTGGATACTTTGGGTTCCAGGCCATGTAGGAATAGAAGGAAATGTGAAGGCAGACGAACTCGCAAAAAAAGAGACAGTTACCCCATTTATAGGACCCGAACCCTTTTGTGGAATGGGAAAAAAGTACTTAACCACACTCTTAAATAAAGAGGAGGATAAACTTCGAGTATCATACTGGGACAATCAACCAGGGTTGGAGCACTCAAAAACTCTTTTAGGATCACACAAACTAAAAAGATTTAATGATTGCATGAATCTAACAAAAGAGAGTATGAGAATCATAACGGGTTTTCTGACAGGGCACTGCAGGCTGAATTATCACCTGGCAAAACTGGGAAGGTGTAACAATGAGTTGTGTAGATTCTGTGAGGAGGAAACCGAAACTCCAATACACATTTTGGGAGAATGTCCAGCACTATTGCAAAGTCGGAAAAAGCACTTGGGACACTACCAGGTACCTGACGACATGCTGAAACTACTGGAGATAGGCTCTATACTAAAATTTATTTCAGTAATAGGACTTACAGAAATACTATAAATCATTTAGAACTATAGGGCCTGTAAGAACACTACTATCTTGAAGGGGGTACAATAGTTCTATAGGACGCAGTGCATTTCCCCAAACATAATAATAATAATAATAATAATAATAAAACCAAAATGGAGGACTCAGTCTTTTTTTAAGAACTTAATAATCATTTATTACTCATAAGAAATATTTATTTACTTGAATAATAAGTCTATATTTATAAAAATGAATTTTTCTTTTTCTAGCTTTCTTTCTTTCTTTTTATTTTCTTTCTTTCTTTTTATTTTCTTTCTTTCTTTCTTTCTTTCTTTCTTTCTTTCTTTCTTTCTTTCTTTCTTTCTTTCTTTCTTTCTTTCTTTCTTTTTTTCTTTCTTTCTTTCTTTCTTTCTTTCTTTCTTTCTTTCTTTTTTTTTTCTTTCTTTCCTTCTTTCTTTCTTTATTTCTATCGTTGTGCCATATGCGCGACTAAACCATTCATCCGATTGCAATTTGCCACGTCTACCTGATACACCCACAATATTTGATTATATCGCTAATATTGCTCCTACAAATTTGAGATTTCGTTTCTGAGTTTGTGTGGTTACTGCCGCTAATTTCACCACCGTAATTTAGAATCGCTACAACGGTGAGTACCGGGAAGTACCCCTAACATTTTATTTTTTTAAGTGGCATTGCAACGCAATCGCTAATAGTGTGTAAGTGTTGCACGTAATGAGATATCATGTCTGAATTTAAGTGGGAGCATAAGATACCCGTATCATCCCCTTTAGTTAGCGAAAATTCTTGGTACTACCCGTTGAAGCGATTCTGAGTTACGGCGGTGGGCGCCCACTTTTGGTGAAATTATTGACAGTAACCATATAAACTCAGAAACAAAATTTCAAATTGTTAGGAGCAATAAAGCAATGTAATCATATATTTTTACTTAATAAAACAAATTGTGGGAGTATGTACCCTTTTATTCTTCCCGGTGCATCATGTTTGCTATATAGTGCATGCTATAAATTGATCCAAATTTGTTTTTTAAGTTGTCGGCATTACTTATATAAACTAGGACATAACATTTAGAATTTTATACTTGGTTTTTAAAAAAATGGGCATTAAATTGATCCATCCACGCAAAATGTTGGGGAAGTTGTCGATATTGTCTACACAAACTCGAATACCGAATTTCAGATTTTTAGGATCAATATTAGCGAAATAATTTAATATTTTTACTTAGTTTTGCAAATTGTGGGCGTAATAGATGAGCGTAGCAAATTTTTGTCTGCCCAAAACCATCTTTGATGAGCACAGCTACTCCTCAAAATTTAATCGCAATCGGATGGATGGTTTAGATGCGCATTGGGTACAAAGATAGAAAGAAAGATACATTCATTTTTATATATTAAAGTACCGAAACCAAAAGTTGCTTTTACCTTACCTTAAGAAGGAGCATGTGACCTGAAAATTAACAGTCAAATTGTACCCGAGACTTCCGAAACTCAGTATCTCGGTACATACTTGCAAGACCACAGAATTACATGGCAAAAACACATTGCAACTAAAATTACCCAAATTATCTTTATACCTTTATTGAGTTTGTTCTTATATTTATAACGCCCAAAAGGGGCCGTGGTAGGTATGACAAAGTAAATATATAAATGATCAGCGTCGGATTCTGAGTCGATTTAATGATGGCCGTCTGTCTGTTTGTCTGTTAAATAGTTCCAGTGCAGATATCCAGTTCAAATTCGATATTAAGCACTTTAGTAGTAACACAAAACTGCTCAAAATGGGCGTGATCGGGTATGAACCACGCCCACCTTCCATCCAAACTACCCCTTTCTGTGAGGAAAACCAATTATTAAAAATAGTTACAGTCTAAATAACCAGTTCAAAGTCGGTATTAAAGACTTCGGTATTAACATAGAACTACTAACCAAAAAGAGGCGTGATCCGATAAGAACAACGCACACTTAATATAGACATGATCCATATGATCCAAAAGAAGCAGATTTTTTGGTGTCACTGAAATGGCGAACTAGTTTAAGTTTAATTTGCAAATTACCAAAGCCCCTTGTATATAAGAAATGCAAACATCCACAGGTAAGCGGGAATGTCTAAAAAATGTTCAACAATTGAGTACACAAGCGGGATTTGCACTAAGGAGGGGATGTACGTAAGCGGTGAATTTGTTACTATAGTTTCGTTATTTTTAGATATAATTGATAGTTTTTCGCTCTCGGTGACGCTTATCTAAGATTTTCAAGAAGAAATACTCTTGTTGCAATAATTTTATATTTGAGTAAGCATGTTCACTCTTGTTTTTAGTTTATCAGCTTTTCACCTGTTGGGTGAAGAACGAAATATTTGATTTTTAGCAGTAAAATTTTATTAATATACAAATTTTGGGTGAACTAGAGATTATTTTTGTAAAATCCTTACTATCCTTACTAATATTATAAAGGAAGGTGTATTTATTTATTTTTTTTTTTCGTCTGTACCGTTTTCACGCTTAAACGGCTCAACCGATTTACTTCAAACTTGAAACATATATCGAGATGGGTCTGGAAGGAATGATAGGCTATATGAAATCTGCCACGCCCACATATTACGCCCACAAATAGTCAAATTAAGTCAACAAAAACGATTATTTCACTAATAAAATTCCAAAAAATCTCAAATTTGGAATTTGAGTTGGTATGGTCACTGTCGACAACTTCACGAAAAGTGGGCGTGGTTAGATGAATTTAACGCCCACTGCCGTAACTTCGGAACGCGATGGTCTACAATGATAAAACTTGGTATGTAGGTGTATGGTGACGAAATCTACCACCTCACAAGAAGTGGGCGTGGTTTTATCAATATAACGCCAACTGCCGTAACTCCGGAACGCGATGGTCTACCATGATAAAACTTGGTATGTAGGTGTATGATGACAAAATCCACCACCTCACAATAAATGGGCGTGGTGGGATCAATTTAACGCCCACCGTTATATATCAGGAACGCGATGCTCTACGAAGATAAACGTTTGTATAAAGGTGTATGGTGACTAAATCTACCATCTTACAAGAAGTGGGCGTGATCGGGTTAATTGAACGCTCACCGTTGCAGCTCAGAAACGTAATACTGTACGATGATTAACTTTAGTGTGAAGGTGTTTGGGAACTATATCTACCATCTCAGCAAAACTGGGGTCAATTTAACACCCACCTCAATAGCTCAGGAACGTGATGTGTTACTATGAAGAAATTTGGTTCTTAGTAACTAAATCTGACTGGAAAGTGCTATTACAATTTCAGTTACATACAAATGCGAATACCGAGGAGGTTAACAGAAACTCGGTTTATAGGTACATGGTGACAATAGTTACAAACACACAACGTGGAGTAACGGGAAGTTCTGCATACAAATTTGGTATAAAATTATCAAATTAACCAAATATTCATACAAATATAATTCCAAAAATGGTGGGCTAGGCTGGAAAGTTTATTAATCTTAATTAACAAATAAACTAAGACTTGATTCTATTAAAAAAGAACCCGGGCACCGCCGGGTAATTTAAGCTAGTTATTAATAAAGGCTAAAGAAGCACTGTGTAGCCTCGTTGCCCTACGATCACAATTCTAGACTATTGAAAAATCTCCTAATTGAATCCCATTGCCGAAGTAGTCATATCTGCGTCTTGCCACCGCTGGACATGTGCAAAGAACATGTTCAGTCGTTTTCTGCTCCTCTTGGCAGAGTCGGCATGAATCATTTGCTACCACTTATATTTTCTTCAGATGGTAATTAAGTGTACAGTGTTCTGTAGAGTTTTATATCTTTTCTGCTAAGGTTGAAAATAGCTTTGTGCTGGGTCAATGAGTCTTCTTAACTGCCACATGCCTGTTTGAGCTCTCCAATGCTCAAGTAGACTTTGTTTTTCCCATATGTGTATCAAGTTATTTATGAAGCTACTGTTTACCTCACAAAAGGGTTCCTGGCCTATGAACGGATTTTCGGCACCTTTCTTTGTGAGAAAGTCCGCTATTTCATTGCCCTCATGCCCTTCATGGCCCGGCACCCATATCAGAGTAACCGAATTCTTTGCTGCTAGAGTGTTGAGAAGTTTAGGAGAAGGAATGAGAAGTTTAGAAGTGATTTTAGAGCAACTTGGCTGTCTGAGAGAATGTATATTTAAATACCGCTGGTGCCTCTACGTAGAGACTTTCTGACACTTAGTTCTAAGGAATGGACCTCCGCCTGAAAAATGAAAGCTATTTTTCCCATCGCAACTGCTTTACGGAAATTTGGCCCTACAATTCCCGCTCCAGCACTGCCATCTTCCAATATGAACACATTAGTATACCATGATTGTGAGGGTTATTTCGTTGTTTCTCCACGCTGAGCGCTCATCTTCACCATTTTTAAAAGTTTTCTGTTCATCCTATCGGAGACCACATGATACGGAAAATTCCGGAAGATGTCCAGAATCTTTGCGTAACCCGTTTGCTTGCCTCCCGTAAGATGAGCTAGATTAGGTAGCCTTATGGCCGCGCTGGCTGCCGTACTAAAGATGCTAAAGATGCATAGATAACCATTGGTAATATTACTGTTTTGTAATTTTTTACCATACAGCCTTTGGCAAGCAAAGCTTGCTCTTAAGACTTTATTTGTTATGTATTGTAAGTGGTTTTTCCAGGTCAGAGTTTTAAATAAGAAAGAATTTACGATACTCATATGTTGAGTTTTTGATATTTACTTTTTATATATATTTTAACCGTTGCTCATTTTTAGTATCCCGGTTTTTTAATATGTATATGTCTTTTAGCTATACTTACAACGATCCTGCAAATCCGGCTGCTTTGTTTTCGATTACTGTTGGCTCAGGAGGCTTGCACATGATTATTAACTCCTGGTCCGACTGCATTACAACGCCAGGAAATTGTGGAAACCATATTCTTACGTGAACAAAGCCCTGGCCAAAAATCAAAGTGAAACCATTTAATTAAAATTAATATTTTATACGGCCGAGGCCTCAGACTTATTATACAAAGATACAAAATATTATACATTTCGCTTGATGACACCACACCTAGCAAAGTCTGTTATACGAAGGCTGTACGCAAGTTCGGTGGGATCACTCGAATCTGGCTTTATCAAACAGTTTCGATCACTATCCGGATGTACGCTGCGGTCATCAGCAAATAATGGAGCACCTTTAAATCCTGCTGGACGTTTTAGTTTTGCAGTTATTAAATCTTCAATATTGGATGCAGGAGTCGAGAAGGAACACTGAATATCGCCAACTGTATTCAATTGTTGAAACAGAAAAACCAATAAATATGGGATTCATAAACTTCAACAAACGTCCGAAATATTTTAAGCTTACCGTCGTAATCTTGGGCACTTGTTCGATTCGATGTTATCTGTTAAAAATCAAAAAGATATGTTAATAAGATGGAACATAATTTTGCATAAATTATATCAATCACTCTTTGAAGAAAAAGTTATGGTTTTCAAGAAGTTAACTTTATACTTATATAAATTGTTTTGTTTTGAAATTCTTTACCAACACATTCTCAATATTTTTCGGTTTGCAATTTGAGAAAAATTTGTATATATAATAACGAAACGTTCCCGATACTAAGCCGCATCGAGGCAATATTTAGAATTGTCACGGTAGAGCAGGTTTGCAGATCGGCCAAATTCTCGATTTACTTAAGGAAGCGAAACGTTTTTTTTTCTATCAAGTATAGTTGTCGGCCATCGTTCTTTTGAAACGAAGTAAGCAAACACCATTTTAATTGGCATAGACTGTTTGGCTCCTCGATATTTGTAAAGTATGGTCGGGAAATTTCTTTTACAAAATCAAAGTAGTTTTGTTGCTATCAGCGGTTAATAAAGCTGTACTTTGTAAGAATTAGTTTGTACGTAGCAGATGTTTAATTAATGTCAAAGTTTCTGTTCTAAAACCGATTTTCGAAAAACATCATGTTATCCCGTTCGGGATTTTTCGCATGTTTATCTTCCGGTGCATAGAACTTAAAGAGATTGGAGATATCAAAAGCCGTCACCGCTCGTGGACGGCTCACGAACAATTTGAACGCCACAAGTCATCAAAATCGTCAAGATATAAATTAAGCGAAAACCACTTCGAAAACAAAAAATCATGGCCCGTAAGATGAATGTCACGCAAAAGCCCATAGGTCGAATCAATCAATAAAAAAGTCTTGGGGCCTTAAAACGTCGTACCGGACATGTTGGACGTATTATAAAGCCAGTCAATAGTTTCTCTCCTTTTAACTCTCCAGGCCCGGATTGAATACTTCGGGTCATACTATGGAACCTCAGAGACACAGTGGTCTCTTGGCTGAGCAAATTTTCAAGCAAAGGTTGGAGGAAAGTTAGAGTGGTCTTTATTTCTAAGGCTGGCAGGCAGGGACATGGGTCCGCAAAGAACTTTAGACCCATCAGCCTGTCCTCCTTCTTACTTAAAATACTAGAAAGAAATTTTGACTATCATATTAGACTTTCACAGATGAAGGGTTTCCGAATTCCCAGCATATTTACCTCAAAGGTAGATCCATGGTTACGGCACTGCATAAAGTAATCCGGGTAATCGAAAGGTCTATTAATTCCAAGCAGTACACTTTAAGAGCCTTTCTGTACATTGAAGGTGCTTTTAAAAATGTTAGCTCTGACGCCATTAATTTTACTGATAGAGCATCATGTAGATACTGGACTATATCTATATTGCAGTCCAGGGTAGTTTAGTCAACAGAGGTACTTCACAGGGAAGCGTACTTTCACCAATCCTGTGGCTGATTTTTATGGATGTTATGCTGAAATCTTTTGAACAATCCGGTATAAAGGCAGATGCATACGCTGATGACGTGGTAATTCTAGTCCGTCTGTCCTAAGTGAAATAATGGGGAGGTCCCTACGTACACTAAGTACATGGGCCACTAGGTGTACCCTCTCAGTAAACCCAGCGAAGACAGAACCCCTGCTATTCACAACCAAAACCAAGATACCTTAATTCAAATAACCAGAACGGACAAAAACTTGCTCTTTCTCCTAAAGCTAAATATCTTGGTGTTCTTCTTGATACTGGTCTAAATTAGAAATATAACATAATTCTTCGAGTTAAAAAAGCCTGCATTGATAACGTTGGGGACTTTATCCTAAAATGGTACTTTGAATGTAGAAGGCTGCAGTTCAACCAATTCTCACTTACAAAGCAAACGTATGCTGGCCAGCACTTAGTAAAAAAAACAATATACTTAAATTTAGAAGGATGTAGCGATCGATTGGCATAACTGGGGCTCAGCGATCTAGTCCTTCGGATGTTCTGGATGTACTTGTGCATCTTTTTTCCATTGACCTTTGCATAAAATACGTTGCCGCAAGCATGGCTGCAAAGTTCAAATATACTGGGTTATGGCCACAGTACAATTCTGGGCAAGCACTATATCTTTATATAGTGCCTGAAATGACGGACTATATGTCACCGAAAACCGTTCATAGTAAGCATTTCGTGCACAAGTTCCCATCCAGAAAGAATTGGTCTTCCAATTCTACAATCGGCAACTACGGCGTGGTCATCTTCACGTACGGCTCTAAAATTTATATTCTCCGGCAGTCAGGCGGCAATCAAAGCATTATCTGCTACTGCTGTAACCTCAAAACTAGTTCTCCAAATCAAGAATGAACTAGACTTTCTCGGTCTCAGTCACAGAATTAAACATAGAAGGTAATGAAATAGCTGATGACCTCGCCAGGAAGGGCTCTGCGATGGCGTCGGAAAAGGCTGTCCCTATTCTGATACCTATTGCCAGAGTCAAATCTGGCATACATACATAAGAGTATATGGAATATCAAATTAATTATTTTGAATGGGCTAGCATATGATGATACATTTTTATTCTACTTTAACAAATTGTCCCAAATGTTTCCAAATATATTTTTGTTCAAGTTGTTTACAACGTTTGTGATTCCTAAGTGCCCACCGTGCTTCGAATTAATATATTTATAAAATTAATTTGTTTTGAATTAGTTGATCATCAACATTTTTGGAAGGTTCATAACTAATAATTTTTATTTTACCAAGGATTTCAAATTTTTTCTGCATAGTATTTATCATATTATTAAATGTTTGTTTTGATAACAAATTAATATTTCATCGTTATTTTTCAACGCTTTCATCTTAAATGCATTTTGTATCACAATGATATTATTTTAAATGTTTTCAATATTTATGTTGTACATTAGTTTGTAATGGCCGTCTTATGAAAAGAGATCCACTTAGGCTACGAGCCCTTTGCGATGCCATGCGGTATACAAGTTATACCGCTAACTAAACCATCCTATACTGTATATGAACTGAAGAATATTAATTATATTCGATTTGGATATCTCTATTAGGCCTACGAAGAAGTGCTTCCCTAGATGTATATATCGTTTATTAGCCAAAGCGGGGCATGTACAAAGAAGATGTGTTATAGTTTCTTCCTCCTCCTCATCTCTACAGCTTCTACAGAAGTCATTTGAGAAGATACCTAGTCTTCTTGCATGGTGCAGTGTCCTGTTAGAACGTACTATTCCCCAGAGGAATACCATATTCCTTAATGATGGCTAGAATTTCTTTTGTTGTACCCTCTCGAGCGAGTTCATCAGCTTTACAGTTCCCTGAAATGTCCCTATGTCCGGGAACCCAGCATAGGTTGATTTGTATCTGCAATCTCATTAAGAGGTTTGCAACAGTTGAGGAATGATGCATATATGTTTTACATATATGCATCATTATTATAATAAGCTAAAAATTTTAAAACTACGACGTTTCTTATGCAAAATATAAATAAGAAATATATATATGAAGTTAACCAGGCTCCGAATGGACGCTACAGTTCTCAGCTCCGGTAGGTTGTGTGCATTTTCGTATCATCCTTTGTTACCATTAAATTTTTATTGGCGTCTTGATGTCATTTTCTATGGAAATGCTTCTGCATTGGTGTTAATTTTATCTTGTTTATAAAAAATTTTAAAGTCATAGTCACTCAGATTTAGCGGTATTCTAGTAATTTTTGAGGAAGGTTTTTTATGTGATAATAATGATACCATGTATGTATTTTCCACTGTATAGCTAAAAGACTTTTTCTATGACAGGTTTGTTTAAATCAGGTTTTTATAGAGTTTTGATTGCATATGAAATAGTTAAGTCTTGACCAATTTCTGTTAGTTTGCTTTTTTCGTGAGGAAAAAAAATTTTTCATTGCAATTTATTAAAATAAAATTTGTAATTTGATACGTTATTTTAAAAATGACTCATTTAGTGTGTTTACTACATGTATACGTCATGTTGGGTTTTTGTATTTATGGGCATTTCATCTTGGCAAGAAGGTATTTATGTAAAATTAAATAAATCGTTTGCAATTCATCGTTTTTAAATCGGTGTGAATAAATTTCTGAGAATCAGTTAAGATTTAAGGAATCCATCATACAGATTTAGGTGCTGTGGGTTTCAAATTGATGCAACAACGCCCACTTTTAGTAGAGTTGTCAAAATTGGTCATGTGAACTCAAATACCAAATTTTTTGGAGTAATATTAGCTATATAATCATATTAAAGATCGGACCAAAAATACTACCCCTCCCATACAACCATTCTTTTTCATACGAAAAAAAAAAATAATTCCAAAAGTTTCAGTGCAGATATACAGTTAAAATTCAATATTAAGCACTTTAGTAGTGACACAAATTTGTTAAAAAAAATACGTGTGATTAGATAAGTACCACGCCCACCTTCCATGCAAGCTATCCTTTTTTGAAGAAACAAAATTACTAAAAATATTTACAGTTCAAATTCGGTATTTAACATTGGAGTAACACAAAACAGCTTACCAAAAAATTTACGTGATCAGATACAAACCACGCCCAATGGTATCTGAGTTTGTGTAGACACTGTAAAAACTTCACCAAAAATGGGAGTTGTTGGATCTATTTAATGTCCCCCGTCGTAACTCAAAAATGGAACAACCGCTAACTAATTATCTTACACACATTTCTATTCAAAATAACACCCTGGTACTATTTATAAGCGTTTATAAAAATCGGGCATCAAATTTTAAAGTTATGACAAATAAAATTCCGGCGTATTTAAGGTGGTTCAAATATTTTTTTTATTTCGAGACATAAACTTTCAAATGTCTGGGGACTTGGTAACACTGGTAAAGAACACAACCAAAGTTGCCAGATGAAACGCTGTAAAAAATTTGTGAATTGAAGTCATAAGACGTTTAAAATATTTTGACCTTGCTTTTGCCATTTTTGTTATACTCTTAAATGCTTTACATAATTACATAGTGATAAAATCAATCTATATAAACTCGTTTTGTTTTTGTATTGAAATAACGTCATTATCTTCATTGTCTACATATTCGACATAATTTACATGACATTTTTGCATTGTCTACACGTAATTGTCTTCGTGTACTTTACAGTGTAGACAACTGTTGACTGCTTTAAACTTGATTATACACTTATGAAAATAAACTTCAGACTTCTTTGGTTCGTAAAGGGCTTAAATGTAAAAAACATTATCAAAATTAGAATTATTTTCTTCGCTCCAGTTGCTCTGTTCAGTGATCCAATGATTACACACTTTTGGCTTAATACAAATACATTTATATATGTACATATATTTCTATGTCTTACCAAGATACATAACAGAATGTAGCTGTGAAGTCCAGTTTTTTATGTTCTACAACAGCAATGACCATACTGACTTTCTGCCGTTGTGTAACATTGTTACCAATAAACCGAAACGTTTTGCTACGCTGCTTTGTTGGCTGAAGCTGATTATTATTTTTTTAAAGGGTTCTTTTTGGGTTGGTAATAATATACAAAAAACAATTTTTTCCCACCCGGCGTTTTACATTTCTGAAATACATACATATTTGAAATATGTCTCGAATATATAACTGCAAATTCTCTTTTATTTTAAAAATAGTCGTCAAAGAGGAAGAATTGCATTTCATTGTGTCGCGGTATAAAACATTAGAACACTAAAATAGTGTATTAGTAAATAAAAGTTACCAGAATAATATTCCTAATTTGGTTGCTAAATTGTAACATATTCAATTTTTCGGCCTCTGGTGGGATTTCTCCTTTTTCTAAAGCGAGCCTCTGGTGGGATTTCTCCTTTTTCTAAAGCGAGTATTTTAATATCATTCGTGACTAAATACGAACGGGATAAGGACAAGTTTTGTCCAATTATACTTTAAAAAGTTTTGTTTGTTCCCTCGTTTTTATGCCCATTGTGGAGCCAAGAATGACGCCGACCATGCGCAGATGTCTCCCAAGTTCATTTTTATATTTGGTGGGAGCGAGGTCTATACTTTGCCAGAATTTCATAGAAATCCCCATTTTGGAAATTTTCGTACATGGTTCTTGGCCACCTCATACTAAATCGTACTCTCTGCATTTAAATGGCTGATAGACTATTTCTCACTTTTTTTGGGGAAATGAAACAAAATCTGCAAGGATCGCAGTTTTGGTCAGTTCGTTTTAAACAGCGAGCTTGAGCTAAACGATTTTTTTTAAAAGTGACTTGTGAGGATTGACTGATGCTAGAAGAGCAGAGATTTCTTGTATATTGGAATAGTGCGAGGAGATTCAGGATGAATTCCCCGTGAGTATTATTGTGTAGTGTTTTGTTAAGTTATATTTTGCGCGGCAGTGGAGCCGTAGTGTTAGTAGTTATAGTTAAACTTGTTTTGGTTCATTTAGAACCATTTTAAATACATCTATTGAGTGTTATAGTGCCATTAGTTTGATTTGTCCGTCCCGCACTCGAGCCAAGTTCAGACGTGAACACGGTGAAATAAAGAATCTAGTCGTTAAGATTCGTGTGAGGATTCGGTTCTCTATTGCCGAATCCGCAACTAGAGTGCACAACATAAAGTTATTTTTTTTTCTTTTTATTAAACCCCCCTACACCGACTAAGCTAGGTAGGAAAGTACTTTATCACCGGTGATAAAAATTGTTCGCGGCCTAAATTATTACGTGATAATTGTTATTAAAAAGCTAATTCACTAAGCGCTAAAAATAAATTAAATCTATCTATCTATCTATCTATCTATCTATCTATCTATCTATCTATCTATCTATCTATCTATCTATCTATCTATCTATCTATCTATCTATCTATCTATCTATCTATCTATCTATCTATCTATCTATCTATCTATCTATCTATCTATCTATCTATCTATATATATATATATATATCTATCTATCTATCTATCTATCTATCTATCTATCTATCTATCTATCTATCTATCTATCTATCTATCTTTCTGTCTATCTGTCATTTCTTGATAACACAATATCGAGAGAACCGCTGAAATTTTGTACACTGGTTTCTCTTATACCCTAGACGAACTGTCAATCCGCCCTTGAACATGCCCACTGTTACAAAAAATACTGGTTTCTTGTTAACCAATATCTTGAGAACTATAGGACATATTGGGTTGAAATTTTATAAACAAAATTCTGTCATGCTTTGGAACAACTGGAATCGATTAGGGTGATTTATGTTTGTTATTTTCTATGCTATGATAAAATAAATCTCTTTTAAATTTAATTGGTACACAAAAGACCTAAATAATTGTAGTTATCTTTTTAGGGTGGTTGAGAATTTATAAATTGAGGGTATAAAAATATTTAATAAATTAATATATTTAAATCGTGAATCACCCTTATTTCTATGTGAAATTTAACAATGTATATATACTATTATATAATTTCTTATGGTATTTCAATTGCAAATCTAGAAACTTTGTCAAATGTACTTAAAAGCATTCTCAACTGTAGAATATATTTATTTCAAAATTTTTTTAAAAACTTTTTAATTCGAAGAAATTTTGCAAAACGTTGAATGATGCTTAAATTTATGACTTTTTAATGTCTGTGCGACCGACCGATTAATAATTTTTTATCCATAGGCCGGTTGCTATTTCGCACGATATCTTGAAAACCAATTGTTTGTTAATTTTTTTATTAATTAAGTTCTTATAACTTGAATTGGTTATATTGGTACACGAACGTTTTAAAACAAGTAAGAAATTATAGTCGGTCATACCCAATTTTACAAATGCACCACATTATTAAATATCACAATCAAATTTGGGTGGTTATATTGATATTAAAAAAAATATTAAAACAAAATTAAATTTTAATTTTTATACCCTAATTTTATAAATCATAAACCACCCCAATTTGTTTCCTCTACTTGTTTAAAATCGTTTGTGTATCAAAATTACCTTTTAAAGTTTTAAGGGCTTTATTTAACCATATAATAAATAAATAACAAACATGGACCACCCATATCGTTTCCAAAATTAAATCAATTGTTCCCAAGCATACCAAGTTTTAACTCAATATCTCCAATGGTTCTCAATATATCGTGTTAACAAGAAATCAGTATTTCTTATTTTAGTGGGCGTATTTAGGCATAAGAGCAACCAGTATACAAAATTCTAGCTTAATATCTCTAACGGTTCTTGATTCTGATCATGTATGTATATACATATATGTCTATATCTATCTTGAGTATTTCTCTACGTTACAAACATTGGACCTAAACCTATATACACCACTGAGTGGTGCATAACAAGTATAGTTATAAGAAGGATGCTTCATGATTTAGAAAATGTAAAATCTTTTTTTTTTAATAAAATATTTAAGAAAAATGTACAAAGTACCAATCTGGTGAAATATTCGGTAGTACCGATTATAATTTTCTTTAATACAATGGAAAAACGCGACTTATAAAGTCTTTTTGAATTAATAAGCAATTAGTACAATTTTTCAACTTGTTGTCGTATATTTATAATGGACAGAAGGACCGAATATAATTTCTTACTTGTTTTTGATATTACTTTTATTTAAAAAAAAAACAATTTAATGTTACAAAATGTTCAGCAGTTAAGAAGATAATGAGAACATAAGATAATATAAGTTATTATTTTTATATTTAACTAACTGTAGTACCCGGCCTGGTTCGCGTATTTGGTGGACGTATTTGTTAAAGTGGGTTTTAAATTGTCGGCAGTGATCATACAAACTTTGACACAAATTTTGGGTGTAATAAGTGGGCGCTGTAGATTATAGTTCGAAACCTTTCCGAGCGTACGCAGCTCCCCGGAATTTCACCACAATCGACTCAGAATCACATAGATTAGATTAAAATCAATTGTATAAAAGTGTTAATTTAGAATGAATTAAAATAAAAGTGATGCTTTATAGAAATAAAATGTTGTCCAAGTTCCATTTGTATACAGCAAAACTTTTTTAGATTGCAGTTTAATTCACCAAAGCATTAAGTGATACCGAATTTTTCAGAACTAATTAACTGCTTTATCGGTTACACGAATTTTCAGGACTGAATATCAGGGCTAAAAAAAAAATAATGCTTGGCAATTAAGTTCTAAAATTGCATGTTATGCATTAATCAGTGATTGAGCCTATAAAAACAGATTAACAAAGCAAATGTTAATCGTATCATAATCATTCGCGTTTGAAAATACGGTCATTTTTAAATTTCCAATGACTTTTCTCTGTGCTTATTCACTATATAAGCATGTATGTACGTAATGCAATGCAAACAAAAACGAACAGAATTCACACACACTAATGCACTTGACAACTGAAGCCATGACAATTGCCATCGATGAGAATTACATTTGTCGAACGGGAACAATGCCGTAACAAATTTTTCACACATCAAAAGAGGCGAGAAGTTCTTTTGCAAGTATGCGCAAAAACTAAAAGTTGAACGGACATACATAACAGCAAAAAGTAAACAGCACACAGAAGTCGAGCTACTGACTTTTAATTCATCTATTAGATATGTTATAAGTTATAAGTATGAGTACTCAGGTTTGGTTAATGTAGTTTGGTTTAATGTATACAGAACAAATTTTTGACTGACCTATAGACGAGCGCAAGTAGCAAGTAACAAACAATTTAGACCACTTAAATTAAGGCAAACGCAACAGACGCCGTAATCACTCATACTGATTATACTCTTCGGTACGAGCTTGCGCATGGCACTGTGGTGTTTATTGGGTTTGGTCAAATGTTTGAAATTTCAAAGTATTTCAAACATTTGACATATATATATATATATATATATATATATATATATATATATATATATATATATATATATATATATACATATATGCATATATATATATATACATATATGCATATATATGTATATATATATATATATATATATATATATATATATATATATATATATATATATATATATATATATATATATATATATATATATATATATATATATATATAGAACGAACAACGGTAAAAAAAGCTCGATTCCACGTAAGAAGCAATATATATATATATATATATATATATATATATATATATATATATATATATATATATATATATATATATATATACATATATATGCATATATGTATATATATATATATGCATATATGTATATATATATATATATATATATATATATATATATATATATATATATATATATATATATATATATATATATATATATATATATATATATATATATATATATATATATATATATATACATATATGCATATATATATATATACATATATGCATATATATGTATATATATATATATATATATATATATATATATATATATATATATATATATATATATTGCTTCTTACGTGGAATCGAGCTTTTTTTACCGTTGTTCGTTCTATGAGAAAAAAACTTTTGCAACACCTGATTATTATGATATAACCTAATTTTCATTTTGGATTTAGAACAGATCGTTCTTGGGAAGAAGTGTCAATTAGTGCATATTAACCAAAACTGTTGATTCGATCAGTTATGTGAGTTTCAATAAGATGGTTTAAGTTCGTCTGTTTTAAGTGTTTGTTTCGCATAGTTCAGTTTGTTCGGTGGCGGTAATGTAATCATGTGGGGTTGTATGATGTTTGGGGAGGTGGGTATGAGTCAATGAATTTCGGGAAGAATGAAAGCATTTCTATTTAAAATAATAGTTTGAAGGGCAGCTTCACGAAATTGGGAAGAAGAGCTTCGGACATTATTTCTCAACACCACCGCAGTCACCAGACCTATCCCCGATCCCCCAAAGAATTTTGATGAATGTTATGGCTGATCCGCTACGGAGTGGGGTAAAATAGGCACAGATGTATGCAGGAATTTAAAGCACACAATGCCCAGACGACTTGATGCGATACATTGAACACGATAGCGGGAGAACCGTTAAAGATATTGAGCTGAAATTTTGTGCACTGGTTGCTCTTATGACCTAGACGAACTGATTAGATTTTGGACCACGCCCACTATTACAAGAAATACTGTTATTTTGTTAACACGATATCTTAGGAACCACATGAGATATTGGGTTGAAACTTTGTACAAACATTTTCTGTTGTGCTTAGAAACAACTGATTTTGGAAACGATTAGGGTGGTCCATGTTTGTTATTTTTTAATTATATGATTAAAAAAATCCCATAAAACTTAAATAAGTAGAGTGATATAATTAGGGTTCATGATATAATTTTTTTTTTATATATCATCATGAACCACTCAAATTTGATTGTGATATTGAACAATGTGGTGCATTTGTAATAGTGGTATGACCGACTATAATTTCTTACTTGTTTTAATATTGTTTTTATTTATTTATTTATTTTTGTTTATTTACTCCTATGTCTATAAAACTTTCCTTAAGTGGGTAAAATCTTTCATATATTAATTCACATGAAACACTCGATCGGATTTGTGAGTCACTGTATATTATTGATCAGAATAAAAACTAAGTAAATTTAGCCATGTCCGTCCGTCTGTCTGTCTATCTGTCTATCATAATTATGCCTACATCAAATTTTGAAGCCAATACGGCCAAGACCACGAACACTATTACAAAAAATATTGATTTATATATTTAATTTTAGAAAATTGTTACAGAGATATTGAGTTAAAATTCTGTGTAAAACATTTTAGTATTACTTCAAAATTGATGGCAAATAATGGGCGTGATCGGACTACTCCCCCTCTCAAACAAAAGAATTATAAAAATAGTTCTAGTGCAGATTAATCAGTTTCATTTCGGTATTTTACACTTTAAAATTAACTCATGAAATCACAAAAATGGGCTTTGTCGGATAAGAACAACGCCCCATTATAAAAGATACATATACATAAATATGTGCTACAAGAAACACATTTGTCAGTGTCTCTAAAACGGCTGAGGGTATTTGAGCTACGGAATAGTCGAAAATAAATCTCTTACCAATTTCATCTTGCCTTTCGGGGCCCAATTTCAATGTGTTCCAGCAACACTCATAAACTATTTTAACTTTCTTCTTTTTTATAAACCAGGATTGTTTTTTTTTTGTTGGTTTGTTGTTAAGAAACATTTTTTTAAATCCTTGAGTAAAATGCTGAAGCTTACCAAAATTAATATGTATAGTAAAATAATTCCATTTAGACTGCACATCTTCATTTTGTATATTTGTTTAATTCACTTTACTTAAATTAATAAAATAGCATTTCACTGAAATTGTATATTTAGACAACAACTTTTTGTGTTTATATAAGTAAACTTATTTTGCTCGTATTTTAATGAGCCTGCTTGCATGAGTAGCTACCTAACCACTTATCCATAAATTGCGCGGACTTCGAAATAAAAAAAATTATCCGTGATTTCAACCGAACTGCAGGAGAAGAATTTTCACAATGAAAGCACGATTTGTGTTCAGTTCTGACAATAAAATTTGTACTCTGTGCTGTTTTTACTGCAAACCGCTCACCGCAATCCACACTCCACATATCGCACCTTGCACTTGATTCTGTTCGCTAGATAGAATGGTTCAGTTAGATCACCATTCTTTTACTGCATGTACAAGATCTTATTCTCGTATAAGAAGCTCAGAAGCGAAAGGATGCAAGTGATTGAAAGAGTATTTTCATATGTGAAAATTCGTATTTCGAAGTAATAGGTTGAGTGAAAGGTAAAATCCTTGGGAATGAAAAAATGTTATTTTTTTTTAAATCTTGTTCAATGTAGTCCTCTTTTAGGTCGATATACTTATTTCAGCGATTTTTCAACTTTTTAATCCCGCCCGAAAAGTAATTTTCCGAAAGGTTTGCAAAATACTACATTTAATGTTAATTTCTTAAATTTTTTTTTTTAGTTTTCTTTAAATGAACCAACTTGAACGATGTTATCATAATTTAAGAAATGAGGTATCAAATGTAATTTTAAATCTTTTAAATGATATCAAAAGAATAATGACCATTAAAAAAATTATATTATACCGATAATCTAATAAGTGATATATATTATTGGGGGCGATTTTTCCCTTGAATATTGAAGCGTGTTTTATTGCAATACAAAATATTTAGAGACATTTAATCTATTGTATACCAATTGGAGAAATTAAAGATGTTTAAGCTTTCAATTAAAAATACCGAAATTCAAAATTATTAAATCGTATTAGGTTGGTTCATATTAAATTATAATGGATAATATAATTTTTTTTTTAGTATAATATTTAATTGAAATTCATATTGTAATTAATTATATCATGGACCTTACAGTATGTGATTGTGATATTTAACAATGTGCTGCATTTGTAATACCAGGTAGAACCGATTAATTTTTTATCTTTATTTACATAAGAATACTGCTTAATTTTTTTCGAGTTATAATATTGAGTTTGTTTTTCCAATTATTACGCCCATAAGGAGTTGAGCGAGTTCCTATTCTCCAAGCAGAGGCAAAGTTCTAAGATGGACAAGATCGGACCGTGACTACTAAACACTTCCATTAGTTCCAGTGCAAATATCTAGTTCAAATTCGGTATTAACCACTTTGGTAGCAACACAAAACTACTAACGAAAAATGGTCGTGATTTGATAAGAACAACGCCCACCTATAATAGAGACATACATATGTTTTACAAGAAGCACATGTTTTGGTGTCTCTTAAGAAGCGAAGAGTATTTGTATTATATATAAACTAGTATAGCCGAATATACATACTAGTTTTACTTTAAGTTACAAAATTGTAGAACAGTAAAAGCCTTTTATTATTTTTGTTTTAAAACTTGTAAAAAAAAATCTAACTATAAGTAAAAAAGATGTTTGTAATAAGTGTTTCAAGGCTTAAATACTTGCTAAAATCAAAACAAAAGATAGGCAATACTATTTATTCATTTCTTTTATATCAACTGATACAAAGCCTACATCTATTTATATATATAAAAATGAATTCTTCTTTCTTTCTTTCTTTCTTTCTTTCTTTCTTTCTTTCTTTCTTTATTTCTCTCTTTCTTTCTATCTTTGTACCAAATGGGCGTCCAAACCTTTCATTCGATTGTGATGAAATTTTGGGGAGTTGCTGTGCTCACGCCAACTTAGGTTTAGGGCAAAGAAAATTTTGCCACGCCCACCTATTACGCCCACAATTTGTAAAACTTAGTTAAAATATTCGATTATTTCGTTAATATTTTCCCTAAAAATCTGAAATTAGGTATCTGAGTTTGTATAAACACTGTCGACAACTTTACCAAAAATGCCCACTTTGAAAAAAATAGAAAATATGCGATAACGTGACTAATATTTCTCCTGAAATTTGGTATCTGAGTTTGTATTGGCACTGTCGATAACTTCCCCAAAAATGGGCGTGGATGGATCTATTTAACGCCTACTTTCACGCCTACCATCATTGCTCAGGAACTTGATGCACTATATAGAAAACATGTAACGGGACGCACCGGCAATAATAACAGGATATACAAAATCTGCCACGCCCACTTATTACGCCCACATTTTGTTTAATTAAGTGAAAATATACGATGTTATTGCTAATATTGCTCCTAAAAATTTTAGATTTTGTTTCTGAGTTTGTATACCGATAATTTCACAGCCGTAACTGAAAATCGCTACAACAGTGAGTACCGAGAAGTTCCGCTAACTAACGGGAGTACCGGGAAGTTCCGTTACTAACGAATGTACCGGGAAGTTCTTCTACCGTTTTTTTAATTGGCATTGCAAAGCATGCCGGTCATTCGCTAGTACTTAAATAACGTAAAATACAACGAAACCCTGACTGAACTGTAAAATTGCTAAACTTCACAATTGTTTTCGAAAACATGAAAAGGTGCAAATGAATCGTCAAAATTAAATTCAAAAATCGTCTTGCCTTTATTTTTTTATTCCCCGGGATTTTAGAATGGGAGGATTTTTTCTCGAGAAAATTAAAATTCAGAATCGATCTGATAAATTTTGAGTAACTAAAAATCAGCACGCACTTTGTCACTTACAGCACTTTTCTTCCAGGGTCATCATATGAATGTGGAAGTGTTGCAGTTGTGGTGAGTAGTGCATATATGCGCTGCGCTGCTGCTTCCGTAACGAAATGCAATCCAGCACCAAAGCTTGTGGATTCTGTCGGTGGCAAATAGAGTCGGCACGTAGTAAGCTGTCGATAGAGGAAAGCCGTAATTGTAATCGAAAAGCCAAGAAAGTAAAAAAAAGAAACACATTCACCTGTTCGCCAAAAACAAAAGCAAAGATGAAAATAGAATAGAGCAAACTCAGAAAAAAACTCTTACGGCACAAAGCAGCAGCATTCATGATGACGGAGTGTACAGTGCGGTATGGCACAACGGAAAATTATGCGATAGGTTGCAATTTGTATACACACATACATACATATACATATATAGCTACATATGAACCCACTTACATAAAAGGTTGTTTCATATTTATAGAGGAAGAGTTTTTGACTTTTTTATAGTAACGCACGCTAAACATCTAAACATATTACAACAATTAAAAAAAAATTAATCAATTAGATATGACAATGGTAAGTAGTGATCAAAAAAACATCTCTTAAAACTGGTTACATAAAAACTAAAGGTATTTAGTTTAACCACACAAAAATTATTTCTATTTGGAAAAAATATTTTTTATATTGTATATTGTTTATATTTTAAGGAGGGGCCTATATTCTCATAATTCTGTTCTTCAAAATTCTGATTACATTATGGTGATTTTCAATATTCTGTTTATAGCATATTCTGTAAAAAATAATGTTGAAATTAAAATTAAAAAAAAATCTGTCAATAATGTTCGACTCGTTTTTAAATTTTTGACTCATAAAGTAACATGCATAAATCGAAATTTGTATGTACTAGTGTCCAACCGAAACCGACTTTTGAGTCATTTTCTAATATTCGGCTGGAAATGAACGAAATTACAACATATTAAGGGTACTCACAGTTAAAGCCAATTTATCCTCATAACTTATGCTTTGCATATATTACGCATTTTCAAAGTTTGAATTTGATTTCTGAATCAGCTGTTCTGTTGATAGATGCTTCTTGTTTAACAAATTGTGTGCAATGTTCTTAGAAGCTAAAAATTTCTGTTTAGAAGTTGAATTTTAAATTTAAAATTGCCATTCAATTTGTCGTGTGAGAAATGCACAAAACATTAATCATCTTATCTTTTTCGGCATTCTTCACATTAAGAATGTTTTGTTTCAGCCGAACATAAATGCATAAGTTATGAGATCATTGCTTATGATGAAACTGTGGGTACCTGGATTGATTTTTTGTAACTAAAAAAACTATAAAAAGTATACACAAATTCATTAATTAAATCTAAAAAAGAATAAATCAATAATTAAGTAACAGCTTATCAGCTTACAGAACCCTTCGTTGTTTGGGTTTTGTTTTGAATATAAATATAGGTAAGATAATTAGTAAGCGGAATTTAACGAAACTCCACGTTGTGGCTACGGGGGTAGGCGTTAAATTGTTCCAACCATGCCCATTTTTGGTGCAATTATCGACAGTTACCATACAAACACAATTACTAAAATTTCGCCTGAAATAGTATAGATGACAGACGCAAATCATTTATATTCACATATTGTCACACATATTGTCATACAAATGAGAGAACAAACTCAATACACTCTGCCAAAATATTACGAAACAGGGTCCGGACCATAGCATTGCGTAGTGAATGATGAACAAAATTGTAATAAATCTTAAATTTCCGAAGTAAAAAAAGTGCAAAAGTGGTTTAGAATTGAATAAATATTTTGTTAAAACTTTTTTTTTTTGTTTCTCCGTCTACTTTTTTCACGGAGTGGCGGACTAGTTTTAAATTTATTTTTCGAAAATAGATCTACTACGATCGAAGTAAAGGTCCGAACACTGCCGGGAAATGGTCATATAAAAAACCCGCTTAAAGGGATTGTCAAAAGAGTGTATATCAATAAATATACAATATACTCAATAAAAATCAAATCAATCTTAATTAGAAGATCTCTTTTTATTGTTATTGTAATAAATCGATTGATTAAAACTTCTGTAGCTTGCAAATATAACGGTTTTTATGCTCTCCTGAACATTTTGGGTGTTTGTAGTTAGAGGTGCTCGAGTCCGTACAACATAGAAAACACAACAAAAACATATTGACCTGATACACAAAACCAACATCATCAGGTAGTATTATCAATTTTCTCTCTTCTCAACCACGTAAACAAATAATCAATTCTGCAAGAAATTTCATACAAAAAGCTTTGGATTTAAACGACAAACAATTTATAAACGAAAACATTTTCATAATTACAGAGATATTGAAGATAAACAGTTTTCCTCAATTATTGATATATGCTACTCCTGTCGCCATACTTCAATTACTTCATTTTTAGATACGTCACTTTGTCACTCCAGCAAAAATCGCTGTGTTTTTCAATTTCTTCAAAAATTAATAAAAAACTAGTAAAAGAATTATCTTCGGATATGCCAAAACTCATATATCCTCCGCCATTTTAGTGACACCAAAAAATGTGCTTCTTATACAAGGTGGTGCAATAGAAGTCATCCGATGTTGTTTGGCTCTTATTTTTTTTCTAAATAAAAAACTTCGATTCTGTTTTTTGATTATGTTTATTTAGACCTTTAGAATGAATTGTGTTAAGTCGAGAAGATGATATCGGATAAATGGGCGTCGTCACAATTGATTGCCATACGGGCTCGTTTTATGGCATTTTCCATCACTTCGGCGAGAGTTTCGGGCGATAAATTCTCGCATTCGTGTCGGATATTTTCCTTGAGGGCTTCCAAGGTCTCAGGCTTGTTGATGTAAACACGAGACTTCAAAAAACCCCATAAAAAGAAGTCCGGGACCGTTAAATCGGGCGATCTGGCGGGCCAGTGCAAATCGCCAAAACGCGAAATTAAGCGACCCGGAAACGCGGCCTTCAGAATGTCGGTTGTGGCTCGTGCAGTGTGTGCTGTTGCTCCGTCCTGTTGGAACCACATGTTCACCAGTCCTAATTCGTCCAGTTCGAGCAGAAAAAACTCGGTCAACATTGCCCTATAGCGCGCACCGTCCACTGTTGTCGTTTGACCCGCGGCGTTCGGCCCGATGACTCCTCCAGCGTGAACAGCGCTCCACGCAGTCACTTTGAGCGGGTGTAATGGTTTCTCGTGCATCACTCGCGGATTTTCGGTTCCCCAGAAGCGATTATTTGCTTGTTCACGTACCCGCTGAGGTGAAAATGAGCCTCATCGCTCATTATGATTTTTGCCAACACCACAGACGAATTGTTACGCAAAAAAATAGACACAATTATTCCGCGTTCTTGGGGAGTGTATCGCTCCATGGCTTATTCACTTGTATTCTGTATCTGTCTAGTCCACAAATGTCAAAACAGATTTGACATTGGCGGCCATTTGCAAAAATGAGAGCATCTTCCAATAGGGTGATTAATTTTGCGCCACCCTGTAGCAGTGCTACCGAATTTGAACTGGTTATGTATATTGTAACTACTTTTAATAATTTTTTTTTGTAACGGGTAGGCGTGGTAGGTATAACAAAGTATATATAAATGATCAGCTTCGGATTCATTTGAACTGAATATGTGCACTGGAACTATTTTAATTAATTTTTTTTCGCATGGAAAGGGATGGTTTGTACGGGAAGGGGTAGTAGTTTTGATCCGATCTGGACCAGACAGACGGACGGACGGACATCGTTAAATCGTCTCAGAATCCGAAGCTGATCATTTATTTATATATACTTTATGGGCATTACAAATGGAAGAACAAACTCATTATATCCTTCGGTAAGTGCACTTGCACTTGGCGAAGTGTATAAAAACAAACTAGAAATAGTTTAAAATACCCACCCATCGTTTCATTTTTTACATGTGGGTTTGTCGACAGTGACAACATAATGGAGTCAGACCGGCAGAGGATATGTCTGAGAGAATAAATATATATGATATATCATATATATTTATAGAAACAAATATGGAACAATTCATTTTTGAAAATAAATACATAGAACATAGATACAAAAATAAATATAACTATTATAAAACAACATTTTTAAAGTTAACTTAAACTTATGTGTAGAAAACATAGAAAAATAAGAAGGCACATTTAATTTGGAATTGAGTTTGTTTTTCCGTTTGTAACGGGTAGGCGTGGTAGGTATAACAAAGTATATATATAAATGATCAGCGTCGGATTCATTTATTGATGTCACTAAAATGGCGGAGGGTATATGAGCTTCGGCATAGCCGAAGAGAATTCTCTTTCTAGTTAATTTTCATACATTCAATTTTTCGTATACAAGGAAATGCAAAATTGTGTCAAAAAACTAAAATAAAGTTATATTAAATCTCCTTTTCTGCATGCTAGGCAATTTATTGAGGTTTACTTTGCATTACCTCTTCCCTGCGTAAGTTATGCATGTTTCCATCAAATGTTGTCAATCGATCAAATTGTAGATCTTTTCTGTTGGGAAGAAAGTTGGTAATGCATTACCTAAAATATCGACTAATTTGTAAATATATTTGTAAACTAACATAAATAAGTAACTATCAAATCAAACCAGTGAGAATTAAAAGAATTATTTTCGTTTTCAAAAAAATATTCAATTTGTACATGATCATCGAAAAATGTATTGGTTTGTTTACAAAATATAATTGATATACTCGTATACGAGTATTTGTATAACCGAAGATATATCTCTAATTAGTTGTCACTTATTTTTGCCAAGTTTATTTTTTTGAAAATATTTTTAATTTAAAAAAAAAAAAAAAACAGGTTGAACAACAAAAGTGCGTTCATCAAAGATTTACATATTTCTAAGGTTACAAATTTCCTTTATATCTTGCAATACACTGGAGACAGAATAATTATACTATGGCAAATATGCTGTGCATATAACTAAATTTCAAAGGATTTTGTTGTTGCGTGCGAGATAAAAGAAATAAATTTTATGTTTTTGATTCTGTTCATCGTAGGCATTTGACAAATTATGACTTCGCTATTGTAACAGCTGTAATGTTGAAATTTTATCCAAAGACACTTTCTGATAAAGTTATATTACAGTCGTGTCTGGATATATAGAAGTAATTATTGCAAGGAATGTTCACTATATCCGGGTTGTTCACTCTTTTAAGGTGGAGATTAGTGGTTCTTGCATTCAGAAATTGACTTTTGGACCGGTTTTCACGTAGACTTCGCAGTGCTAGTATATCAGCATCATCAGTAGAGTTTTTTTTTTTGTGATCTGCTATCTGCTTGAAGTTGCTTTTCAAATTGTATTCACTAAGCTCCAAATAGCATGTTCACTATTTAGAGTACTGCATGTTAAAATTTGTGTGTTCACTATACCCAGACACGACTGTAATATTTAAATTTGTTTGTTTATTGTATTTCAATCGCAAATGTTGCGTTTAATCAAAGGATGATAGGTTACTCAAAATATGTTATCTAAAATTACACTTCGATAGCAATAACAATTAATATTACTGTTATGATTTATGTAGGATAATGTATGGGTCCCTTACCTTTCTATTACATACGTGCTTGCACACAGATCGTCTTATTAAATTTAAACTCCCGAAATTGGAATTCTTCAGTTGTCAAACTTTCCATCACCTCTCGGTCCAAAAGAAAAATTTTAATTTTTACTTTGCGATGGGTGAGAATTGAACCTGGGCTCCAAACATCATTAACTCCCTGAAAAGTTAACCGTCACTTCTTTGAGTTAAATACGAGACAATTTTAATTTCAATCACTAGGCCTTGAAAAGCTCAAAACAGTACAAGCCACTTTTTGGAAACACACCTTCGCACGGCCTCAGAAATTGTAAAATTCAGCAATTTGACAGTTCAGTCTGGATTTCGTAATCATTGTATCAATTGATATAAAAAATACAATAATCCCAGTTTTTGTGTTAGTAAACTCAAAAGAAATGTTAGAAATACATACATAACAACAAATTCAATTGAAAAACTGTTTTTAAAATCTGTCACGGATTTTATTCGTACACGATGATAAATTAAAAAAATTGGTTAACGTATACATCAAATTAATAAAAATTTTATTGTTCTCATTGAAATTTACTAAGATGAAATTCGAATAGAAAATAAAAATATATTATTTTAATACAGTTATTTCCGCTTAATTGAGTTGACACAAATACACATCTTTTGTTGCAATTACTTGAAAACTTTATGGAAGCCAAGAAGTGTACTCAGCGAAGCTTCCCACAGAGTTAAACGCAGATTAGTTTTTTATTTTGGAAATTAATAATAACTTGCTTAAAGTACCCGGGGTTGTTCCGTTTTTTGTTTTAGGGAATCATTATGTATTGTGAAGTGGTCGACAGTTACCCCATATCAACTCAAATACCAAATTTTAGATTCAAGAGTAATGTTAATGGAATAATCGATTATTTCACAAAATTTCATTAACTGTGGGCGTAAAAGGAAGACCTGCTATTATTTCCAGAACATATGTTTTAAGTATAAAGAAAGCGTTTAAGCCATTTAGGAGTGAAAACGGAACCAAGAAAATTGTTAAAACAAAATGTAATTTTATTGTACTATAATTTTGAAACGTAAATTAAATTTTTCATTGCCTCTATACAAAAATCACTTTTTTCAATAGAGGCAACTTCGAGTAACTTCTTGAGGCTGTTTTCGCGACTAATTTGACTGAAACATTAGCAAAGCACTCTCGTAACTTTGCGATATTTCGAGGTTTGCGAGTTAGTTACGGGAATATCCCTATTATTTGATTTTGTTTTCACGCCTAAACGGCTCAACGGATTTTCTTCAAACTAGGAATATATATCGAGATGCGTCTAGAAGGCAGGATAAGCTATATGCAATAAAAATCGGTTATATCGCTAACTAAAAATCTAAAATAATTTAAGTTGACATGACCACATTCGACAACTCCACCAAAAATTGACATGGTTGGATCGATTTAATGCCCACAGCCATATCTCAGATATATGATGCTACAATTTTAATTGCTACAGCTGTGAAAGTTTTGCATTAAAATATGGTGTAAAATTAACATATTAACTATTCATACGAATATAATTCCAGACAAAATTTTCTAGGCTGAAACGTTTATTAATCTTACTCAACTAGTAAACTTAGATTTGATTCTAAAAAAAACTGAAACTCGCCGATTAATTTATTAGATTGAAAAACTCCTCCCTTTGTAATATGAGAATGATTCCATTCTGAAAGGCGAAAAAGCGTAAAATTCCACATAAAAATTATATTTTTAGTTGACATAATAATAAATACATCATAGAAATACTTGTTGTTGTACTTATTATATAATATATAATTATTAAGTTTATTAACCTTAATTAAAAAAATAAAAGATAATTTTATTTAAAAAAATAAATGACAAAAGATGTTAATATGAAATATTAATTAATAAAAATAAATAAAAAATCTTGTTTGTATAAGAATTTATTATTTTATTTTAATATTGTTGAGTATTTTGAATGGGATTTACAAACAAACACTTCTTAAGAAGTTGGTTTTACAAAATAACTATTTGTGATAGATTTTTGATTTGTGAATGCTAGTTATCCCGTATTTTTAGTAAAATATTTTTACATACTCGTATGTACATATATGCTACTCAATTAAGAAAGTATTGCAATAAAGCGGAACTCGTCAAAGCGTTTTAATTGATTTAACTAACAATGGAATCTTCGTTGCCAATTTTGGAACTCAATTATGCTTTAAAATTAATTAAACTAGTGCCCAGTTTAAGCGGAAACTACTGCATTAAATATTGATACCTAGCCACCACTAATGTGCAGATTCACTCTACGAAATTATTTGGTGAAGTCTTTAAGCTATGTTTTTCGTAGTCAAACCAAGCGATTCTGCATGTTTTTTGGCCTTCATACGTAGATCTGCTATACTAGAGCTTTTACTATGTGCTGCGGCAATAGCAGCTAAATTTAGCGGATATTGAGATAGCGGAAATAAGTTTGACGGATTGCCATTACTGCTGCTGCTAATCGCTGCAGCGTACTGAAAAAAAAAACGCTGTTAGTACAATATCCAAAGTTATTATTTGCATAAAATACTTGATGTGCTGCAGCAGATATTAAAGCGGGGTCGAACGCCGAGAAAGCTGCTGCCGCTACAGTGTTCGAAAAGTGCTGCGCTGCTGCCGCAGATGAACCATTCCCAGCGGCGTTTGCGGTGGAACTCCCACACCCGTTCTTTCCACTCGCTGAACCGTTAGGAGTCACTACAGCGGAAACGTTACGAATGGTCGCCAGGTTGACATATGGTGCAACACGACAAGGCTCTAGAGGCGTTGAAACCGGCGGACTTTGACTGCTCAACATGATGCCTGTAGACGAAAAATTAAATCAATTTAAAAAGTGCGAAAAAAGTATCCAAAGATTTACAGTTACAGACATGACACAGCTCAAAATGTAATTGAATTCATTTGAAAATTTATTACTAAGAAAACACCCATTTATAACCTAACCAACGAGTGCTACAAGTAGGCGTGAAGTGCGCAGAACCACTTCACTTCACTTCACCACCATTGTAATGACACTCCAGGGAATCACTACCAACATTTTGTTCGCAGCAATAAAAAATCCTTGGAATTGATATGTGTGCCGCATAAAAATGTTTTGTTTTGTTTTGTTTTTTTAACTTTAATTTGATTAGTTTTCCTCAATTTACGATGGCAAATTGCGCAAGGGAGGTTTGTTCAGGTAAATTAATACACTTATTTTGGAATGTGTGTATGTATGTATGTATGTATGTAGGTACATACGAGTATGTAGGTACAAATCAGGGTTGATTACTTGACAGTTAACACGATTTAAATTTTAACTAAATAATGAAGTCAATAAACTCTACAAATACTTAATTACAAGAGAATTCAGCCGAATTATTAAACAAATTATTAATAGTTAGCGAAATCATTATAACCACATTGTTATTAAGCTTAAATAAGACGTTAAACGGACTCGTACTACAGTTTCACTAAACAGACATTTGGACTGGTGTGAACACCGATCATTTCTTTATAGACAAACAATTAGCATGATTTGGTCATACTGAAGCTGGTGGTCTCTACAGAAGCTGCAAAGATCCAGATATGGAATAATCACTCTATTATTTTCTATACGAATGTTCTGCTTAAGCTAATCAAAGTATGATAGTCGGAAGATATCTTTTTGAGTTTGGATTCAGTACATAAACCAGTTAAAATTAGTAGTAACACGAAACTACTCCCAATAAATTGGAATTATTGGATAGGAACACATGGGCTACAAAAATCACATTTTTGTTATCTTAAAAGAGTTTCGGTATAATTCCTTTACTAGTTATAGTTAAAGATTTACAAAACATTACATTTTAAGCGGGACGCAGTAAGCACAAACTACTATACTAACTTTATTTTTATATATTCTATATGAATGTACTTTGTATAAATTAAGCTTTAAATACACAACTCTTTAAAATTAATTATCGGTGGATATTAAAAAATTGTGTAATAATTAGAAGTGTCTTACAAGTCCTGAAAAGAAGAATTTGTTGGTCCATTTCAAATGTCACTTTCGGATTTCCTGTTTTGCCCTAACTTAATGATAATTTTTGTCGATAATGAAGATAAAATAATTAATTTCATTTAGAATTTGATGGAGATAAATTTTTATTTATAATGTATTTAAATAAATACATTTAGAGTATAGCATACATTAAAATAAAAAGAATCATATTCAACTTATAGATGAAACCGAAATTACGATATAGCCGAGTAATATGCGTTGAGCAAGTAAGTAAAGCCATTTACAAATTGCTTGTGTCAGATGCCATACATTCTGAAGGGTCGCTATACACCCTCAATGCTTGTGCTGAAGGTGAAGCAACCTACCAGCCAACCCCATAAATATTCAGAGTAAAAATGTTTTTGCACGTTTTGAGCAGATTGAGCAATTTTTCAGGATTTTAAATGGATTAAGGGATGATTACACTTGTTCACAAGCAAATAAAATTGATTAGGAAAAGATATACTGGCAATGAATAAAATATCACTTAATTTAAAGTAGGTTTTAAACTTTTCAGTGAAAAGTGGAATAGTAAGTGAAAAAAAGGTGCTAAGTTTTTATAGCTGTGAGTAATTTAGTGTAAATAATCTACGATAATACACCCTTCAACAACAGTTTCAATTTGTTCTCTTGCGTGAACAATTAACAGCATACCAGCTCAAAGTATCCAACACTTTGGCACTTAGGTTTTCATACGAATGAGAGAATACGAAATTGTTAATTTTATGCATAAATTATTTATTATCACCTTGTCACATCAAGGATTCTAGTTCATTTCATTTTTGTCAATAACTTCTGTTAATTGACGATTAACAAAATAAATTACGACATGAAAATAAATTAATGTACGTTGGAGGAAACTAAAACTACGCTTTAACTGAAATCTTCTACAATTTTAAGTTTTTATATTACTTTTTTTTTTGTAATATTTTAATGTTATTTCTTTATTGATAAAAAAAAGATGGAAAAGAAAGAAAAGAAAAAAATATCGTCAGGTTTAACAAAATTATTAATACAGCTGATTTTGTAACAATCAACAGCAAAAAAGCAAATGAGGGGAATAACCTCTTTCATTTTTGATTCCTTCTTATGTTTTTTGTTGCTTTTTGCTTGAAACTGTTTCAAAAATTTTGTTCACTATTTAGAGTTTTTCGATAATTCACTATTTAGAGTACTTTATTTAAAAATTTGGGCGTTCACTATATCGAGGTGTTTACTATACCCAGACACTACTGTAGTTTAATGTACTCCCAGTACCATAGCTCAGGAAAATGATGCACTATATATAAAACATGTATAAAAAAATCTACCACTCCTATTTATTGTGACAATTTTTGAAACGCCGGGTACTAGTGCCAATGTAATTTTCCGATTGTTTTTTCTTTTAAAATTAAAAAATATATCTTTTATATCACGATTTTATGGTGATTATGTTGAAAGGAGCAGAAAGCAGATCTTGTACAATATTCAATCTTGTACAATAACAGAATTGTTTAGCGCAAGGAAAAATGTTGCTGAGGTGAAATTGTATTATTTTTATAGTTGACTAGCGAATTCCCGGCATGCGATGCAATACCACTTAAAAAAATTTAAATTTATTTATTCAAGCACGTTCATTTACATACATATGTATATAGATAATTAGTTAGCGGACTTTCCAGTACTCTCTGTTGTAGCTATTCTGAGTTACGGCGGTGGGCGTTAAATTATTTCACACATTTTTGGTGAAATTATCGTCAGTAACTCAGAAACAAAATTAAACATTTTTAGGAGCAATAATAATAAACAAATTGTGAGCGCAATAAATGGGCTTGGCAGATTTTGTATACCCTGATATTCTTTCCGGTCCATCCCTATAGATGTTTTCACAAAGCACATCAAGTTCCTGAGCAATGGTGTTAGGCGTAAAATTGTTCTAACCTCTTTTTAACTGAGCGTTAAATTGATCCAACCACGCCCATTTTTGGTGACAATACCCTTATAAACTTAAAAAATTTCAAATTTTTAGGAGCAACATTAACAATGTAATCGTGTGTTTTCCTTTTTTTTTAAGTAGGCATTAAATTGGTCCAACCATGCCCATTTTTGGAAAAGTTGTCGACAGTGCTTATACATACTCAGATACCGAATTTTAATATTTTTAAACAATATTAGTGAAATAATAGAATATTTTTACTTAGTTTTACAAATTGTGGGCGTAATAGATGGCCGTAGCAATTTTTGTTTTATAGCTTTTGTAAACGAAGGCCGAAGGAAACAAAAACTACTTATGATGTGGTGCATTCATGATAATTGGTAAGGTCTACTACAATTTCTTATTTGCTTCAGTAGCTGCGACTTACAGTTTAATTTTGTAACTCAAAAGGAGCATTCATTTCGCCCACAAAATTTATCGTTTACGCATTTGCAGTGTGTGTTTGCATGTGTGTGTGTGATTGCTTGTGTGCCTGGACTCGTAAAATTATTCAAATCCTCATGGAGAATATTTTTTTTATGTATTTTAAAATCACTGTTAAAACAATGTCACATCTGTCACAATTTCAATTTGGAACGAAGCAGTCTGCGGGTGTCATTGCGGACCGCAGAACCTTATGTCTCTTTGACAACGAATGCACAAATCATCGCTAAAAGTAATAAAATTAAGATATTGTATTAATAAAAACAAGTAAGAAAATAATGTTTGGCTGTGCCGAATATCAAGTACTCTGCACCATTTATTATAGCAAATTTATTTATGTTCATATAAAAAGTTTGGCATTGTTCTTATCCGACACAGCCCATTAATGAAGGTTGTTATCTGTTACTACTCGAATGTAAAATTGTCTATAATTTTAAAATATTTATCCTTACTGAAACTATTCTTATTTAAATTTTTACCAAAATAAATAAACTAAGTTTTTATGAAAAGTGATAGTAGTTTCCATCTGATTTTGCTCCACTTTAAAATAGAAGCTCATCAACACACATATCTAGAACTACGCCTCGGACAAGTCAATAGCTGATCGTTTGTATATATGATCGCTTCAAGTCCAAAATAACCTACCGCCTTTTTAAACTTGATGGATAGTTCATTTTGAATTTCCATGCATGGGTAATACAAATGAAAGATCTAATTCACTACATCATACGATCCGTGCGTACACAAGCTGTAGGGTATAATAATAAAGTAATGTTAAAAAACTCTGTTTAGCGAATGTCTTTTATGGAAAATCCAAACGCACAGTGGGAACAGAGTTACTAAAAATAGGTTTTTTTTTTTTGTTGAATGATTTAAAATATATAAATTTTATTTTTTTTATTCATTGACATATCTACTTAAATTCCTTATCTTACTTAACTAATTGCTTAATGCTAAGAGATATTGCTTTGTAGTAAATAAGTTACAAATCGAGCTGAAGAAATCGCCAATTGGATTGGACAGTTGTTTATATGTATTAGTTTATATACAAATGAAAAATTTTAAGTCAGCCAGACCTCAATGAATTAAAAAAATTTATAGCTCTTTGATAACAAAATTGAATACAGTGATTTCTCAAAAACTTTTATAAAAACACTGGTTAATTTAAACGATAATTGAAATGAAACAATTTTAAAATACTTCAAATGGTAATTATATTTTGGCCTCTAACTTCTGCACCTCTAAAGATATATTAACAATTTATATATCGTTGCAAGCAGAAACATATACTTATTCATCGAATAAATGGAAATAATGTTGTGGATAATTATAGCAAGTACTTGCCCGTAACCTATCAAAAGTGGGGTTTGGTACACTAAATCCAGTTTAAGAAGATCAATTCAAAATACTGAGTATGCTTGACAAGAGCTACAACTTGGGCTATGTATTGTCGAAAGTATATTCACACTGTCACCGAGTTTTATTCAAGAATACTTCGTAAGAATGAGAGCGTAGAGTAATATCGTGTTTAATTATATTTTAACTTTTCTTTAATTTTTTACAAAATGTTCATGTGGATTTTTTAAATTAACCACTTCACAGGAATTCTCTGCCCACTGTACAGATTTCCCTGTATGTAACAGGCAAAACTACGAACAAACATTCTAATTTGGATATATTTACAGAACAAATTACAATTTGGCTTTTGAACGGAATAAATTAAAACAATATTCCAAACGCAAGGGTGAATTGCTCAGCGTGAATTTGAATCATGAATATAAATTTGTCCAACGAAGCTTTTTGAAAGATTTATTTTTATGGACCTTATAAACGCTTCATTTAAATATATTAAACAAGGAAATTTTTGTTTACTTCAAGAATTTTACGAAAATAAATTGTTTTGAAAATAGTTTTCATTCGATTTATCATCTATGAATTGAAACTCCGCTTGGAGAATAGAAGCTTACATATCCTCACTCCAAAGTTGACTTTTATGGAGATATAAAAAAAAAAACCCAATGACCCATTCGGGTGAGAGCTAGAGGTTCAAAATGTTCCAAAAAAATATATCTCGGACAATTATAATGTAGGTTTCTGAAGAAAAGAACCACCCTGAATTTAGTTTAACAGAAAATTTTTCATATTGTTTAATTCGATTTTTGACCAAAATATTTTAAAATTTTAACTACCAAAGTAGACGTAGAGAAGCAAAAAGTAGTTACGGCTTTTGTTATTGATATCAAATATTATCGTTCAAGATTGGTTAACACCCGAAAATATGATATGCACTATGTAGTATAAGTGTTATTATCTATTATCTATAAATATAAAAATGAATGTATTTTTCTTTTATCTTTCTTTCTGTACCTTATGCGCGTCTAAACCATTAATCCGATTGCGATGAAATGGGGAGTTGCTGTGTTCACGTCAAGGATGGTTTTGGGCAAATAAAATTTGCTACGGCCACCTGTTACGACCACAATTTGTAAAACTAAATAAAAATATTCTACTATTTCGCTAATATTGCTCCTAAAATTTTTTTTACTGAGTTTATATGGGTTGTGTCAACAACTTCACCAAAAATGGGGGCAGTTGGATCAATTTACCACACACTTTAAAAAAAAGGTTGGAACGCCCACCACCGTAACACAGAATTGCTTCAACGGGAAGTACCGGGAATATCCGCTTACTAACGGGGAGTACCGGGAAGTTCCGCTAACTAATTTACTATATATGTATGTATATAAATTAACATACTTGAATAAATAAATTACATAAACAAACATATTCGTTTTTTCGATAGTGACAAATAAAAAGGTAATCATTTTTTTCATACTCACTTTTGACCTACGTTGTTTTAAGTTGCCAAAGTCTAATGTTGCTTGTTTTTTTAACGGCTATGATATATAATCGCAAGGGAATATATTATAAGCTATGCATCACTCAATAGGGCATTAAATGTATTTGGGCGTGGTATATTTTATTATTTTTACCAAAAATATTTCTTAAATATAACTATTGCACTCCAACAATATCTGTTAAGAATAAACATTTACTTGTTACTAATTTATGTACTTGTCTCAAATATGCTTATGTTTTCCCTCAATAAAATATTATGGGCAAAGAATTTGGTTTTCCCCGTGTACTTGTGAATTTAGCGATTATATTCTTTGTTTTTTAGTTTGTACATCCATTTGTAACGTCCATAAGGATGCGTGGTAGGTAAGGCAATGTATACATATATAAATGATCAGCGTAAAATTCTGAGTCCATTAGACGATGTCCGTCCGACTCTTGAGCGCAGGAATAATGTTAAAAGTGTAACAATTCTTCACTGAATAGTGTTAAAAAGATTTAAAGGATCTTTTTATGCTTGGTCTTGAGCCTTAAAAAGCACTTCCATACAATATAAAGAATGTAGTTAATTAGACAGTGTATTAGGAATAATTAATTGTTAACTGCACGATCCTTCTGTGGGATAATAATCTTGCAACCATTTATTTCAACACATTTAACATATGTATGCACATTGTACGTACATACATACATACATACATACATACATACATACATACATACATACATACATACATACATACAGCCGGCAATTGGAAGATTGTTGGAAGAGCGCGATTGTTTGGTGACCCTTCTTTTAAACGTCTGGGCAATTAAAGTAGGATTTTTTGTTTTTTATTTCCGAAATAAAAGCAAAATTTTACTGAACTTCTGTTAAAAATCTTGAATAGAATGCAAATATTGGCATTCAATTGGTAAATTTTTATAAACATTATATTTTTTAACAAATTGTATAGCATATTTTTTTTGCTAGAAACTTGTCTTTAGCGAAGTGGGCTGCGACATTACTTCCAATTTCCTTTAATAAAATGTTAAGCTTTCATGAAGAGGTACAGGCGAAAAGCCAAGCATTCAACAGTTCAAATTTGTTGAAATTCTCAGAAGTATGTATACATATTATAGTTTACAATATACCTATGTACAAACTCAATTTAATTTAATTTTTTTACACAGACATGTGCCATTCTAATTTTGCAAAATAATAATCAAGAAAACAATTCAGCTACAGTTGTGAACTAATTTTTTTAAATATTACATGTACCTAAATTGTTAAAGACTATTTTTAATATCGAAAATAAAAGCAAACATTCAAATGTAGTACTTTGTATTTTTGTTTAATGATTGAGGCAAAACAAAAAACAAAATAATCGTCCTAGCGTCGGTTCGACGACTCTTTAAAGATTCTTCCAAATTACTATTTGACGATTCTTCTTGTTGTGTCGCCTAAGACTAATCTGGATCCGTCGTCGAAGATTCTACTGAGCAAATCGCTTTGTAGGCACAGTTTCTCCCGTAGGCCTGATCTTCCGCGACCAGAAAACGAGCTCGCAGAAGATTAAATTAATCGCTTATTCCGAACGTTGAAAAGTCTTCCGCGAGCATAAATGCCGGCTGGGTACGAATCAATAAAGTGCTTTGCATGTATAAGAAGCATCTGATAAGTACTGCTCAATATGTAAAAAAAAATAACAAACTGAAAACACATATTTCTTTTAAGTTTCTTACCCTTATGCATCTGGTTTTCATGCTTTCTGCACTTCGCTCTTCTGTTCTGAAACCACACCTGAAATAAAAAATTAAATTAAATATTTGTTATAAACTTAACTTATTCTCGTGCACACAACCACTTTCAAACCAAATCACACTATGTTTTATGTAATACTAGTACCCGGCGTGTCCCGGGTTTTGTTTTTAATAGAAATATGCTTTATATAATTTTTTGTGGAACTTTCCGTTACTCCCTAATGTGTCGTTTTTGAGTTACGACAAATGTTTGGTGAAGTTGTCGACAGTGATTATACAAACTTAGATAACAAATTTCAGGTTTTTAAGAGCCTAAAACCTTCCATGTCGTGAGAACAGTTCCCCAATTTCATCGCAATCGGATGAATTGTTAAGACGCGCATTTGGGCAAATTGCCATATGCGCATATTGCCACGCCCAGAATTTGTAAAACTAAGTAAAAATATTTGATCATTTCACTAATATTGCTCCTAAAAATCTGAAATTTGGTGTCTGAGTTTGTATACAACTTCCTTAAAAATGGGCGTGGTTGGATCAATTTAACGACCACTTTCAAAAAAAGGGTGGATCAATTTTACGTCTACAACCATTGCTCAGGAACTCGATGCTCTGTATTGAAAACATGTGCCGGGATGCACCGGGAAGAAAAACAGGATAAAGAAAATCTGCCACGCCCACTTATTACAATTTGTTTAATTAAGTGAAAATATACGATGGCGTTGCTAATATCGCTCCCAAAAATTTGAGATTTTGGTACATGTCCTTGCGTGGCTAGACTTAGTATAGGAGGGAAGAAAATATAAAATACATGCTACAATAAAAAAATATTTTATTTGTTTATATGTATTCTATACCTGCACTTTGCATTCTATAAAATACATTCATGTATCCCCGAAAATAATACTTTACTAGTTTCTTTAACATTTTTCCATTTTTTCAAAATAGCCCTTGTATTTTTATTTATTTTTTTTTTTATTAAGGAACAGCATTTTAATCCAATTACATTGCATTCATAATGCCGCAAATAAATTTCCAAACACTGCTGTGAATGTGTAAAATACACAACCGATGCTCATCCACCGATGCTCATCCGTTTAAGTCTGCTGAAGCTCACGTATATGATTTATAAAATAACTTTAGTGATTTACGTGCATTACTTTTTTTTCGTTCCGTTTCGAAACTTTTGTTGGGTGGTCAGCACGGACTTTCAGACAAAATGACTTGGTTAATGCTAGAGTCGATACGATGTTAATTCGATTACCAAATAACTGATTTGAATTGAAAAGTATTCTTTTACTTTAAATCAGCTAATATGAACATACTATAATGATAAAAATCATATATTCCTATGGGCAAAGTTAATAAGGAAATTAACTCAGTTTATCAAAAAATAGTTAACTTAAAACTTAAAATAAAATATCAGTTTATTGTGGTTTATTATGGATACCTGGCGCCCTCCGTAATAACCAGTTTTGCCCACGTAACGGCGATCTATGCTTCGGTGGACCTCTTCGTGGGTGCAAAAAATTAATCTTAACAATAAAGACAATAAAACCAGTACCAGGTACCTCCTCTAATAAACAAGAAGGAACTCTTCGTTCCGTTTTAAGGACAACGACCAAGCCGAGCACGAAGCTCGCCACTACATTGACTTCTAGTCGGAGTAGTATGGCACATAACACTACAGCTAGAATACGTGAGGTCAAATCTTTAACTATCTCCACGGTATCCTTTGAGGTAGCTGGAACCAGCAAAGCTTCAATTCAGCTAAGTGCGGCTATAAAAACTGATAGTGATGGGACTGCCAAGAAGAGGGGGGTGTTCTCGTGACCGTTATTGGTCCATCCTTAACTAGTGAGGAGCTAAATGAGATGTTAGATTGGGCAAACGTGTTACCAAATTTCTAGCTTAATCTTCTCAGAAAAGCAGCGACCAAACGCCAAAAATCAGTGGAAGAGCCAAAACCGGTGGCGAACTGGACGAAGACTCAAGGAGTCAAACAAAATTCGTTGCATCGTTAAACGCTCTACACTGAAAACCAGCATTTAAGGAAAATGCAGACGTTACTATAACAGATGGTGCGTATTCTGCAAATGAACCTCCATCACTATAAGGTGGCTACGGCTGCCCTCCTGAACCGCCTGATAGAACTTTGTCCACTTTCAGAAGCCTTGGATGTAAGTAGGGCTTATACGTGTTTTGAGGACACTGAACTATAAATTGTACCACGCCAACTGTACAGGAAAATTAGGACTTGTCAACTTATTTATTATTTTTAGAGTTTGTTTCATTGGGAATCTTTTTTGGAACTTAAACAAGCGAAAATTAAAACTAATGAGAGAATTATATTCGGCTATGCCGAAGCTCATGTACCCTTCGCCTTTTCAGTGAACCCAAAAAATGTGCTTCTTTTATCACATGAGTGCTACATGTCTCTATTATAAGTGGGCGTTGTTCTTATCGGATCACGCCCCGTTTTGGTTAGTAGTTTTGTGCTGTTACCAATGTGTTATTTACCGAATTTGAACTGGTTGTTCACGTTGTAGCTATTTTTAATCATTTTTTTTCGCATGGAAAGGAGTGGTTTATATGGGAGGTGGGCATGGTTCTTATCCGATCACGCTTTTTTTTGTTAGTAGTTTTGTGTTACTACTAAAGTGCTTAATCTCGAATTTGAACTAGATATCTGTACTGGAACTATTTTAATCAATTTTAGTATTAGTTTTGCCCGATTCTGGTCATTTTAGAACTTAGCCTCCGCTTGGTAAATAGGAGCTCACATACCAAATTTCAGCTCGATAGCTCTTAAACTACGGCGTAATCACTGGGACAGACGGACAGAGAGACGGACATCGTTAAATCGACTCAGAATCCGACTCTGATCGGTTAATCATATACTTTGCCATACCTACCACGTCCACTCGAACAGAATTACTGGTCGAAGTGGAAGAACAAACTCAATATACCATTCGGTAAGTCCACTTGCACGTGTCGAAGGGTAATAAAAACTCAAAATGCAAAAATCACTGAAGACGAGCGAATGAAACAAAGGAACACCAATTGGAAAATGTTCTTGTATTACAGTTATTTTTCATGTTGGCCGAATTATTTGTACGGTATCAAACAAGAGTAACTGCAGTTTGTGTTAAATTTTTGTATTGCAATGTTTCTAATAATTATATTTGAAAAATACAATATTTCCATCAGTAATGATGAATATTTCCGCATATTTATACCTTTCGCCACGTGCAGGTGCACGTACCGAAAGGTATATTGAGTTTGTTCTTCCGTTTGTAACGCCCAGAAGGGGGCGTGATAGGTATGACAAAGTATATATATAAATGATCAGCGTCGGATTCTGAGTCGATTTAACGATGTCCGTCCGTCTGTCTGATTACGTAGTTTATGAACTATCGAGCTGGTATGTAAGCTTCTATTCTCCAAGCGGAGGCTTAGTTCGAAGATGGGTAAGATCGGATCAAAACTTTTACCCCCTCCCATACAAAAGACCCCTTTCCATACGAAAAAAAAATTGATCAAAATAGTTCCAGTACAAATATTCAGTTTAAATTTGATTTTAAACACTTTAGTAGTAACAAAAAACTGCTCACAAAACTACTGACCAAAAAGGGGCGTGATCCAATAAGAACAACGCCCACTTATTATAGAGATATGTAGCGCTTTTGTGCTAAAAGAAGCACATTTTTTGGTTTCACTGAAATGGCGGAGGGTATATGAGCTTCGGCTAGCCAAAGATAATTCTCTTACTAGTTTTTTTCTAGATTTGTTTTTGCTCTAATTTTATTTCATAACTACATTTTAACAAATTTGCATAAAACAACTGTAAATAAATAGTTTGAACCGACTTTAATACTGAAAGACATGCTTAAATAAATACTTTTTCTCTATACAATTCCTTCACTAATATAGATACATAAGGTGACCATAATTTTCGGACTCAAAAACAGTACACAAATTTAATTTCGGAAGTAGTATTGGTTGTTGTTGTTATTAAAGCTGGAAACATTTCTTGTAGTAGATACAACATTGTTTAATATGTGATTGTCAGATTTTATGAGATCGTAGAATTCAAGGCAAGGTAGTTTAAGGTTGTCGCGAATTTAAAAAATATTTTTTAATGTCGTTTTTCATAGAAAAGACCCTCTCCAAAAATTTTTGAATTATTTTATTGAAATTTTAACTCTCTCGGACATTTCATTGTCGTAAGCATTCATATTGAATAAATCTTTGAAAATATAAATTATGCGATTGCTTTACTCCACTCAGGTGACTAATTAGGTGAAGCCCACACGAACGGAATTACTGGCCGAAATATATTGAACCGCTGATGTTATAAATGCATATTTCTGAATCGAAATAAAAACAATACATCACTACTATCAATAATTCGTATGAATGCATAAATTTGCGTTAAATACTGTAAAATCCTTTTGTTAAAATTTTGACTCTATCAGCGTTGCCAGAACATACTTTTTTCTCATTGTGAATAGACCATAAATTGGATACCCGTTTGTGGGTTAGACTTTTATAAAAATACTTCAGAACAGTTATTTAAATACGCTTAAGTACCTCAATGCAGTTGTCTCAACCCGCTTAACTGCCAGTAGGTACATAAGTAAAAAAGAATATCAAAATTAATAATTAATTAAGTAAATTGAGAGAATGCGATTGACGTTAGTAATGTTAGTTATATCAGTTATGCATGTATGGTAGGTATGGAAAATTATGGATTTTTGCGTTTTTACTCAGGTTGACATATTAAAATTGTTCGATTTGAAAGTGCACTTAGAAAGGCAAAACTTAAGGTAAATTTTTTATTAAAATTAAAGCATAGTGGGTAGGTAAGCGGTTGAGGCATTTTAGCGGTAAATTTACATGTGAAATATGGGAAAAAATCTCCGGCAATTGGGTAGTTACCGGATGTGTGTTTAAGAGGAGAGGCACGTAAGGGGGAACAATGTTGTAATATTAAATAGCAGCCATTAATAATCGTGTAGCCATTTGACAACAATTTACGCAAAACACTTTCGATAAATAATGAATATGATATGTATTCTTTTAATTCATGGCTTTATCCATAAGATACTAGATTCTTAGGAACATTTAAGTACATTGTAATTCCTTGGGGACACCACAAAAACAATCTTCGTAATTCATTAACGACACTAGAACTTTTTGAATAAGGGTGACCAAAGTGTCAATAAAGCTATTGTACATTTATCCAATGTAAATAAATATCCTAAGAACCGCTATAAATTAACATTTACCCCACGAACAACTTGCTTTGCAGACAGAAAATACGCACCGAATTAGATTTCAATTTACTGTTGCAAGTGATGTTGTTTTTGTGGTGGATGTTGGCACTTTGGTTAAAGCGTTTAACACTCTATTTTTATTTAGACCGAATTTTATTGTCAGGTTTTAACGAATGCCTGAATGTAAATAATGATCTGTCAAAAATTTATAAAAGTAATTAATCTCAATTAAAGTTCAATTTGTTAGCTGGAAAAATTTAATACATACCTATATGATTAACAAATTGCTGGTTTTCCTGTGATTTATATCCCTTAGTTAAACTACAAGGTGGCGCAAAAGAAGTCATCCGATGTTGTTTGGCTCTTATTTTTTATTTTTTTTTTTTTCTAAATAAAAAACTTCGATTCTGTTTTTTGATTATGTTTATTTAGACCTTTAGAATTAATTGTGTTAAGTCGAGAAGATGATATCGGATAAATGGGCGCCGTCACAATTGATTGCCATACGGGCTCGTTAGAAGTCCGGGACCGTTAAATCGGGCGACCTGGCGGGCCAGTGCAAATCGCCAAAACGCGAAATTAAGCGACCCGGAAACGCGGCCTTCAGAATGTCGGTTGTGGCTCGTGCAGTGTGTGATGTTGCTCCGTCCTGTTGGAACCACATGTCCACCAGTCCTAATTCGTCCAGTTCGGGCAGAAAAAACTCGGTCAACATTGCCTTATAGCGCGCACCGTCCACTGTTGTCGTTTGACCCGCGGCGTTCGGCCCAATGACTCCTCCAGCGTGAACAGCGCAGCACGCAGTCACTTTGAGCGGGTGTAATGGTTTCTCGTGCATCACTCGCGGATTTTCGGTTCCCCAGAAGCGATAATTTTGCTTGTTCACGTACCCGCTGAGGTGAAAATGCGCCTCATCGCTCATTATAATTTTTGCCAACACCACAGACGAATTGTTACGCAAAAACATAGACACAATTATTCCGCGTTCTTGGGGAGTGTATCGCTCCATGGCTTATTCACTTGTATTCTGTATCTGTCTAGTCCACAAATGTCAAAACAGATTTGGCATTGGCGGCCATTTGCAAAAATGAGAGCATCTTCTTATTGATAAGACATATTTATTCACATTGAGGTTATAATTAGTTATTTCAATTATTTCAATTGTAACAAAGAATTTACTTTTATTGATTGCCAAAATAATTTCAATGTTTGTAATTACGACATACTCACGTATTTAGCAAACGACTAAAGTTTTTTGTTGAGTATAGAAATTATTAAATAGTTTGAATTCAATTGAGTGGAAGTCTTTAAAGTTTTTAAGAGGTAATTGATATGATATTTGATATGATTTTTTTAAATATACTCGAAATACAGGCGAAAATTTGAGGTGAAGTGCAATTACCCAAATCGTTTTATTTTAAAATATAAAAACATTTTTGAATTCTACTTGATTCATCTAATAATAGAACAACATTTAAAAACTTATTTCGTAAGTTTGAATAAAACAAAATTTTTAAAACCATAATCATACTCCTAGAATTACTATAAGTGTACTTTTTGTTTGTAAGTTTTTATTACGTGATTACAAAACAAACGAACTACGTTATTGCAAAAACGTATCCTCTTTTGCACTAATTTAGAGTTATTTTGATGATTCTTTAAACTATTTTAATGTTTTAAAGCATTTTGCTTTAATTTTTTAGTATTATTAATACTTATGTGAACAATGTGAAACTAAAAAATCACAAATTTCTACAATGGCACACAAATATATTTAGAGCAAAATAATAATTAAATATTAAAAAAAATCAACGATATGTAGTTATTGTCAATGATTGATTAAATTTATTCCTAGCTTTTAGCTAGCTTATACAACTATTATTAAAAATATATTTAAGTTAATTAGTTTATTAAAATTAACAAACTGCTCATTCTCGGCCTCTCTTTCAGGAATTATACAATATTTGTGTGTATAAGTGGCAAATTAGCATGTAAATGACATTTCTGTATAATGACGCTGGACTTTAAATTGATCCAACCACACCCACTTTAGGTAAAGCTGTCGACAGCGACCATTCCAACACAGATACCAAATTTTGTATTTCTAATAGAAATATTATTGAACTTATTGAATATTTGCACATAAATTTACAGATTGTGGGCGTAATAGTTGGACGTGGTAGATTTAATATATCTCATTATATGTTTCCTGTATTGATTGGTCATTTTTCAAAACGTTAAATTCATAAACTCATGCGTTAAATTTATCTTACGGATGTAATCGCTGGGACGGACAGACGGACATCGTTAAAACGACACAGAATTCGACTTTAATTATCTATATATTGTTATGGTCGTTAAAATGGAAGAGCAATTTAATAAGTACACTTGCACTTAGCGATGGTTAGAAAAATAGGAAAAAATACCATATTAAAGCAATAGGAACCGTTTTATTTAATATAATATCACATTTCTGGACAAAACATCATTCGAGTATATTAAATCAAAATAAGGTTCATTAAAAGTAAAATAGTAAAATAAGTGCAAATGAATTTTGTATCCCGTAAATAGGTGCATTTGATATCAAACCAGTGTCATACTTTAGGCAAATTAAATTTAAATTATCTTAATTTTTTGATTAAGATAATATAAATTTTCTCTATTTTGTCTTCAGATAATTGTTTTCTTTTCGTGATAAAATTAATTTTCTTACTTTTCATTGCAAGTTTTGTTTATCTTTACAGGTAACACTTATTATATAATACTAGCTTAAATTACCCGACGGTGCCCGGGTTCTTTTTTAATAGAATCAAGTCTTATTTGTTAATTAAGATAAATAAACTTTCCAGCCTAGCCCACCATTTTTGGAATTACATTTGTATGAATATTTGGTTAATTTGATAATTTTATACCGAATTTGTATGCAGAACTTCCCGTTACTCTCTGTTGAGTGTTTGCATATATTGTAACCATATACCTCTAAACTGAGTTTCGCAACTGTTGCAGTTAACCTCCTCGGTATTCGCATTTGTATGTAACTAAAATTGTAGTAGCACTTTCCGGTCAGATTTAGTTACTAAGAACCAAATTTCTTCATAGTAGTACATCACGTTCCTGAGCTATGGAGGTGGGTGTTAAATTGACCCCAGTTTTGCTGAGATGGTAGATATAGTTCCCAAACACCTTCACACTAAAGTTAATCATCGTACACTATCACGTTTCTGAGCTGCAACGGTGTGCGTTCAATTGACCCGACCACGCCCACTTTTTGTAAAATGGTAGATTTAGTCACCATACACCTTTACACAAACGTTTATCTTCGTAGAGCATTGCGTTCCTGATATATAGCGGTGGTCGTTAAATTGATCACACCACGCCCACTTTTTTAGAGATGGTAGATTTCATCATCATACACTTCTATATCAAATTTTATCATCAAAGATCACAACGTTCATGAGATATCGCGGTGGGCATTAAATTAATCCCACCACGCCCACTTATTGTGAGGTGGTGGATTTTGTCACCATACACTTACATACCAAGTTTTATCATTGTAGGCCATCGCGTTCCGAAATTACGGCAGTGTTCGTTATATTGATAAAACCACGCCCACTTTTTGTGAGGTGGTAGATTTTGTCACCATACACTTACATACCAAGTTTTATCATTGTAGACCATCGCGTTCCGAAGTTACGGCAGTGGGCGTCAAATTCATCTAACCACGCCCAATTTTCGTGGAGTTGTCGACAGTGACCATACCAACTCAAATTCCAAATTTGAGATTTTTTGGAATTTTATTAGTGAAATAATCGTTTTTGTTGACTTAATTTGACTACTTGTGGGCGTAATATGTGGGCGTGGCAGATTTCATATAGCCTATCATTCCTTCCAGACCCATATCAATATATGTTCTAAGTTTGAATTAAATCGGTTCAGCCGTTTAAGCGTGAAAACGGTACAAACGAAAGTAAATAAATAAATAAATAAATAAATAAATAAATAAATAAATAAATAAATAAATAAATAAATACACCTTCCTTTATAATATTAGTAAGGATTAATTGTCTTAATTGTTTCTTCAGATTAAAAGATGTAATATAAAAAAAATATCATATTTATTTGTAACTATTAAAATTATAATGTAAATAATTGAAAGGAACTATTTTTAAATAATTTGTCGTTCTTCTCTTTTTTACAAGATAATTGGAGAGTAATAATCTTGCAGGGCCTTAAAGTTTGTTAATTTATCTCCGCCCTAAAAATTACCGCCTAAGCTTTTTTTCAAATATTTGTTGAAATTTCTTAAGGGACCTAATCTTTGCACTGATTGAACCCTTGAAACAACACTCATCATCAACAATATTCGAGTAGCCTTCAATTTTCCCTTGCGTCCAGACTAATAATAATAATAAATGTTTAATAGCAGCACTTGCCTTTCCTTTTTCGTCAATCTTGGAACTTTCTTTTTTTATTTTTTCATTTTCATTTTTGGCCTTAAAGTTTGTTAATTTATCTCCGCCCTAAAAATTACCGCCTAAGCTTTTTTTCAAATATTTGTTGAAATTTCTTAAGGGACCTAATCTTTGCACTGATTGAACCCTTGAAACAACACTCATCATCAACAATATTCGAGTAGCCTTCAATTTACTAATAATAATAATAAATGTTTAATAGCAGCACTTGCCTTTCCTTTTTCGTCAATCTTGGAACTTTCTTTTTTTATTTTTTCATTTTCATTTTTGGCGCAAATCGTGTTATCTGTTTATTATTTTATATATTATATATATATATATATATATATATATATATATATATATATATATATATATATATATATATATATATATATATATATATATATATATATATATATATATATATATATATATATATATATATATATATATATATATATATATTATTGTGTTATGTTATTACAAACTGGTTTTCAAAAACAATTGTTTTTTATGACGTAGTGTTTTTTTGTATTCTTTTGCAAATAATTTTCTTATATTCTTTATTATCCACAAAGTTGTTTTCTCTTTTATATAAGAGAGACACTTAGACATAAACAAAAATGCTTAAGTAAAACAAATCGCTTAAAATTAAACATAACATTTCAAGGACCTGGTCTTTTTCCCTTGAAAATACTTAATTTGCCATAATCGGCTTTATAATTTAACTGGCATTTAAAAGTAACCTCCTTGGAAATGAAAAAAATGTTTTTCTTATTTTTTTTTAACTTTTATTCAATCTCTTTTTAGGTTGATACACTTATTCCAGCGATTTTTAAACTTTTTGATCCCTTCGGAAAAGTAATTTTCCGGAAGGTCTTTAAAATATCGCTCCGCGGCGTCAATGATCTCCTCGCGCAATTGCTCCAATCCCGAAAATTATTCCATGACAATCCCAGCAAACCGACGCCATAACTTTCCCGATGCATTGAGGCTCCCTTGGCCGCTTCGGAGCACCCGTGCTGGCTTTAATCCACTCATTATGTTCTCTGGCTTGTAATACTTAATCCAGGTTATCAATCGACGCCAAAAGTCTACCCGGTTCCGAATCAGCATGACCAAACATGCTTCCTAAGTGCGCTCGCGTTCGTCTTTAGTTTCCGAGTATGCATGCGCGGCACCCAGCGACAGGATAATTTTTTTATGTGGAGAATTTCGCCCAAAATATGACTTGTGTGCTCAGTACTTATCCCTGTGGCATCTGCTAGCTCGCACACCTTCACTTTCCGGTCGACCGAAACCATTTCACGAATTTCCTGTGTAAACACATAAGATTGTATGCCGCTGCGGACTTCATCGGCAGTGGAGTTTCGGCCACCTCGAAACTCTCGAATCCAATATTTCACGTTGTAATCTGAAGGAGCGCTAACCCCGTAATATAATCATTTTAATTTTGTGACACGATTTATTGTTATGGCAATGCCTGACTTTTTTGATGAATGGCAACTCCTTGTCATTTTGCAATTGCACAAATGGCGAATAAGCAAAATTGCAGGGCGTGTGATACACACGCAAATATTAAATAGAAAACAATTAAATATGATAGCACAACCTTTCAATTGTTTCGTTCGTTTTGCCTCTCAAAAATAATGTTTATGAGAGAACGAAAATCAATTTTTTCCATACTCAACATGATGCTAAACATGTCAACAAAAATCGGCTGTCAAAACAAAACAAATTACTGTTTCGCTCTGAAATTTGACATGTCTTGACATGAATCGGCAATTATAAGAGCGAAGTGGATCAGAAGCAGCTTGAATTCAATTCGACTAAATATTATAAATGTTAGGTGTGTTTAAAAACACCTAACATTTGTAATAGTTTGCCAATATTTGCGTCGAAAAGGCTGCATGCCTCTATTTTATATAGTAGATATATTTTATTTTATTTTATACAGCTGATTTTTTTCTTTCATATAAACTTTCAATGAAGAACATAACATATGAAAAATAGATTTTCCTTTACAACTTTCATAACCCTGACACGTGGCAGACCATTTTGTTATAAAATAATATATATTATTATTATTACATTGTTTTATTGCATGTCATAACAGTTATGTCCCTGTGCTTATTTTAGCCACTTTTACTTTAAACTTTACTTTAAGTTGAACGTTAAAGTAGGGATTGATTAATAAGAAATGCCGTTGGGATCAATTTGTTTAGCATTGGCTGAACATGCCCTCACTTACGTAAAATAATTTAAAAGATTCTTTTCTACAATTACCTGTACTCGTGCTTCGCTCAGACCCAATCGTTGACTAAGTTCCTCACGCATGAATGCGTCGGGATAATGCGTCTCTTCAAAGAGTCTTTCAAGTTCGTTAAGTTGCTCCAAAGTGAAATTTGTCCGTGATCGGCGTTGTTTGCTGCTCAACGCAGAAGCAGTCTGATTGCTATTTCTTGTCCCTGTTGCCTGGGGATCTGGAGATAAGCTAATCTCTTTGGGCGAAATATTATCATTTGGAAGTTGCTGGATCGTTTGGTATGTGTGCAGTGTGTAGTTGGGAGAACTACTGCAGTCTGAGCGATCATTGACTGTAATCGGGCTGTAAGATGAAAGTTCATCTGCAGAAAGAGAAATATACTTTTAGTTTTATTAGAAGCATAATTATACAAAAGATTTACTGTAGTTTGCTGGGCTTTTGTTACTATGCTACACCAGTTAAAAATAAAATAATTTGTTTTTTATAGAAGGTCGAGTAAGGCGAATATAATGCATTTTTCTTTGAAACTAAAACTAGTATGAAAATTTTCTCCGAATATGTCGAAGCTCAAATGCTCATCGCATTTTTAGAGAAAATGTGCTTCTTGTATCATATGTGTGCTATTATAAGTGGGCGTTGTTCTAATCCGAGCACGCTTATTTTTGTGAATAGTTTGAGTGAGTTGCGAATACCCGACATGCGTTGCAATGCGTTGCAATTCGATAACGTGGCTAATATTGCTCCTAAAAATCTGAAATTTGGTATCTGAGTTTGTATAACTTTCCCAAAAATGGGCGTGATCGGATCAATTTAACGCCCACTTTCAAAAAAGGGTGGATCATTTTTACGCCCAACACCATTGCTCAGAAACTTGATGTGCTATATAGAAAACATGTAACGGGATGCACCGGGAAGAATAACAGCATATACAAAATTTGCCACGCCCACTTATTACGCCCTCAATTTATTTAATTAAGTGAAAATATACGATGACATTGCTAATATTGCTCCTAAAAATTTGGGATTTTGTTTCTGAGTTTGTATGCCGATAATTTCACCGCCGTAACTCAGAATCGCTGCAACGGTGAGTACCGAGAACTTCCGCTAACTAACGGGAGTACCGGGAATTTCCGTTGCTAACGAAAGTACCGGGAAGTTCTGGTACCATTTTTTTTAATCGGCATTGCAACGCATGCCGGGCATTCGCTAGTTGCTATATAATCGAAACAGCTCACATGCATTAAGTTTCTAATGTAACCGTAATACAAACATTTATACAAACATGAGGCAAACATTAAAAAATCCTCTTTGAAATCATTAAATCATGCTAACTCAATACAGAAAACTGCAATTCCCTCCTCTGTACCTTGCCAGGCAAATTATTCTCCAACAGTTTTCCACAAAGTTAGGGTTTGGTTGGTGATACGTATTGTAGACAAATAAAATGTCATATGAAATGAAAAAAGGTCAAGGCATTTTTGATTCTTTAACAACGCTTTAATTCTAAGAGTATAAGTACCACACCGACGTTTTATTTAATTTTGAATAAATTTGTATAAGTCAGCTTTGAAATTCAAATATTTACAACCAATTGATTTCCAAATTTACTTACAATATGTTTTCGCTGGGAAATTTAGAAAAGATTTGCATATTTAAGTTTGGAATAAGTTTTCACAATTGTTTGCTGGGTACTAGAAAGAACTTAATACACAGAAAGACATAGTAACTATTCAAAAATATTCCACCAAGCCATCCTTACTTATATTATAAAGTGAAGTATATTTCTTTTTTTTTATACCCTTCGCTTGTACCAAAAGGTCAATATACCCTTCGGCTCTTCCATTTGTAACGCCTATAAGGGGGCGTGGCAGGTATGATAACATATGTATATAAATGAGTTGTTCGTCTGTTTGTCTGTGCCAGCGAATACATTCGTAATTTAAGAGATATCCAGCTGAAATTTAGTATGTTAGCTTCTATTCTCTAAGCGGAGGTTAAGTTCTCAGATCGGACCAAAACTACTACCCCCTATCATACAAACCATCACTTTCCATGTGAAAAAATTAATTATAATTTGTTTCTGTATAGATATCCGGTAAAAATTCAATATTTATCACTTAGGTAGTAACACCAAACTGTTCACTTAAAATGGGAGTTATCAGAACCACGCCCGCCTCCCATTTGTTTGCGGATAAAAAATTATAAAAATAGTTACAGTGCAGAAACCAGTTCAAATTCTGTATTTAGGAGTAACATAAAATTACAAGCCGAAAATAGACGTGATCCGATAACAACAACGCCCACTTATAATAGAGACATGTACCACTTATGTGCTAAAAGAAGCACATTTTCTGGTGTCACTGAAATAACGGATTGTATTTGAGCTTCGGCATAGTCAACGATAATTCTCTGATTAGATTTTCATCAAACAATAATAGGCTATTTGAAATCTGCCACGCCCGCATACTACACCTATAATTGGTGAAATGAAGTAAATAAATTCGATTATAACCCTAATAACCCTAGAAATCTGAAATATGCTATCAGACTTTGAATGCTCACTGTCGACAAACTCACCCAAAAACATATTTTAGGATGTATATAATGACAAAATTTACCATCTTACAAAAAGAGAGAGTGACTGAATCAATTTAACGCCCATCACTGTATCTCAGGAGCGAAGTGCCGTCATACAGCATAAAATTTATTATGGAAGTATATGGTGATGAAAAATTCCATCTCAAAAACGGGCGTGGTTGGTTCAAAATTACGCCCACCGCCATAACTCAGGAATGTGGAGCAACACTATGATGTAATTTGGTGTATAGTAACTAATTCTGACCGCAAAGTGCTAATATTCCATTTTTAGGTACATGTACCTCAAAGAAGTTATTTAAACCAGTGTTTAAGTAACTTAATGCAGTTATATAAACCAGTTGGTACATAAGTTAACAATAGTTTGTGATACTCTTCGCGAAGAGCAAGTGCACTTACAGAAGGGTAAATTGAGTTTTTAATGCCCAGAAGGGGACGTAGTTGGTATGGTAAAGTATATATATAAATGTTCAGCGTCGGATTCTGAGTCGATTTAGCGATGTCGTCCGTCCGTCTGTTTCAGCGATTACTACCTTCTTCCATACAAACCACCTCTTTCCTTGCGAAAAAATATTTATTAATTTATATTTATTCCAATTAATATTTATCATATTTTAGTAACATGAAAATGTTCAAAAAAATGGGCGTGATCCGATAAGAACAACGCCCACTTATAATAGAGACTTGTAGCACATATGTGCTAAAAGAAGCATATTTTTTGGTGGCACTGAAATGGTGGATGGTATATGAGCTTCAGTATAGCCGAAGATAATTCTCTTACTAATTTAACTTAGTCCCACTAATTTTGGGAGTGGCAGATTTCATAAAGCCTATTCTTACATTCCGATCCCGATTAGTTTAGGCGTTTTAAAGTGAAATCGGAACAAACGAAAATAAATAACGAAATAAAAAAAGAAAAACACCTCCTACAATATGGAAATATGGTAACTTCCCAACAGGCAAAAGACGAAGCGCTTCTCAGAAAAGCGCTTTATTAGCGCTTCAAATGATATAATAAAACTGCAGCTTTTATAGAAGAGCAGAAATTATGCTTTATGAGCGCTTCCATGGATACGAGGTGAATATTTTCTGAGAGAAAACAAGCTAATGCTTCCCCCGTGATTTTTTAGTTGTAAAGAGGAATCGTTGCTTCCTTTCTGATTTTGTTTTAGTGAGTGAGAATCAGCAAACAAACAAAAACTTCTTCGGGTGATTCCACCTCACTTTATTTTTTTCTCCGTTCCAGCATGACCTGTTTCTCTTTTCCTACAAAAAAAAGCTCGTTGTCTGCAGCCGAATATGTGAAATATTTATAGTTGATTTCCCCTCCCTTTTTTACTGCTTCTCTAGAAGTGCTATCCCCACATCGTTGTGAAGCGCATCAAAAGCGGACTTGTGTAAATTTGAAAGGAAGAGGGTAAGGGCGAGGAAGCGCTTCGAGCTGTTTTTGAAGCGCTCTATTTCCCGCTGGGTTAGAGTTTTTAAAATAATAATTCCGACAGATGGTTATATTTTTAATTATAATCTTGTCACATAAAAGCTTTTAGTAATTCACCATTGTGCGAAGTAAAGGCTTAACGCAATCCACTGTTAAAAGTCTGGTAAGATAGCAACAGTCTATTTCATTAACAGTGTTGCTTTAAGTATCAGCTACCATTTTCACGAAGTGGCTTAAAATAAATCTTTTCTTACAAATTTCTGTTTCCATGCAAATTTTTAATCAAATTAATTTTGTTATTTGTACTTTATATATTTGTACCAAAAATATGTGTATGCATAAAGTACATGACAGTTTATAAATACAATTAAATTTACTCAATTACAACGAGTTTTTCTGCAGATTTTGTTATTCGTTCCGCTTTGTTTTTGCTAACAGCAAAACAAATACCTTATTACATACATACATACATACATACATACATACATACATACATACATACATACATACCCAGTCGGCATTTTCGTTATCGCAAAATCAAAACAAAAATGAAATTAAAAAAAAAAAAATTGTTTGTTTGTTTATTAAACTAATCTAAAAAACAACAAAAGAAAATATGAAAATACTAGCGAATGCCCGGCATGCGTTGCAATGCCACTTAAAAAAAATGGTAGCAGAACATCCCGGTACTTCCGTTAGTAACGGAATTTTCCGGTACTCCCGTTAGTTAGCGGAACTTCTCGGTATTCACCGTTGTAGCGATTTTGAGTTATGGCTGTGAAATTATCGGCATACAAACTCAAAAACAAAATCCCAAATTTTTAGGGAAAATATTAGCAATGTCATCGCATATTTTCATTTAATTAAATAAATTGAGGGCGTAATAAGTGGGCGTGAACAATTTTGTATATCCTGTTATTCTTCCCGGTGCATCCCGTTACATGTTTTCTATATAGCACATCAAGTTTCTGAGCAATGGTGTTAGGCGTAAAAATGATCCACTCTTTGTTTTGAAAGTGGGCGTTAAATTGATCCAACCACGCTTATTTTTGGGAAAGTTATTGACAGTGCCAATACAAACTCAGAAACAATTTTCAGATTTTTAGGAGCAATATTAGCCACGTTATCGCATATTTTCTATTTTTTCAAAGTGGGCGTTAAATTGATCCAACCTCGCCCATTTTTGGGGAAGTTATCGACAGTGTCTATACAAACTCAGATACCAATTTTCAGATTTTTAGGAGCAATATTAGCCAAATAATCGAATATTTTAACTTAGTTTTACAAATTGTGGGCGTAATAGGTGGGTGTGGCAAAATTATCTTTGCCCTAAACCTAAGTTGGGGTGAGCACAGCAACTCCCCAAAATTTCATCACAATCGGATGAATGGTTTAGACGCGCATTTGGTACAAAGAAAGATAAAAAGAAAGAAAGAAAGAAAGAAAGAAAGAAAGAAAGAAAGAAAGAAAGAAAGAAAGAAAGAAAGAAAGAAAAAAGAATTCATTTATATATATATAGATAAAAAACCAACTACTTTTATACTTTTATACTCTAAAATCTTTGCGGAAGCCGATAAAACTACACACGCACCTAATAAAACACTTTATAAAGAAGTGGTACTTCCGTAGATACAGACAATGGAAGAAAGCAATAAATAAAATTGTGCTTTTGAACCACCTTCTCGAAGTACTTCTTAAGTTAGGCCTAGTAATAGCCCTTTTCATGGAAAGGAAAAAATTAGGCCTTCAAAATCGGGACATTTCATACAAAAAATAAAAGAGCATGGCATTGGGAATGTAAGGACTTCTCTGCCAGGTAGGGCTTTTAGAAGCGCTTTTTTGCCCCTGAAAAAATTTAAAAATTTAACTACCCGAAAACAAACTAGATCGTAACTTTTCTCTTTTATGACAAAACTTAAATACTCTACACCAATTTTTATTGGTGGTATATATTGGTATATATACATAACACTTTATCACAAATTTTGGTTCATCGCTTTTAGTCTCAATGATTTCAACGCGAAATTAAATTATTTTATGACCCCTTGAAGTTAACATGCATCTGAAATAAAAGTTGTGTTCAGAGATTTATAGTTAAAATGAACGAGAGCATATTAACCCTCTAAATTGATTCAACCACACCTATTTTTGTTGAAGTTATCGATAGTGACGATACAAACTCAAGTACCAACTTTAAGAATTTTAAGAGCATTATTTATTATCAACATAATTGCATATTTGTACTTGAAATCAAAAATTCGCAAAATATTTGATTGTACTCTTTAAAGTTTTTCCACACTTGAGGGAAATGCGATACCCCACAATTGAATTCCATAGGTATAGGTTTTATTATGGCCTTGTAGAGCAGGACTTTATAATCCAACTTCAACTTAGATTGGCGGATCAGAAGCCAGTGTAATTCTCCTATTTTAAGTCTTATATGAGACACTTTTGTGCTGATGTGTTTAGCCCAAGTAAGTCTGCGATCAAGATGCATACCAAGATATTTGGTTTCAGTATTTTGTGGAATATTTTTGGAATTCATTTACTCCGGAGGACAATCGCTCTTACACAGAGTAAATGTAATGTCAGCACATTTGGACTCATTGACTTTCCATTTGTCAAGCCAATACTGCATGGTGTTCAGGTGTTCTTGAAGAAGATTTGAATCAATTTTGAGATCAGAGTGTAGACATAGAATTGCAGTATCGTCCGCAAAAGTGGAAGTCATAGTATTGGCATTTGTAGGCATGTCTGAGGTATATCAGATGGGACCTAATACGCTGCCTTGGGGAACACCAGCCGAACGGAGTATTCAACTGAGATAAAACTTTTTTGTCTAACAACAAACTTTCTACCGAGGAGGAAGCTTTCGAGAAGAATGTATGTATTGAAAGGCAACATACTTTCAAGTTTATTTAGATTTCCTATATGTCAAACTTTGTCAAAACCCTGCGTAATATCGAGAAATACAGCAGAACAGTATTGTTTTTTTTTTCGAATGTTAATCTAATTATCTGCACTATGCGATGCACTTGTTTGATGTCACCATGCTTTTTTCGGAACCCAAATTGACGATGATCTTATTTTCAATAGCACTTTTTATCTATTTAATAATCAGTTTTTCAAAGAGTTTTATAATATTGGCTATTTGCATTATGCCTGTATGTGGAAGTTCATTGATCATCTGACCAGAGATTGGTCCTGGTGCTTCCTTTGCATCGAGATCTTTAATTGATGCTAAGAGCTCCTCATTCTATATAACAGACAGAGCTAGTACTAGATGTTGAAGGCTCAGAGTTAGGATTGCAATGTGTTGCAATGCGGAGTAAAAACTGGCAGCCCCTTTTCTGCATCGCTTCTTGTCCAATTATCATCTGAAAGGCGAGTAGGAGATTATGCAATAGTTGGTCTTCGCAGATTTTTCGCAGAACGCCAAATTGAGTAATTTATGGCTTCAGTAGGAGTGAGATTTTCTATAAAATGTTTAAAATCACTTTCTTATTTCACCCTTAAAAGATGCCGAAGTTTTTTAGTGCAATCAGACAATTTATTTTCTCTGTTTTGCCACTCTCTCCTCAATGTCCTCTTCTCAGTTAAGAGTGCTTGAACATTGTTAGCGGTACATCCATAGCGAGTTATGGTTTTAGTAACATATGTTACTTGGGTAAGAATCTGAGTGAGATTATTGATTTCTTGCTCCGTTTTTAAAAAAACGTTGAGATCATTTTGTATTTAAGACAGTTTGTTCCTTTATGTTTAATAGAAATTCTGGAGAATGTGTTATTAAAATGTTTCAGTTTGAGAGTTATTAATACTGGCAAGTGATCTGAAGAGAGTTCTAAAAAATACTGCACACGGTAGTGCATATTTTGGAATCCTAATCTGTCTGACGGCCAATTAGTTGGACTACCGCAGGATAGTACACTAATATCTAATTGGTTTATACAAGTGTATAGTCTTCTACCTTTGGGTGAAATCAGGCGTGAACCCCAGTATGTGTGCTTATCATTAAAATCTCCAACAGCTAAAGAATTGCTTGTACTGGCCTTCGTCTATATCGAATCTGGGTGGACAGTATATAGCCGAAATTGTAACGCCTTTTATGTATTCTTCGAGTCGAATACTTGTAGCTTGTAAATACTCTGTACGGAAGCTTTGCATAGGAAAGTGGTTTATTCTGTTTTTAATAAGAATATCCGTACCACCACGAGCTTTTACACCGGGTTGTTTGGTGTCATAAATATTGTATCCTTCAATAATTAGCGAGTGCTTGTGCTTCAAATGGGTCTCAGAAATGAATTTGAGTTCTGCTTTATGCTGGCTTATGCCGTTGGCTTTGATAAAAAGGATAGTAAAAGCATGTTCGGATTGCGCATCATTTCTTGCATCTTCTTCTGCATAGAACACATTACTTGTGTCATGTTTGCAATGCATGTTTGAAAAGTTTTCTCAAGTGTACTTTCCTCAATTGTTATGGGAGAATGTACACTGCACTGTTTTTAACAAATAATATTTATATTTCTATTGTTCAATCGTATGTTCTCGTATTTATGTCTTCGTTAGTGTTGCATATAGTGTTTCTCAAATTTTCTTGTTTCTTGATCTTGGTCTTGCAGTTTTTTCAAGACAAGGCCAAGATGCAATTTTTCTTTCAAGAACAAGACCAAGACTCAAAATGCAAGACCAAGACCGAGATCCAAACAAGGAATTCAAGATTTTTCAATATTTGCGAGAATCTCGGTTGTTTCGAGACTCTTTCCAGAAGAGGAGGAGGTAATATTTTACGCTGGCCTCTGTTTCTATACAGTGAGAAGGCATTTTAAATCCTACCTCACCTTAAAAAAAATATTTGAGCTACTAGCTCATAGCACCCGGAGTTGCCCGGAATTTGTTGAATATAAATTAAAATAATTAGTAAAAGGGACATTCCGTTATTCCCCGTTGTTGTGTTACAGCGGTGGGCGTTACTTTGCCAATATTTGGTGAAGTTATCAAAAATTTATCCGACTTATTTCAAAAAGTAGGCGTTAAATAAATCCAACCACTCCCATTTTTGATGAATTTGTCGACAGTGACCATATAAACTCAGACACAAAATTTCAGATTTTTATGAGCAATATTAGCGAAATAATCTAATATCTTCACTTAAATTCACTAATTGTGGACGTTTTAGGTGAGCGTGCAAATTTGGTTTGCCCAAAACCTTCCCGGACGTGAGCACAACTCCTCAAAATTTCATCGCAATCGGATGAGTGGGTATAAAGAAAGATAGAAATATTTATATCCTTCGCCACGTGCAAGTGCACGTACCGAATGGCATATTGAGTTTGTTCTTCCGTTTGTAACGCCCAGAAGGGGGAGTGGTAGGTATGACAAAGTATACATATAACTGATCAGCGTCGGATTTTGAGTCGATTTAACGATGTCCGTCCGTCCATCTGTCCGTCCGTCGGTCTGTCCGTCCGACTGTCTGTCCGTCTGTCCCAGCGATTACAGCCGTAGCTTATCGAGCTGATAAAATAACTGAAATGTATTTCGTTTTGCGCTCGTCCTTTAAATATTTTAACGGACAAAATTAAATACGTTGCCTTATGCAAAAAATCAGGTAAGTAGATTTTAAACATTTATAACAGATATTCATATTTACATTTTGATTCCCGGACGATCCAGCAAAATGTAAAAATATGCAAATTGTTTCTAAAATGTAAAAAATAACAAAAATAATATGACCACCGTAAAAAAATTTTAATATTTCTCAATAGTATATTTTGTTATATATGGATCACTAGCGAATGCCCGGCTTGAGATGCAATGAAATTTATAAAAAAAATGTTAGCAGAACTTCCCGGTACTCCCGTTAGGTAGCGGAACTTCACGGTACTCACCGTTGTAGCGATTCTAAGCTACGGCGGTGAAATTCTCGGCAGTTACCATACAAAATCCGAAATAAAATCTTAATTATATAAGCAATGTCATCGCATAGTTTTACTTAATTAAACAAACATAGACAGTGCCTATACAAACTTTGATACCAAATTTTAGATTTTTAGGTACAATATTAGCGAAATATTAGTTTTAAAATTGTGGGCGTAATAGCTGCGCGTGGCAAAATTTTATTTGTCCAAAACCTAAGTTGGCGTGAGCACAGCAACTCCCCAAACATTCATCACAATCGGATGAATGATTTAGACGCCCATTTGGTACAAAGACAAATGGAAAGATAGAAAGAAAGATACATTCATTTTTATATCTACAAGCGAATGCCCGGCCAGCGTTGCAATGCCACTTAGCAGAACTTCCCGGTACTCCAGTTAGTTAGCGGTACTCACCGTTGTAGCGATTCTGAGTTACGGAGCAATATTAGCAATGTAATCGTATATTTTCACTTAATTAAACAAATTGTGGGCGTAATAAGTGGGCGTGACAGATATTGTATATCCTGTTATTCTTCCCGGTGCGTCCCGTTACATGTTTTCTATATAGCGCATCAAGTTTCTGAGCAATGGTGTTAGGCGTAAAAATGATCCATCCTTTTTTGAAAGTGGGCGTTAAATTGATCCGACCACGCCCATTTTCGGTGAAATTGTTGACAATGTTTATACAAACTCAGATATCTAATTTCAGATTTTTAGGGGCAATATTAGCGAATTAGTCTAATATTTTAACTTAGTTTTACAAATTTTGGGCGTAATAGGTGGGTGTGGCAAAATTTTCTTTTCTCTAAATATATTTAATTTGTTATTATCTTTTAGATTCTACCTATTCACTTTAAAATAATGTAAATATGTATTTTTTCTTTAAAAATTTATTTTAGCGAAAGTTTATTTTTATTATTTCGAATTATAAAATCATTTAGAATTTTTTATTGCAAGTACTCGTATATTCCGATTCCAATAATTTTGTATTTTAAATATTATGAGGGGATTCCTTTAAACGCGAAAACTAAAATCTTAAAAATTCAAAAAGTTTCGAGCCTCTTCCTGGAAAATATTTTTTTTTTTTTAATTTTTACAGTTCTGTCAGATGTTTTTAATTAGTTTTGGTTAAAATAATTTTTAAATTAGTGCTGCCTATTGCCATTTACTAGTTTTTTTTTCTTATTTCTTACTCACTTGTTCACTGGTTTTAAAACAAAAGCAGAATTTTTATTTTATCATTTCACAATTTCATAACTTATAAAACAACTTTATAAAGAGGAACACTTTTTAGAGGCATTCGAAGTTTTTTTTTTACATATAGACAACAGTGAACCATACTTTTCGATGCTATTTTCGCGACTATTTCTCCTCGAATATTTTCGATGCACAGTTCACTTTCCAGTATCACGTTTAAAGGAATCCCTAGACTTTAAACTCACCGTCATCACATAAAGACTTTTCGAAGCTTGTATCACCGGAATTGTGCAATAATTTAGTGTTTTCTTTTTGTCTTGTTGAATTAGTTCCACGTTTAAGAAAATCTGTTTGGTGATTCTTCACAATCACATTATCAGTTTTTTTATTTGGATTGTTCTGACGTAAAATCTTAAAATGTGGTATTTCAGAAGCTTTATTGTTATCATCATTTTCCGAATGTGACTCAGTTTCGTCTGATTTTAATTTTGTTTTCTTTTGCAACTGCGTGTTACCGTCTTTACAGTTAATATTGGAATTTTTATTAGCAATTCGAATCAAATTAAGCGAACCATTTGATACATAGTTTTGAGAGTTTGTTGACATCGGTGAACTACGATCGCTTGTTTTCGACTTATGGTAATCTGAAAAAATAAAATAATCACTAATTTTAGAAATTTGCTTTTTAAATTTAAATATTTTTGTGCAAATTAACATATGTATACGAATTCCAACTGATAAAAGAGTTATAAAGATTAACTACAAATAATTCGCCTACAAACATCGAAAAGCACTAATGACTTATATTTTAATTCTTTGTTATTAATAAACATTATTATTAAAATTAATCAATCGAGTTAACCCATTTAAAATATGTATTGATAAATTGCGCATTATTTTGAAAATATATCAAACTAATTTTAAACAACAAAATCATTAGATACAATATTTAAAATGAATTGAAAATAAATTCTATTTATTACTAGCGAATGCCCGGCATGCGTTGCAGTGCCACTAAAAAAAATTTTTTTGTTTTTGAAATCTTTTCATACGAGTACATTCATTTATACATATATACTAGCGAATGCCCGGCTTGCGTTGCAATGCCACTTAAAAAATGAAAGCAGAACTTTTCGGTACTGTCGTTAGTAACGGAACTTTCCGGTTCTCCCGTTAGTTAGGGGAACTTCCCGGTACTCACCGTTGTAGCGATTCTGAGTTACGGCTGTGAAATTATCGGCATACAAACTCAGAAAAAAAATTTCAAATTTTTAGGAGCAATATTAGCAATGTCATCGTATATTTTCACTTAATTAAATAAATTGTGGGCGTAATAAGTGGGCGTGGCAGATTTTGTATACCCTGTTATTCTTCTCGGTGCATCCCTATACATGTTTTTATGCACCACTCAGTGGTGTATATTGGTTTGGGTCCAATGTTTGTAACGTAGAGAAATACTCAAGATAGATATAGACTGAGTCGATTAAGCCATGCCCGTCTGTCTGTCCGTCCGTCTGTCTGTCATCATTTCTTGTTAACACGGTAGCGAGAGAACCATTAGAGAAATTGAGTTGAAATGGGTGCTCTTATGCCCTCGAAGAACTGATTAGATTTTGAAGCCAATCCGCCCATGACCACGACCACTCTTGCAAAATAGTGATTTCTTGTTAACACGATATCTTGAGTACCATATAAGATATAGGGTTGAAAGTTTGCACAATAAATTCTATTGTGCTGTAGGGTGGTCCATGTCTAAATTTTTTTTATTATATGTTCAAATAAAGCCTTCAAAACTTTAATAAAATATTTTGGTACTCAAAGTAGAGTAATCTAATTAGGGTTGTTTAAGATTTATAAAATTAGGGTGGCTTTAAATGAACCCATCATGTAAACTTTTTGTGAGGAGGTAGATATGGTAATCATACACTCTCACGCAAAAATACGGCGGTGGGCTTAAAATTGATCCAACCACTTTTCATAAGATGGTAGATTTTCGTACATACACCATATTTTTTGTCAAAGTCACACCATCAAAGCAAACATATGATATCTTTAATTTTTAAGTTAATATATCTATCGTGTCACATACGAGTATACTTAAGGTGATGCAGTAAATTATGGTACAAAGAAAACTTTTTATAAAGAAGTACATTTTCGTTCCCAGATCCTCCATACCAAATCTTGTCTCATATTAGCAACGATATAGAGTTTTATATGTTAAGTAGGTATAGCAGTGGTCCCTTCCCATTCAATTTTAAATCTTAATTTCATCATTATAGCACGCATCTTACAGAAGCTACATTAATAAATGTAGAGTGGGCGTGACAGTTGTTCAATTTCACCAACTTTTTGTGGAGCGTTTAATTTTTGTTTGTTTTTGTTCTAAAATACCTGTTTTTTTTTCTTTTTGTAATAAATGGGCGTAGAAAAATGCAAGTATCGCTTTCAGAAAATGTTTCTATCGAATACGGTCCATTGGTTTAGAAGTTTGCCCTGTGCGTACAAAATTACAAATAATTGTATATATACGAGTATAATAGTAGTACTTGGTATACTAGGCTCGTTTGGCATATTTTTTAATCATGATAATATTAAATCGTATTTTCAATTTAATTAGTTAAAAAAATATGAAGGATTCACATCATTTCTGGATCAATTTAAATAATTGAAGCGTACATGGGTTTTGTGGTACATTTAAAAAGTTCTGAAGAACAAGCTTCTTCATAAATTCCAGTGGAACTATTTTCTGAAGAGCACTAGGGTTTTGTGGTTTATAGTGCCAATAAAACAGATTTACCCAAAAAAATTTAAGAAGCACTCTGAAAAAGTCGCAGCGGAATTGGTTGAAATTTAAAAAGAAATCCTAATAGAAGTGATTCACCCAAAAACTTATTTAATTTGGAAAACTTTAGTTCCAGTGGATAATCAAATAATAAAATGCAAAACACCGGGTCAAAATCAACCATGCCCACTTTTTCATCCACTTTGTCAAATTTTTCCCAAAATTATTGTTGCATTCAGCAGTTCAAGATTGTTTTCATAAAAGTCAAGATTGATTACGATAAAATTTTATTGTCGACATGGTTTGTATCAACTCGAAGTTTTCTTCTAACATTGAAAATGTTAGAGTCAATTGTATTTATTACAAGCATTGCAATGTCAATTAAATATAGAAAATGTTTTTTTTTTTAATTTATTTATTCAACGACATTCATTAAATAATGACATAGCTAATCAGTAAGCGGAACTTCCCGGTACTTCCGTAAGTTATCGGTACTTTACGGTACTCTCCGTTGTAGCGATTTTGAGGGCATTTATTTGTCTGTTTAGTGAAATTGTCGGCAGTAACCCTTCAAACTCAGAATCAAAATTTCAAATTTTTATGAGCAATATAAGCTTTATAATCGTAAATTTTCACTTAACTAACCAAATTGTAAGCGTTATAAGTGGGCGTGGCAGATTCTACCTGGTGCATCCCCATACATGTTTTCTAAATAGCGCATCAAGTTCCTAAAGAATTGATACAAACTTTTTTTAAAAGAGGGCTTTAAATTGGTCCAAGCAAGTCCACTTTTAGGGAAGTTATCAACTGTGGCTATAAAAACTCAGATACCGAATTTCAGCTTAGGTAGAAGTTGCACTCTTTTTTGCCATCCCTGGCGTGAGCACAGCAACTCCCCAAAATATCGCAATCGGATGAATAGTTTAGACGCACATATGGTACAAATGAAGACAAAAGGAAGAAAGAAAAAAAGAAAGACACATTCATTCATATATATATATACAAGCGAATGCCCGGCATGCGTTGCAATGCCACATAAAAAAATGTTAGCAGAACTTCCCGGTACTCCCGTTAGTACCGGATCTTCCCGGTACTCATCGTTGAGTTACGGCGGTGAAATTATCGGCACACAAACTCAGAAACAAAATCCCAAATTTTTAGGAAAAATATTAGCAATGTCATCGCATATTTTCACTTAATTAAACAAATAATTGGCTCACGCCAACTTAGGTTTCGCGCAAAAAAAATGTTTCCACGCCCACCTATTACGCCCACAATTTGTAAAACTAAGTTAAAATATTCGATATTTGCCACGCCCACTTATTACGCCCTCAATTTATTTAATTAAGTAAAAATATACGATGACATTGCTAATATTGCTCCTAAAATTTTGGGATTATGTTTCTGAGTTTGTATGCCGATAATTTCACAGCCATAACTCAGAATCGCTACAACGGCGAATACCGAGAAGTTCCGCAAACTAACTATATATATATATATATCTTGAATATTTCTCTACGTTACAAACATTAGACCAAAACCAATATATACCACTGAGTGGTGCATAAAAAATCATACCACGAAATTACCTCTTAAAAAACTTTAAAGAATTTTACACTTAATTGTAAAGGATTTTTAATAAGAGCGCTACAAAAGTGTTTTTAAATAAACGCTTTTGGTTATCAATGAAATTCTTTATTCCTGTGGAAGTACATTGCCATTATGTATGGAACTCGATTTCCTTTGCATGGCCACCTCGGGTACACTTGCAGAAGTCTTTGACGCTGAACCCAATTTACGACGGTTTTCAAGCATAAATCGGCCGATACTGCTGCAATTTCACGTTCGATTTTCGTAATCATCACGGAAGAAGTACGGCCCAATGACGCCGCCAGCCCATAAACCGCACCAAACCGCAATTTTTCGGGATGCAATGATGACTCATGGAGAACATGTGAATTACTGCCTGACCAATAACGCATATTTTGCTTATTGACGAAGCCATTCAGCCAGAAATGAGCCTCATCGCTGAAGATGATTTTTCGATGAAAATCCGAATCATTTTCAAGTTGTTGCTCAGCCCAATTCACAAACATACGACGCTTCTGGTGGTCAAGCGGCTTCAGTTCTTGCGTCAATTGGATCTTGTAAAGATGTAGGCAAAGATCTTTTCGCAAAATTCGCCACAAGGACGTCACAGAGATGCCCAACGCTTGATAACGACGTGTGAGAGACACATTTGGACTTTCTTGAACTGTAGCCTCAGCGGCAGCAATATTCTCGACACTACGGGTACTTCTTTGTCTCACTGGCATGGGAACATTTTGTACTGTGCCTGTGGATTCAAATTTTTCCACTAGACGCTCAATTATTGATCTGATAGGACGATTATGACGACCATAAATTGGACGTAGCGCTCTTAAAGTTGAGGCCACTGACTCCGAATTTCGGTAGTTAATTTTAAAAATGTCGACTCGTTGTTGGCTCGTATATCTTTCCATGATAAAATGGCGATTGACGAGGAAATAAGACGACGAGGAAATAAGATTGCGACATGTTTCATCTTTGAGAAAACCCGTTAAGTTGGCGAAATTGAGGTTTTAACTGGGTATGGCAAAAAACAATTTTTTTAAATAAACTGAGAATATGTATTCAGAATTGAATACGGTTTTTTGCTGTTGGACTGTAAGCCCACCAAGAATTTTGAAAAAATATTTTTGTTGCCGTAAGTAGGCATGGTCTATCAGTTTTTTAAACAAACAAGATTTGGTTGATTGTTTAGTTTATCTTGAAAATGTCTTGCCGTTATTTGGTACAACAATAAGATTACGACGACTTTGACCACCGAGAAAAATGGCAAAGTGGTTAAAAAAAAGTCTTATCCAGAACTTTTTATACAAATCGGTTATTTTGGTACTAAATAACAACAAAATCCATGTGCTCTTTAAAAATAAATTCCATTGGGATTTATGAAGCTTTATCCGTGTTCTTCAGAACTTTTTTATATAAATCGGCTCTATTAGCACAAATGTATCACAAAATTAATGTACCCTTAAGTAATTTAAATGTATCCAGAAAAAAAGTGATTTCTTAATTTTTTTAAAGAATTAATTTAAAAATTCAATTTAATTGTCCAGGTACTTCATTGCTTATAATCGAAGTTTTAAAAAAATGACGGAATAAGGTAGCTAAAAAGACGTGATTTTACTTAACTTTATTTTTATATGAAACAAGCTTACAATACCCGGCGTTGCCAGGGTTTTGTTTTGAGTGGAAATATGTGTAAGATAATTGGTTACCCTATTATTCTTCCCGATGCATCCCTATACATGTTTCATATATAGCGCATCAAGTTCCTGAGCAATGGTGGTAGGCGTAAAACTGATCTGACCTTTTTTTAAAAGTGGGCGTGAAATTGATCCAATCACGCCCATATTTTAACTTAATTTCACTTATTTTAGGTGTAAAAGGTGGGCTCATAGGGTACAAAGAAAAATATAAAGATAGAAAGAAATTTTTTTTAATATCAAACAATAGTTTTAACTGTTATTACTAAAAGTTATTTTTACCATGATTTAAATAACATATTTATTTTTGTATTTGTATCTATAACAAAACTACAGCATGTATGTATGTATGTATGTATGTATGTATGTATGTATGTATGTATGTATGTATGTATGTATGTATGTATGTATGTATGTATGTATGTATGTATGTATGTATTTATGTATGTATGTATGTATGTATGTATGTATGTATGTATGTATGTATGTATTTATGTATGTATGTATGAATGTATGTATCTTTGTATGTATGTATGTATGTATGTTTATATGTTTGTATGTTTGTATGATGTATTAATAGTCGAACCTCTTATAAAGTTAACTACGAATTTTTTCTTGACATAAGAAAAAAAAATTATATACCATTATTTACCATTATTATGTTCATTATCCAATGGTTTTATGTCATTGTTCTCTGGAGAAGTATCCGATATAAGCCAATTTTTCAAATTCGAAGCACTGGAACGGATTTTGGCTGATTGTAATAAATCTGTAGTGGCCGTATCGCAGAAACCCAATTCTACCTCAATAGAACGAGCTTTTATGAGTGCTAAAGGCTTAAACTCGTGCCGTGGTATCTTAAGTGACTCTTTCGTGTCTTCGGTACCAGACAGATCCGTTATATCAATTTCTAAAGACTCGTCATCGTTTGGCTCTTCGGAGTGCAGAGAAATGGGATCAGATATTTCGTTTTGAAGTGCTGAGAGCTTACTTTGAACTTGCACATTTGTCATGGAGTTGAATAAGTCGTGAACGCGATTATTACCGATGGTATATTCAAAGGATTTTGTAACGAACTGAGCTAACTGCTCCATAACCGTTTTAGTATTATTAATTTAACAACCAAAATTATATAAAAAATTAAAAAAAATTGTATAGTTTTATTTTTATTTTTTATTTTTTTTTATTTAGATTTTTTATTATTTGCTTTGAGGTTTTACCGCCGCCAAATTCACTCAAATGGGGAAATACACTTTTTCGCAATTTGAACAAGTACACGTATTATCTCAAGTGTTAATAAAATCACAATAAAATCAGATTGCTGTAACATGCGCTAAAAAACCCTCCTGAGATATAAAGTTCGCTAATTGAAGTTCGCGCATGCTGTTCAGTCCTCTGCAAACGTATGTACACATCCCGGCATGTTATGCGGAGAGCAACAACAATCATTTGAGAGAGTTTCCATTGATGTCTATGAATGTCTTATTAAATACAGGAAATACTTACTTGCAAGGACGTGTATGAAGGTTTGTGTGTTTAATAGTATATAAATATATATGTTTACTAATATATCTATTATGGGTTTACCTATTGTTATAAAATAATTTTATTATTATTTGAAGGAACATTCAACATTTAGAGCAATTATAGATTTCATCACTACGAGGGTGGTCCGATAAGTACCTAGCCTACTTTGCAGACGTCAAGAAAACATATTTTCCAGACGGGTTAAATAAGTTAGAGCATCGCATCGTCAAGCGTATCGAACTAAAAGGAGACATAAATAGACTTTTTTCCAAAATTTTCGTTTTACTTTTGTAGGCTCGCCCTCGTATATTGTAAAAGTTTATCCAACACAATTTTTGACTGCGTAATTATATTATTTTTTAATATGAATCTAGCATATCAATATTTGGTTTAACATCTTTACTACTTACGAATGGTGTTCTCTGTTCATGGGCTCAAACAAAGTTGGTAAAAGATGGTAAATTCAGAAGACTTTGAGTCTATTTAGTTGCCTATCATAGGGCCTAGAAGCGTGGTAGGTTTGACAATGTCATATATAGAAATAATCAGGGTCAAATTCTGAGTTGATTTAACGATGTCCGTTGTTCGTTAATCTAAGGCTGAAAACAATTAATTAAAATAGATATAGTTAACCAAGGATCAAACCTAAAAAAATGTGCATTTATATATAACATTTATCGAGTTGAATAAAATTGTTTTCATTAATTTTCCGGTTGTTTTGTGCTACTTTTTAAATATTGATCACTGAATTTGCACCATACGGTCGGTAAAACTTTAACTAATTCTGCAACACGAAAAAGTCCTGCAATTAATTTAAACATAAGAAATTATGGGCCCTTAATTTATATTCACATTTTTGCAATTATATTTAAGTTAATTAGTTCATTACACCAAATTTTCATATCTTAGCATGCGGAACATCGCATTACTCCTTGTACTGTGTTGGTAATTATATTTATGAATTGGTATGGTCACTGTCGGGAACTTCACTTAAAATGGGCTTGCCTGGGTCAATTTATTGCCCACCGTCGTAACTTAGAAACACTTTGTTCAATATGATGGCTGTCAGTTCCATCCAGTAATGTAATCAAAAATTTTGTATTTTGCAAAATAAAAATACTGTTTTTTGAGAAAATTACTCCATTCGCTCCATGTGAGAATGTTGATTATTTTTAAGATTATTTTATTGGTATATTAAGTTCATTTTTCTATTTGTAACGCCCAGAAGGGGGCGTGGTAGCTATGGCAAAGTATACAATAAATGATCAGCGTCGAATTCTGAGTCTGTTTAACGATGTCCGCTCGTCTGTCCCAGCGATTACATACGTAGTTAAAGTGCTATCGAGCTGGATTTTGATATGTGAGCTCCTATTTCCCAAGCTATGGCTAAATTCGCAAAATCGGATCAAAACTTCTTACCCCTCCCGCACAAACAAAAGAATTAATTAAAATAAATGGAGATATCCAATTCAAAATCAATATGTAGCACTTCAGTAGTAACACAAAACTGCTCACAAAAAATAGGCGTGATCGGATAGGAGCCACGCCCACCTTAGTAGGGGATAGTAGTTTTGATCCGATCTTGCCCATCTTCGAACTTAGCCTACGCTTAGACAATAGGAGCTCACAGCTTTTAAGCTACGGATGTAATCGGTGTGATAGACAGACGGGCGGACAGACTTACGGACAGCGTTAAATCGACTCAGAATCCGACGCTGATCATTTATATATATACCATGCCCCCTGCTGAGCGTTACAAATGGAAGAACAAACTCAATATACCCTTTGGTACTTGCACTTGCACGTGGCGAAGGATATAAAAAAGAAAGATTAAAAAATTCTAGAATTAAAAAAAGTTAAGTTAAGAATAGCATTATAACGTGAATTTAAAAAAATATTTGTTATTAATACAATCCAAAACAAATTTATAAAATATAATTGTTTAATTTATTATCTCAGATCAAAAAAATATACTGAAAGCATGTTTTTTATATGGTGTGCGTTTCTTACAATTGGAAGACTTTGAGGTAGCGAGTTCCAAAGGCGTACAGCAAAGATAAAAAAATTGCCTTTGTGATACTAATTTAAAGTGCTTTTTCTAAATCAAATTTTTATCACTATTAGAGCATAAAAAGTCAAGACTGTTAAACGTTTCTTTTATAAATGTTACTGTGCAGATATCCAGTTAAAATTCGGTATTTTACATTTTGGTAGTAACACAAACCTACCTACCAAAAAGAGGCGTGATACAATAAGAATAGCCCTCACTTATAATAGAGACGTGTAGCACTTACAAGGTGTGTTCAAAAAGTTGGTGACTTTTCAAATTTCGCGGACATTGTACTACATTCGATTATCGATTATTTTGTCTATGCTAAGAGAAGCACATTTTTTGAAATGGCGGGGGGTATATGAGCTCCGTCATAGCCGAAAAATACTTATGCACTATAAAATACCAAAATTACGGCGTAGCTAACATCACTGTTACTAACCCTAAACGATTAGTAACGAGAAGTTCGGCACCCAATTACACACAAATTTAATTCCGGAAAAAGCGAGCAATTTAAATCAACTTATTATTTGAAACATATATCTTTAAAAAATAAAACCCGGGAATTGTTAGGTACTATAAGTTATTATGTATTAAAAATTAACGATGTCAGTCCATATGTCTTCAAAAACGATTTCACTTTATAGTTTAAGAGATATATACTTGAAATTGTGTATGTACCGGAGACTAAGTTTTAAGATAAGTCAAATCGAATGAAAACCATTCAAACTTCTCTCTTTCTGCAGAGGATAATTAAAGAAAAAAGTTGCAGTTAAATTAAACTTCTAAAGTGTACTTATTCACATACTTACTGAGCCTAAAATTATTCTCATTAAATACCTTCTTAATACTAAAAAAAGACGAAAAATGGAACTACAGATTACGCCACGCACGTGTCAGCCGCGGCAACACATGCCTGTCATAGTATTTTAACATTTATGGCATAAAATTATCTCTCGAATAAAGAATATTTTTAATTTTAAATTATGTATATAATCTAATTATTTTATTCAATTAAAAAAAACATTTATGTTGTTCGTCTAAATATTGAATATTATAGAACTAGCGAATGTCCGGCATGTGTTGCAATGTCATTTTAAAAAAAATGTTACCAGAACTTCCCGGTACTACCCGTTAATTTTTTGTGAAGTTATAAACAGTGCATGTACAAACTCAGATACCCAACTTCAGATTTTTAGGGGCAATATTATCGAAATAATCGAATAGTTTTACAAATTGTGGGCGTAATAGGTGGGCGTGGCAAATTTTTCTTTGCCCAAAATCTTAGTTGGCGTGAGCACAGCCACTTCCCAAAATTTCATCAAAATCGGATGAATGGATTAGACCATCATTTGGCACAAAGATAGAAAGAAGAATTCATTTTTATATATATAGACTAGCGAATGCCCGGCATGCGTTGCAATGCCACTTAGCAGAACTTCCCGGTACTTCCGTTAGTAACGGAACTTCCCGGTACTCCCGTTAGTTAGGGGAACTTTCCGGTACTCACCGTTGTAACGATTCTGAGTTACGGCTTTGAAATTATCGGCATACAAACTCAAACACAAAATCCCAAATTTATAGGAGCAAAATTAGCAATGTCATCGTATATTTTTTACTTAATTAAACAAATTGTGGGCATAATAAGTGGGCGTGGCAGATTTTCTTTATCCTGTTATTCTTCCCGGTGCATCCCACTACATGTCTTCTATATAGCGAATCAAGTTCTAGAGCAATGGTGGTAGGCGTAAAATTGATCCACCCTTTTTTTGAAAGTGGGCGGTAAATTGATCCACCACTTCCATTTTTAGGGAAGTTGTCGACAGTGTTTATACAAACTCAGATACCTAATTTCAGATTTTTAGGGCCAATATTAGCGAATTAATCGAATATTTTAACTTAGTTTTACAAATTACAAATTTACAAAATTTTAATTGTTGTTTGACATTTCTCATTTAAATAGGTATTTTAATTTATTAAACTGTCTTGTAAATAAATAAACTGACCTGTTCAGCAGATGACTACCGGTCTTTTCTTGGTGAAGCTTTTTGTTTTCCATACTTATCAACCAGCATCTTTTTTTTATAAACAAGGTAGAATTTAAAAAAAAGTTTCAAAACGAAAGAATTTGTTCAAATTTTACCAACCCGAAATTTTATTTACTTTTTGTTAATTTGTGTATAATATTCTAAAAACTTAAAAAAAAAGGATTTAAAAAATTATTTATGTTTTGAGATGTTGTTCCAGAAAGAGACTGATTTCAAAAACATTTAAATTATAACAACCGACGAAAATTTTAGCATTGATGTCCGTATTATAATATTTAAGGTTCTTGTAAATTAATTAAGCTATTACTTTAAATAATCAACCTAAAGACTTTGTGATTATCGAGACATTTAAATATGTGTGTATTTTTTATAGGGATTAATTAGATTGAACATTCTTTAAGAGTTTCGTAATTGGTTGTGATTTTTAAATGTTTCCAACATCAGAAGCAAATCTCAAAAGAAGTGAAACTCCACCCCTTTTCAGAATTATTACGATTACGGTATGTTAGCTGTATGTGTTAATGTGCGCAATATTAAACAATATCGCCATAACCAATAATAGTTAAGTAGGGTTGTAATTTCCAAACACCACACGCTGACGCAGCCGGGACAAAAGAAGCCAAAACCAAGCTGAAACCAATGAGGGAAATATGTATGGTGGCCTTAACGATGCGAGGGCAAATTGTAAACAAAAGGTTTTCTAAATGCATTTCAGGGTTGCTTCTCATTTTCTCTGTCTCTATGTGTTAAGTTAGAGAGAGAGAGAAATATAGACAGAGAAATATATGGAGAGAGAGAGAGAGCTCAAAGAAGTATTTAGTATTTTCTTATATGACGAAAGAGAGAGCATGCGCATTGTTTATCATCGGCCAAATCAAACCAAAACAAGAGATAAAAGAAATAGTAATGCAATATTAATAATAATAATAATAATAATAATAATAATAATAATAATAATAAAATAGGATATATCCCACTGTTGCATTGTAATCAAATTTGCAGCTTAAGGTCATACTTCACGACAAAATTTGTAGATTCAAGATTACATCGTATTACGTCTATGGCTGACTCGAACTACACGCCTCTGAACCTAGAACCACAATCCTTGAAAAATCCCGAAATGTGCTCACTAATGCTGGCCTGATCGTTGATTGGAGAAACAAGGTTCTACACGGAACTCAATACGCTGGATCAAAAATGTGTCCGACTCTTGGCTAAAAAGTGTATACCTTTTTGCTAAAACGGATACCTTTATGCTGATCTCCATACAAGACCGAGTAATTGAAATTAAAAACTACCAAAAGCATATCCTCAAGGAAAACTTGACAAAAGATCTGTATAGAAGATGTGGCTCTGTGTCAGAGACAATAGAACACATCCTAACAGGTTGCTCGACATTAGCTCAATATGAATATACTAATTAACACAACATGGTTGCAAAAATTATTCACCTGGCTCTGGTGCAAAAACAGGACTCTATGTAGAAAACACGCCATACTATAAGTATTTGTCAGCATCAGTCTTAGAAAATGCGGACTACCAAAAGCATCGTTACGGATGTTACGATTGAGGCAAACTGTTCAGACATAGTATTGTTTGAAAAACACACGAGTCAAATAATATTATTCGACATTGCAGTGCCATTGAATCACAATGTGAAATCAACGTATTCCACAAAAATTGACAAGTACACGGAACTGGCGTTGGAAATGAAAAGTCTGTATAGAATGAATAAAGTCAAGGTTACGCCCATTTTGATCTCAGCAACTGGGATAATACCAAAAGCAGTCCAAAGAGGGGGGAGGGAGGGTTGGGAAAGTGGCGTGAAAATAATAAAAATAATAAATACTAATGGACCAAAGAAGAATAATAATTAACACCAAGAAACAAACAGATGTAGAAATTCAGACCATTAAAGAAGAAATATCAGAAGAACTAAACAACAATAACTATGAGACTCAAACGTCTACAGAAATCATCACAAAACCAAGAAAATGCTGAAAACCAAATAACACAAATTATAGGCAAATGCAACAACTTCTAGAGTATTGAAAATGCAGAATTCTTCATATCGAGAAGGGCCAATATAAATCATTAACACAAACAAAAACACTTAACAATGAAACGTTTGAAAACATGGCACCAGAAGAAGCATACAAATATCTAGGAGTTGAACAAAATACAAAAATAAACCATTCACATATAAAATAACACCTTAGAAAAAAATACAAACAGAGACTAACAAACATACTTACGCAATACCTATTCTTTCATATGCATTTGGAATAATAAAATGGAGTAATACAAAATGTGAAGAATTCAACCAAATTAACAGAACACAACTTACAAAATACCGTAAAAACCAACCAAAAGCATGCAAGGAAAGGATTGCAATAAGACGAACGGAAGGAGAAAGAGGACTAATAGACATCCTAATAGAAAACCTAACAAATTATTTCCGAAACAAAAATATAGCTTTACACCTAGCAATATTAAAAGCAGATATAAACAACCACAGAAGAAATACCAGAAACAGAAGGCTTTATAATTGCGATACAAGACAATGTAATAGCCACAAGAAGCTACAGAAAATACATAATTAAAGAAAATGTTGAGACAGATTTAAGCAGAAGATGCCATCAATATGAGGAAACCATTTTACCGGAGGATGCAGATCACTCGCAGAAACAGACTACAAGACACAACACAGGAGTAAAAATAGTCCACCAAACACAAACTTATTACAACCGAAATCCCATATTATAAATACACACAACAAAATATACTACAAAGCGATCACATCAAACTAAACTGGGACATAACAAAACACACAGATAGAACAATCACAAACAATAGGCCAGATATAACAGTAATCGCTGGGATTACCACCCCATATTCACACAAACATACAGAAATCAATTATAATACTAACAGCAACAATAACAATAAATTCCTAAACATTTAAGGAACATTTAGGGAAAAAAACAACATGGACGCTTCCCTAAGAAACGACGGGTATGACTGCCCTGCGAATCCTGGTCAAACTTAATTTCAATAATCTATATATTGTATATAAAAATGAATTCTTCTATCTTTCTTTCTTTCTTTATTTCTTTCTTTCTTTCTTTCTTTCTTTCTTTCTTTCTTTCTTTCTTTCTTTCTTTCTTTCTATCTTTCTTTATATCTTTGTACCAAATGGGCATCTAAACCATTAATCCGATTTTGATGAAATTTTAGGGAGTTGCTGTATTCACGCCAACTTAGGTTTAGGGCAAAGAAAATTTTGCCACGCCCACCTATTACGCCCACAATTTGTAAAACTAAGTAAAAATATTCGATTATTTCGCTAATATTGCTAAAAAAACTTGAAATTTGGTATCTGAGTTTGTATAGACACTGTCGATAACTTCCCCAAAAATGGGCGTGGTTGGATCAATTTAACGCACACTTTCAAAGGAAGGGTGGATCATTTTGCTCAGAAACTTGATGTGCTAAATAGAAAACATGCAACGGGATGCACCGGGAAGAATAACACGCCCACTTATTATGCCCACAATTTGATTAATTACGTGATAATATAGGATTACATTGCTAATATTTCTCCTAAAAATTTGGGATTTTGTTTCTGAGTTTGTATGCTGATAATTTCACAGCCATAACTCAGAATCGCTACAACGGTGAATACCGAGAAGTTCCGCTAACTAACGGGAGTACCGGGAAGTTCCGTTACTAACGGAAGTACCGGGAAGTTCTGCTACCATTTTTTTTTAAGTGGCATTGCAACGCATGCCGGGCATTCGCTAGTACAAAATAAAAATAAAAAACGGACAAAAAGCAATAGAAAAAACAAAATGAAAAAAACCACAGAGCATATATTCATTTATTCCTTGGTATCGATACCCGAGATACATATATGTATGTTATCTCCGCATGTGCGGACCCATCTTGAGATGGAGTAACTCTGTATAATAATATTTTTTTTGTGGGTAAGTTAGGTGGAATGCTTTATGCACCATCAGCCAAGTCATTTTTATTTTTGTATTCGTGATTTCATCAGGTTATATAAAAATTAATTTTCATCTAGAAATATTTTCTTTTTTCTGAGGATGTCCTAAATGAATCTTGTTATAGCTTTCCAGTACACGTCACTTTGAATCATCATATCCATTATATTTCCAACATGGCAGGTGCCGACTCTCAACTCTTAAACTGCTCTCTCGATTCGCAATCGATTCGCCTCTGAAAAAAAAGTGCTCTGCGTCATCAAAAATACAGGTTGGTTGGTCACCTTCCTCATACGATACAAATATTTACGGAAGTAACCGTGTCCTGACAAAAACTGTTTTATGTAGTAGTTCACTTCACCGAAGGGTTTACTCCACCACTTTTCGACGTGTGGGTTCAGTTTCGCCGTCCATCTGTCTTTTGTCTCTGCCGCCCATCGCCCCTGCCATAACTGGATTGTGCGGGCTCTGATCCGTTGTCGTGGGTCGATATCGCCTTTATCTCTCAAATGGGTATCAGTTGTGCCCTCACTATCGTTCACAGATCTCCAGGGCATTTACGGCTATACTCAGGTTTCCATTTTTTTGGCGAGCCATTTCCTCGATTCTACCCAGTTTGGTTTGGACTTCAGATTTGGTGTCGGTCGGTGTTACGTAGCAGCTTAGTATTGTGAGGTTGTGACTCATTATCCACACGAAGCCATTTCCAGCTCCTTTGTATGTTATTTTGAAATCTGGCAAAGAAAGACATATTGCATACTGCAGTGAAGAAAGATCTTCGATGCATATTCCATTTCTGGCAGATTCTTACAATTTTTAAGTTTGATTCTGTCGTCGTTTCGAGTCTAGATCTCGGATCCTTATCGTGGTCTTTGGCTTCAATTATCTTATCAAGGCGATGTTTTGCAGCTGTATTAGTAGTAACTTTTAGAATTCTGGCATAGGTTTTTCTCCTTTTTGTAATTCGAGAAGTAGCGCCCGATTAAGTTTTCCGGATTGCTCGAACTTTTGTTTGGTTTGCATAAAACTTTAAAACTTCTGCTTAACTACTGCTGTTTTTTTTTTCAGATGTCTTTATTTACAACTAGCGAATGCCCGGCATGCGTTGCAATGCCACTTAAAAAAATGGTAGCTGAACTTCCCGGTACTTCCGTTAGTAACGGAACTTCCCAGTACTCCCGTTAGTTAGCGGAACTTCTCGGTATTCACCGTTGTAACGATTCTGAGTTATTTCTGTGAAAGTATCGGCATACAAAGTCAGACACAAAATCCCATATTTTTAGGAGCAATATTAGCAATGTCATCGTATATTTTCACTTAATTAAATAAATTGAGGGCGTAATAAGTGGGCGTGGACAATTTAGTATATCCTGTTATTCTTCCCGGTGCATCCCGTTACATGTTTTCTATATAGCACATCAAGTTTCTGAGCAAATGGTGGTAGGCGTAAAAATGATCCACCCTTTTTTTGAAAGTGTGCGTTAAATTGGGGAAGTTATAGACAGTGCCAATACAAATTCAGATACCAAATTTCAGATTTTTAGGAGCAATATTAGCCACGTTATCGCATATTTTCTATTGTTTTCAAAGTGGGCGTTAAATTGATCCAACCTCGCCCATTTTTGGGGAAGTTATCGACAGTGCCAATACAAATTCAGATACCAAATTTCAGATTTTTAGAAGCAATATTAGCGAAATAATCGAATATTTTAACTTAGTTTTA